>OV884009.1:72662875-73021353 GCA_930367205.1 Acanthosoma haemorrhoidale | reverse complement strand
GAATAAACCGCTTTAACAAAACTTGTGAAAATTCCTATTTTTGAACTCTTGCTATCTCCTAACCTAATTAAATCAACGGAAAAAATTAATAAAAATATTCATAAATTTTGTGCACTTTAATTTTGTATATAAAGATCTATTGCGAAAATCAATAGTTTGGGATATATTAGAGAAAAACCAAAAATACAATCTTTAACCCTACCCGCTCGCACTCACCCCCCACCCCACCCTTGAGGACTTATTAGTAGTATACTTATAAGTAATATTTTGTACAAGACACTCCCCCTAACAATTATATCAAAAATCAGAACTATATGATTTTATTTTCCGATTTCTCTCTTCAAACATATTACTGAGTAAAGATTGTAGTAGGCCGTATATTTTCGGAACAGGCAGTGTGGTAGCTGTGTACTACCTGTCCACCCGACATTTACGCTCCGACAGTATAGTACCGGTCTCTACTACTCATGGTAGGACTCGCGGTCTCGTAAAACCTCACAAACATCTACAGAGCAAAATACTTCAAAGGATGCACCAGTCTTATATTTTTTTGTAAGTTGATTTGCCCTTTATGACATTACAAGTATAAAATGTTTAAATACAGAGCATCTGACCGAAAATAATGAAATCCCGGGTATTTTTTCACTGGCTAGTAATTATTAAACAGTGGAGTCGTAGTTCTTTACCCATTGTAATTGTTTATCGTAAACTTTGTAGCAATTAATAGTAAAAAATACCCTATACGGAGAAATATTAATCGAATAGTATTTCTAAACGGTACACAAAGAAATCATAGTCTAGCTAAAATAGAGCTTGGCTAGGACAGAGAGAGTGGGCAAAAGAAGGCAGGTAAGAAAAGGCGACTATCCGAACAAAAGGCAGGTGGACGAAAGCTCGGCTGTTTACAGTTGGCTGAACTTCGCGACGAATGAATTACCTTCAGGCTAGGTGACAGCTGCCTTTGAAATGCTGGCCCTTCAACTGATTACCGATTGTCTTCACGAGACTCTATTGACGGCAGATATACTACAACGAAAGCCTCACAATGTTTTGATACACACCCACAAAGGAGCTAGAAGAGAGATACGATTCGTTAATAATTCAACAATGAACATCAGGTGACAAACGTAAACATGTTTATTGATAGTCGGATGGATTCATCTGCAATGCTCAAATGAAAATACAAAATTAAAGATACAATACAAGTACAAATTAAAGATAGCACAGTACAAGACTACTACTTTAATCAAAGATAATTACGCCTTGTTTAAAAAGTTGGACTGGAGTTAACTACTAGTATAATTACTAGTTATGGTATATAGTGCCACTGGTTTAATAATTATTGGCTTTTTGTTTGGCCAAGGATAGGATATTAAGAAGCATTTACACCAACCATTACTTGTGATTCTGCTGTGGTTGTTCAGATAGCATACAAAAACGCATGAAAGAATAAAAATAGCTTGCTTCACTTGAAATTAAAGGCAATTGAAAACCTCAATAATTGATCATTAATTTCAGGAAAATCAATTGCTTTCTGATTATATTTCTATTTAAAAATATATTGGAAAAACAGAAATAAATTGCTTATGAAGTACATTAAATTAAATATATATCACTCAAACAGCCACATTTTCACAATACATATTATAGATAGACGTAACTACAATAAACAATTGTGCAAATGCTTAGGTTGGAACAGTTTCATTTTACAATTCTATTAAGTCATTTGAAATCAAACATAATAAAAATTTCTTTATTATTTTCATTTTTTCCTTCCATGATCATCCCTTAACTAGAAAAAAGTTAATACTGTTTATTCCGAATTCAATCTGACTGAACCAGATTCAGTAAATAAATATATAAAGTAATCTTAGTTAATAATATTATAACATCTTCATTTCCTCAGAAATTATATAATAAACATACTTAGGAAAAATGAAAGCAGAAAATTGCACAACTTTAATTAAAAAAAAAAATAATAATATAAGAGGGAAATAGTAAATATTGTTTAAAATACATTATTTACATGACAATGAAATATTTTTAAAAATTTGTATATATATATTTACTACTTAAAATATATGAGTCGGACAAGGAATTTAGCGCTGACACGAGCTAAAGAGATCAGATATCGAGTAAATAAATAATTAAAAAAAAATAATACCTGCGAATTATAGCTAATAATTGTTTTTTTGACTACTACTTAAACTTCAGTTCGTAAAATAAAATCCTAATCGTAGAGAGAATTTGGATCAGCAAATACGCTGGCGAGGTAATGAAGCGGGGTGGGGTCATTCGTCTCTCACCTTTGATTAGTACGCTACCACAGATTGATTTTTTTACATTCTCAAAGCCTAAGTTGACTCAATGCCGGGCTCAAGAGTTCACAACAGGCTTAAGAATGCACTGTTTAAAAGTTGGACAAATTATGATTGTATTTGCAAATTACCAATCGCAATTAATTTACAAATTTAACATTAATTGTACATTGTACAATTGCATAATTAGTAACTGTAATTCTTAAATTCTAATCTGTTGAGTTAGAGGGCTTTTAAATACCGCTAACCCTATTAAGAGAAACTTGAAAAAAAAATAATAATCTGTGCTGATGGTGTTGACGGTTTGATTAAGGGAATTTGTAATGCTAGACAGAACTCCTAACGCATTAAATTGCATAAAATTGTAAAGCAGTTTTGATGAGTTCACATTGGTAAGTTGTAGTACTCAAGTCAATCGAGTGTAAAAAATCACATTCTCTAACGTTTTGTATGCTATAAGATTTCCCATAACGAGGTAGTTACCAAAATGTAGTCCGAAATGTTTTATCTTTAAAAATGCACAAAAGCACTTTCTATCAGTACTGTGTGCATTTACTAATGCTAAAATACCTTATTTTGAGGCAATGCCTATGTCCCAGAGCATTTAACAAGTGATAATAGGGTTCAATTAATGTAGCGATGGAGAAGCAGATGTAGGTCAGCCAAGTTGAGTAGGAAATGACGTCACACGAAATGTCAGAACTAAGCGGGAATGCAAATTTTCCGTTGTTCCACTGTCACGGGTGATGACAACTTCCTCTAGAATTTATGCCACTGAAAAAAGGAAGTGGAGTTAACGGGTACATTCCCATCTGAATACAGTTAGACAACTTTGAATAAACTTATGCATTTAGTATTTTAGGATTCAATACCGGAAAGTTGTTACAAAAGCATATTAACCCCTCACAGGATCATATATTTTTAAACGGGCAAGTTACATCATTTCAATAAAACAAAATAAATTGTAAAAAGCAAAGATTCTCCACGTACTTATTAAATGCGCAATTTCGTATGCATGTGTGAATGTTCCAGGATAGCGTTAGTGCAAATGAATGTTGAATTATAATGGATGGAAACAAACCTGCTGTAAAATAGTGGACGAAAGGTCTTAGCACGTTCAGGACTGAAGAAGTGAGCGATTTCAAACAAGCACGTGGCGACTACCTGGCTCTTGGGTCTAGTGTACCCTTGGTCAACCTAAAGAACCTCACAGGGCAAAAAGAGATTTGGGGTCGTTCACAAATCACCTACTTTCGCCTTACCTTCACGGGAAAACCCATCAACAATAGTTGGACTGGTGTATAAACCAAAGCTATTGTAGTAATTCAAACGATCTTCGAGTGAACAAAACGAGCTCGTACATAGTATAGACGTGGAATGAAGGTTGATGAAAAAGTTATGTGAAATTTGGCTGGCGTAGGGCGTGGGGGACTTCCCAAGACTTCGTTTCCTCTTGGGAGATACTACCATATGGATTTGGGAGGTCTTTGGGCTGTTTGTAAATACTGTACGAATGAGCTAGTGAATAAAGAATTGTAAATATGGTATGAATGAGAACATAAAACACAATAACTCATTTCCCAATACGACAGATTTTAATTTTATTACAATAAAGATTTGTTTCGTACATTAAACTTTTGAAATGATCACTAGAAACAAAATTCATTCTAAATATCTTACTCGCTAAAAGCTGGTGGTTTTAAGCGCTAACGAGACATCTGTGGGATGTTGATTATTTAAAGGAAATACTATTAACAATTACGAAGGAACAAGGATGAATATTTGAAGAGATAAGTACCGAAAGGAGATTTTGTCTGAGCGGCGGTCTGAAATATGAATGGAGTTTGCAGAACAGTGCAGAGATGTCGACGAACAAGGATCGATGGATAACGATAACATCTAGATAACAATTGATTGATGGAATAGTTGAGAATAGGCTCATGCATTTTTTCCCCCATAATGCTACCCGTTTTCACTTCTAGGAGCCGATTCCCCGACTAATCACCTGTCAGCATCAATCATAAAAGCTAATTTTGAACGCTCCAATCGTCCAGATAACGATTAGAAACTCTGTTATTTCTGTTTCTGATAAAAATAGTTAATTGGTGCAAGATTTTAGCGTATCGCACCGCTACTCCGCCTTGGGCTGATAAATGTCAATATTTTTGGGTCGTTCGTTTACCTTGCCATTTAAACCACGAAATCACTTGTTCCATCTCATTCAGTTCAAATGCTCGGTCCAATCCCGACACACGAGATATCGTACAGTGAACCTCTTACCTTCCATTCCTCAGATCTTCCTTCTTTGAACGATTATTCCTAATACGAGCATCTCACCTCTGGAATTCTATCCCTTCAACTATTCGCCAATCCACTTCCCTACCGATCCCTCCTATTTAAGTTCTTGCATTTATCCAGACATCTCAAAATGACAAAAACAGTGGTTCCGATGTTACATAACACTTGGAACTGATTTACATCAGTCTGGTACACTAACACTGATTTGACAATTGGGTCTTTAAAAACGAGCCAAAGAACTTAGTCACGACGATCCTAAGACCAACATAGATATCTTAGCGCTTATGGGAACTGAATATATACTTGATACAAATAGTGCTCCAAAAGGCAAATATTTGAAGAGTGACGGTTACCCCTCCTGAAGCCAAGAAACAGGGATTTTCCCTAACAGGTAGGTGGGAAAGGGTGCTCTTCTTCCAAGAACCATCCCGCCCCTTTGCCACCAACTCAAACAACAATATAACGTCTCGTCTTTTCTCACTTCGCACAGCTTGTTTCTCTTGAAACGGTTATTTTAAGGCAAGCATAAAGTTTAAGAGAAAAATTTTTTTTTTATAATTGTTCCCACATTACCTTCATCCTTTGTCGCAAGTCTTGTCCACTAGTTTATTTTAATTCTATTCCCCTCCCTGTATCGGAGACAGTACGGTACTTAGGCTTCCATCTTAAAAAACAACTGACCTGGAATTCACATACGAGACTAAAAAGACAAGAACTAAACAGACGCTTTGGACAACTGTACAGACTACGTCAAAGGACATCCCATCTCTCAATAGAAAATAAACTACTAATCTACAAAGTTATACTCACACCAATCTGGACATACGGAATAGAGCTATGGGGGACAGCAACAAAATCGAACATAAAGCGTATCCAATCCTTTCAATCAAAAGTCCTGAGAACAATAGTAAATGCCCCTTATTATGTCAGCAACAAAACCCTTCATAACGACCTCAATATACCCTACATTCTAGAACTCATCCCTTCCAAGTTTATGAAATTCCACAGTAGCCTTTCCAACCACCCTAATCCTGTAGCACAGTCATTGCACTGCGCCACTCATCCCTATAATCCTCCTCGGAGACTGAAACGGCAGTGGCCTCGTGACCTGCTATAATCGCGTGACAGTGGGAGTCCTGGCAATGGCCAGTATCTCCAATCATGTCCTGAGCGCCTGTGGCTCTCGCGCTTGGTCAGTCTCCACTGGCTAGTATCCGGTGACGCGGCTCACGGAGGAGCGTGGGGGACTTTCAAAGACTTCGCTTTCTCTTCGCATGTGGACTTGGGAGGTCTCAGGGCTGTCTGTAAATATTGTATGAATGAGCGAGTGAATGATGAATTGTAAATATGGTATGAATGAGAGTATTTATCTTAATTACTTATTGCCTAGTAAGGCAGATTGTAATTTTAGCACAATTAAGGATTTTATAATAATAAATAAAATTTTTATGATTCAATTAATTACTACCGTATAAAATATGAAATTTCATTCGTATATAAGCATTAAATAATACCGTTTTCTATTTGTTTAGATACCTTCAGTGTTCCAATTTGAGGAAGAAAAGTATACTTATCGACAGGTCAACAGAACCAGAAGTACTAAGAGTTTCGTTGGCTTTTCCGAAACCTTGTTTTCAACTGTGTATCAATATGTCGGTATGTTCTATTATTTGTGGGTCCCCTGCTGAAGCTTATTATTCAAAACTTTTAATTGCGATAAAATTACAATCTGCCTAATTGGACAGTAAGTAATTGTGATAAATGTTTTCATTCACACCATATTTACAATTTTCATTCACTCGCTCATTCATACAGTATTTACAAACAGCCTAGAGACCTCTCAAATCCATATGGTTGTCACCTCCCTCGTATGCGAAAGAGGAAGCGGTCTTGGGAAGTCCCCCCACCCTACGTCAACCGCGTCACCGGTCACGAGCCAGCCCTGCTTAAGCTAGGGACACGAAATTTCACATGGAGGTCATATTCGATACTAGAAACACATTAACAATCCATATTCATAGAAAATTAAGAAGTACCATTAATTAATCAATTAATTGCAACTAAAAAGGACATTCACTTATATAGCAAATTGGGTATATAGTTAAAAATCTAGTAGATAAATAGTCCACATGAAACGTTAGAATGACTAGCCATGAAATACTGTTATTCATCCATGAAATCAGATAATGATCGGCAAGTGAAATCTGGCATGATCCACACAGGTTCGACCTCAGGAACAAATACAAATTACGATTGTTTAAAATTGAATCCTTCCTAGTACTTGCCTCCTTGTGCGGTAACAAAACTTGTGTAGGCTGTTTTACGAACAACCCTTGATTGGGCGTGAGGAATTTTATGAGTGAGATCTATCCGTGGACGTTATCATCTTTCAGTACGGGGATCGGGTAATAAGACTCAATGGATTCCAGTTTAAAAGAAACTCTACAGGACAATTTCGTAATGTAAAGAAAATTTTAAATTATAGATGGGAGACGTGGAGGATTTGTGTCAATATCGACGCTGTCATTCCTTCCCGTCTCGTTTATTATTTAAGGCATCCGGGCTCCAAGTTTCGTTACTTTGCCTTAGTCGCTCCTGTTCCTTTTTCTTACCTGTCCTTTCGACGGAGCTGTTCATTTGGGTCGAAAAGGCAAACTAGCAACTTTCTATAGGAATTGATAAGTTTGTCTTATCTTAAGTGCAGAATATATATAAACTTTTTGCATTCAGTACATTAACAGCTGGATGAAAATCAATAAGTTGATGCCAGGATCAGAAGTCTCTATAAACAGTGAAATGTATTTTTTATTTTTAAATAAATATGAAGAAAGTCAAGCTTAACTGCCTATCAGTGAGTTTCTTAAACAAATTAATAACGATGTTTTAGACCAAGATACTAAAAAGAAAATCCCTCCACAACCCCGGCTGTACCATTTGGTTGCCTCTCACCAGTGGTCCACATCAATCGATAATGATCAAGTAAGAAAAGGACTCCTAGCCTGACTCGAGGGGCACTGCGAAGCTTAAGGTTGCAATAAAGGACACATTAACCGAAAAAAATATATTTTTAGAGGAACCCACAGCTACCATGCTTTTGACTCTGTTCCTAAAGGATGCTAGCAAGAACCTTTTAATCGTAGCAATTAGGTACTTATATCCTAGACTAGTGGTCGGCAAAGTGCGGCTCCAGAGCCGCATGTGGCTCTTTGGTTCCTTAAGTGCGGCTCTGGCACGAATATCCTCGGAAGGCACAATAATATTTTCATTTAAATAAAAAACTGGGTAAGAAAAAAATTACATCTTATTTTGATAAATTAAAATTCTTCTATAAATCAAGAACATGTATAATTGTTTGTTTAAGTTAAAAGATAGATAGGTAATTAAAATTTTATATTGTTGTAAAAATACGTAACGAACATCGAGTTTTATTAGTTTTCATAAACGTTAATCATCGCCAATTCAAAGAATTTTTATTTGAAATGGAGAGTACGCTGATCTTCTGCTTCATAACAAGGTACGTTGGTTATCAAGAGGGAACGTTTTAAAACGTATCGCGTCCTTTTTTCCGGAAATTAAAGCATTTCTCTTTGAGAAGGGCGTTCACTATCCAGAACTAACAGACGATCAGATGATCCAAAACTTTTATTTCAAGGTAGACGTTACGTCTCATCTAAATCAGCTTAACCGTAAACTACAAGGGAAAGGAAACTTAATTTTTTCGATGTTAGAAGAAAACAAATTATCCATTTTTGGAAGATCCACTCAGGATTTTGAAAGGGAAACATTGTTTCACTTTCCGAGCCTGCTGAAGCATCGCAAAGAAAATAGTTCCTCTATTGATAAACACCATTTTAAAACAATAATTTTAAATATGAGGGAAGCATTTCTCAGCAGGTTTCAGGAATTTAAAAATAGCAGAGCAACTTTAAATACGATAACCGAGTTGAAATTTTCTCCTTTTGAAATTGACATTGGTAGCTTTGAAATACAATTGCTGGATTTAAAAAAACAAGGAGATATGGCGCTCTAAATTCGAACTGTGTTGAATTGGAAATATTGGAGAAGAAAAAATGTGATCTTAGTTCACAACACAAGTGGTTTGCTTTGAATGGCCTAGAGAAGGAAGACATGATCATTTTCAACGCTTGGAACAGTTCCTGACTCTTACGATCAGCTGAAAAATCTCGCGTTTGCTGTTCTTTCCCTTTTCGGTTCTACATATATATGCGAACAATATTTTTCAAGCATGAACATTATCAAGAGTAAACTGAGAAGTGGTCTCATTGATGAGAACTTGGAATCATGCCTAAAATTAAAAACAACAACATACAAACCTGACTTACTAAAACTTTCCAAGGAGATGCATGCACATTGTTCGCATTAATAAATATTTATTAAGTATAAAATTTTATTTAGTGTACTACTTATTTAGTGTAATAAAAGTTTACTAAACAAGAAGGTTTGGCTCCCAATTTTTTTTAGAATTGTTGCAATGTTCATATTTAGTTCTTTGGCTAATAAGTTTGCCGACCACTGTCCTAGACTAACAAGCGGAATTCCAAATAACAAATTTTAATTAATAATATTTGGAGATGAAAACCTTGCGAAACTCGATTAATGGTACGTACATTGTTTCTTGTTCTGAGAGAGGAGTAAATGATGCTGGAGGCCATTCAGGAAACGCCTGAGTTTTTGGCAATCATGTATAATGTTCATCTGAGTCATATACACCATAAGAACATAACGGACGTCTTTTACGACGTATGCAATTTTTTTCTAAAATCACATTTATTGTAATATGTTTGGAAATTATGTTTGAGTTGGCGTTTTTTCTTCATTCCGCATTATTGCAACTCAACCAGCCCACAGCAATAATATCATGACCCGGCCCAGAATATATTTTTAGTTCAGTCTATGATAACCCGTGGATCGTTGGAGTGGAGACGTACGAGAGTAGCTGAAAAGTTTCCGACCTCAACATAAAGATAGCAGCAGTCGTAAATAAAAGTAAGTGAATTTCGTTGTTCATCTGTTGACAGTTACTCACCAAAGTTTCAGCCATTTTGGACGCGCAGTCGTTTGAGTGAGTCGATATGAGTGTTTTTATGAAAATGGACAAAATCGAGTATCGAGCTGTCATTAAATATTTGTTTTTGAAAAGCAATACGCCTACGCAAAGCAAAGATGAGTTGGATTCTGTGTATGGGGACTCTGCACCATCATTTACCACAGTGAAATTTTGGGCAGCTGAATTTAAACGTGGTCGTAAGAGCTTGGGAGACGATGACCGTTCGGGACGTCCAAAAACTGCAACTACCGACGAAAACATGGCCAAAGTTCACCAAATGGTGCTAGACGACCGCCAAATTAAAGTGAGAGAGATAGCAGAGGTTATGAACATGTCAAAAGAACGTGTTTGTCACATATTAAATCAACATTTAGAGATGAGAAAGCTGTCCGCGCGTTGGGTGCCGCGTTTGCTCACGTTAGACCAAAAACGTGTTCGAATGAACATTTCCAACGCTCTGTTGGCGCAGTTTATGCGCAATAAATCCGAGTTTTGGCACCGATTAATTACTGTGGATGAAACTTTGATACACCATTATACGCCCGAAAAAAAAAATTGTGTCAAACAGTGGACTGCAAAGGGAAAACCGGCTCCAAACAAGCAAAAACTGTTTTTTCGGCTGGGAAAGTGATGGCGACTGTTTTTTGGGATAGTCATGGAGTTATTTTAATCGATTATCTTCAAAAAGGAAAAACCATTACAGGAGCATACTACGCATTATTACCTGACAAGCTGAAGGCAGAACTTGCGGAAAAACGGCCACATTTGCAGAAAAAGAAAATCCTGTTTCACCGCAACAGACAACGCACCGTCTCACACCTCAGCGGTTGCCATGGCGAAAATCTATGAATTACGGTTTGAACTGCTTGACCATCCGCCTCACTCACCAGATCTAGCCCCAAGCGACTTCTTTTTGTTCCCTCATCTAAAAATTGCGCTCGGAGGACAGAGATTTTCGTCAAATGAAGAGGCAATCACCTTCGTGAACGATTATTTTGCCGAGAAAAACGCCGAGTACTATTTGGACGGGTTACAGAGATGGGAGCATCGCTGGGAGAAGTGTGTGGAGTAACAAGGAGACTATGTTGAAAAATAAAAAAAAAATTCTGAAAAAACGTCTTGTATCTTTGTTAGGTTGGAAACTTTTCAGACCACCCTTGTAGATGTTTCATCTCCGTGATGAAACAAATGGTAGATTTGAATAACTAAATTAAATCCAAATTATTTCGCACTGGTTCGTGAAAAGGTAGGGACGACCAAGGTTGTCGCTATAGTTGGTTGGTGGCACTGAGGAGCTTTAACCTCTCTACCTCAATTGCGGTTATCTTTGCAGAATTCACTACTTAATTAATCAAGTATCTTACTCAGACAGCCTCATGAGGCTGATTAATTCCCAACAGGACCAATCACCTAGTTTCTTTTTTTAACTCTACCTTGAGTAGATACGAAGTTTCCGTGATTGTAAAGCTTTCCCACCTGAGGAATTGTTATAAATAAACGAAAGTAACGAACTTTTTTTTTTAATTAACGCAATGTATGATTCACTTTAAAAACATGGCCGCAGTTTAAATATTTGCTGTGGAAAGTTCATTGTAGTCTACCTCGCCTGGCTCTGCTTTTTCACTATCTGGACAGATATAAACCTAAAGGTCTGATTAAAGTTTCAAAAGTTATACCTTACTTAATTAAGCCCGAGAAATCAGATCTCAGAAGCATAACTTTGTAATCAAGAACAGTGAATTAAATACACGATGACTGGAAAGGGTGGGGGCTATTAAACCAAGAGTACGGAGCCTGGCATCTGGAGTTTTTCTCATAAATGTTAACGAAGCCAGAAAGCCATTAAATTTAGTAAGGTAGGAGATGGTTCAACATACCCGGCTAGAGTTAATCACATAAAAATGAACAAAAGAAAACAAACGGTAATGCTTAATAAAGTTAAACCATCCCAGCCGTGAGCCACACAACCAGTTAAAGCATTCGTGTTCTTATAGTCTGTATGAAAGCATACCGGCACAGAGGACATATCCCCTCCTCGTACACTTTTAAATTTTAAAGCGTGCATTCCATTTATCTCAATACATCCGTCTGCGACTTATTTCTTATTATTGGCCATCAATAATTACCTGCCAAAGATTCTACCATTTTAACTATTTTGCCTCGAGTGACGACATTTCCTACATGAATTATCTTTCGCGAAAATCTTGCAGAAATGATGAACTCGATGGCCACCGAGGAAGACAGCGGGAACACACGGTGCCCTCCAAGTTAATAATGTCTTATTATTAGCAACATGGCAAGCCACAGCAAACGTGACATTAGTCAATAATCATTTAATATTTTATACATTATTGTTTTTAGTGGACACTTTTGTGGTCAGTCAGTCAGTATTTCCGTCCGGGACGACTGAGAACATTGACCTTAATGTTAATCCTTGCATGTGCTCTAGAGGCGTGTGCTGGTCAGTCGTTTATGTCAAATAAAAGTTCTTTAAGTCTACTATCCTTTTATGATGAGGTACACAGTTGTAATGTGCAGAGGATGATATACTCTCCAGAGTAAGCAATGTAAAAGGAATCTTTGCAGAGCTACGGACTAATTTGAGATTTTATTGGAGAAATTCTACTCTGGTCTACGGATGAGAGACGTGGGAGTTCAAAAGAAATGTATTAAGTAAACTTCATTCACCTCAATATCACTTATAATTATCATCCATCCATACACACCCCTTCGGTGATTGGAACGTAAGTGGGACCGTGATCTTTAGTAAATATTTAGTCACTAGGAGTTCTGACATTGGTCAGTTTTATTCCATTGTGTCCTGAATTAATGCATATTGTAAATATGGTTTGAATGCAATCTACTATCACAATTATCTATTGATTTTCTAGGGCAGATTGTAATTTTTATTCAAATAAAGATTTTATAAAAACTAAAAAATAAGTAGACTACAAGATTTAATAAATTAAACACTACGAGGGCTCCTAGGAAGGATTCCTAGGAATCTGATAGCCGAAAAGGATAACTAATTGGGCACTGTAGTGGAGTAAGGAGGTACATCTTACTAAAATGAAATTTTTGGATCCAGCACTCTTTGAGAAAGGAGAGAGACCACATGATTCTGACTGTCTTGGAGAAGAGTTGTGGCGAGAGAGCTCCCGGGTCAGGGGGAGCCCATGGAAAGAGGTTTATGGGCTGAAGGATCGGGAAGGATAGAGGAATTTCGTGAGCACCCAATGTTCCTCAAGGAATGTAAGAAAATGAAACAAAATTTAAACTTTATTTGTTATTTGATTTCTCTGTGTTTCTTGTCGTACATTGAGTTTACGGGTGCAGATAATTAAGATATTAATGGATCAAGACTATAATCAATCAAGCTAAGCCGATATCACAACGCATACATTCATAAATAATTATCCATACAGAACCAGGCCAATATTAGCATTGTTTCTTTTAAATTGTTTTTAGCTTTGAAGGGAGAATGGGGAAAAATATTACAACAATAAATGCTGTCTCTCGCAAACATCCAATGCCGGAGCATTGTCTGGAAATAATCAGTCTAAAATTAATAAGGAGCTATAGATAAAATTTAGTCATAACATTTCTCGGGCGAAACGAATGAACCCTTTAGAGTGGAGGATTATGGGCTCAAGTATTAGTTAAGGGCGTAGTTTTTTCATAAAGGAGGTGATATGGGGAATGTCACGCTTTAACCAACCAGTTTTTTCCTCGACCCAGTTAAGGGCCTTGGAATCCACTTCAAACAAGAAGAGTGTATGGGGACTTGAGCAAAGGCAAAATAAAAGAACTAAAACATTAATGTGAAAAATCTTTTAAAATATTCACTGACATTAAACGCCTGATATCATTGTTGGATCTCGAATCTTTAACTTATAATTGAAATTATTTTTTAATCACCGGCTCTGATTTGGACTGTTAAATCTCAAGTATCGATCGCACTGTATCTATATCACAGATTAATTCTTACAAATTTCAATGATTGTCACGAACTCAGTATTTTTGGCCAAAAATTTCTTTTATTCCACATCGGTCCAAATGAACTAAGCTCTATTTTTTTAAATATATCAAAACGATGTAGTCAACGAAACAAATGGATCAGAAAGATAAGGAACAATATTGTACAGTATACTAAATACTTATTTAATGATTTAGAAATTGCAGGATATTTTTGGCAAGTTTTTCAATGATAAGCCAAAGATCGGTTACTAAATGTTGACATTTAAACAATTATAACAAAAATTGATAACTGAACGACCAAATTAATAATTGAATTCACGATTCGTGTTGTGGGATCTAAATATTTTTTTTGAGGGGAGGGAGCATAAATTTGAAATTATGTTAGCATCATTTTTTTTCATTGATCAAGAGGAAAAATCAGATGCGTATATTTTCTGAGCTGTGACTGGAGAAAGACTAAAGGATAGCGAAACACGTACTGTAGAATTCACTTTTAAAATTTCCGATCCGATTTAAGCATGACCTTATTCTACACGGGAAGGGATATCGAATGAACGGTTGAACAGGATCCTCGTCGGAGAGTGAAAACTTTTTATCTCTGTGCTGATGATGAGGATAGCACGGAAGGTTGCGAGAAAGGTGGTAAGAGTAGCAGGAATATCAGTGTAAAAAGATAAATCCCGGGACTCTACCATGTGGTACTTAAATGGGATAATAGTTGGAATATTCTGAGCCACAACGGACTCAAAAGAACAGGTACATTCATTTTATATAGACAGTCAGGCTCAAAGTTTCTCTCCCTTCGGATTTGGCTATAAAATATATACATAAATGAAAAGAATACCCAGGAGTTTGAATAATTACATGCCACGTTTAGAGTAGAGCAGACCTGTCCAAACTGGGTTAAAGTCGTTGGGTCGCACACGCACTCACGCACATACCCCTTTGCCACTCCATCAATTACGACGAGAGGTGACACTGTTGCACACATCGTGCACGTACAATTGAACAAGACCCCCCCCCCCCCAAGCTGTGGTTAACCCAGCCCCAGATATCGAAGACGGAGAGGCGCCATTCTTGGCATCTTGGCCAATTTATGTTTCATCGAGTGTACCCAACCACTAAATCCACCCGAATCGGTTGGTGGTTCTGGCACGATATTCTTCGCTACCTTTATTGTTTATTGGAACGGAGGTGTCCGCGCTCCGATGCTTCGTCTCCATGTGTGGTCTACACTAAGATTACATATTAGAAACAATGTAAGCTTTACTTAACAAGGACTGTAGAGGAAAACAAAAATTACGGATTTAAAATGCAGGGAATGACTTCAGAATACTATCCGATTGGTTTCGGTTATAGTTTAACAATATAGTTTATTGAACAATAACGTTACAGCCGGACTTCAAATGAGTTGACATACAACGGAGAATGACAGGTGAGGATGACATTCGACAGCTCTACTGTGGAAAGACTGAGGAGTATTTATTAAAATTTATAAATTTGAATTATCTAATATATTCGCATGGACTTTTCTGTGATAGTCTTTCCGGTTTCAATCAATTTTATTAAGATAAAATTACAATCTGCCTTTTATTAGGCAATGATTAATTGAGATAAATGTTATCATTCATACCATATTTACAATTCATCATTCACTCGCTCATTCATACAATATTTACAAACAGCCCAGAGGCCCCCCAAGTCCACAAGGTTGTCACCTCCCTCGCATACGAAAGAGGAAACGGAGTCTTGGGGAGTCCCCCACGCTCCTACGTCAGCCGCGTCACTGGATAAGAGCCAGCGGAGGCTGACCAAGAGCGCGAGAGCCACAGACGCTCAGGACATGATTAGAGAAACTGCCACTACCACTTAGTTATAGCAGGTCACGAGGTCTGTGATAGTAAAATAGTTGTTAAGTTTTCTATATATTTTTTCCCTAAATTAAAATAAATTATTCAATATTTTATTCATAGCATAGATCGACGATCTTAGTTTATTTTGTTTCAGGCTAGATGCGTAGCATATCAGCAAAAGATAATTTTTATTATGTAAATATTGGAATTAATTTATTTGAAAAAGAATTTCTGGTCAATTATACAATTTGTTTTTTCCACTTTCACTTATAATTATTGAAGAAACTCAAGGATTAGATCTACCTGTTGATATCGTTTCTTCAATTTATTCATCGTTAATTCCTTTTATATACATTTCGTAAAACAATTTAGTACACAAATTATTTAACGGAAATAGGTCGCAACAAAATTAATAATTGATACAAAGACAAAAATCGGATCCTTGAATCAACTACCAAAAATAAATCAGTTCTAACACTTGCGCGTACCTGCGGCGTTAGTACACTGGGCATATAATATTGACTGGAGGTTAATTGAAGCCAAGCTATGCTAGATTATCATCTACTTTCTCTCATGCTTATTCTAGGTTGAAGAGACCCATTCAGAGCTGGCTAATAAACGCTTATGATGTAAAGACTGCTTAGTAGGAATGTCTAAACGGTACCATGTGTTTTAGTAATTAACAAGCACGATTGCTAACTATGGAGTCCAGTTTTTAATTGCTTTCCAAAGTTGAGTAATTAGCAATCAATCAATAAGCTCATCCATCGTGTATTTAGTTCAGCATTCACGTACTTATACATACGATATGTACGATACAATGCCAGGACTCTGTAATTTATAGGTCACAAGGCCACTGCCGGTTCAATCTTCGAGAAGGGTTATTGGGATGTGTGAAGCTGTAAAATGACTGCGGCCGGGGTTTAGGCTGAAGTTTTGGTGAAATTTTAAGGGAGGATTACAAGGATATAAAGTATATTTAGATCACCATGACGGGTTTTGTTGGTGACGTTTTTAAATGGCATTAACTCAAATTTTCAGGACATTTAGTTAAAAGGATTGGATATGCTTGATGGTCCGTTTCATTGTGACCCACAATTTTGGTACACCGAGATTCGTTTTTCGTCCATCTAAAGATTATTTTTCTGAAGGGGGTGGTCTAGCCTTGGTATACCCAGCCTCTTCATCATACATCATCGGTTCTACAGAATCTGTGCATGGAATTTATATCTTTACAGCAATGTGCTGCGCAAGAGAATTTCATCTGTGTTCATTGACGAATCCAATAGAAATGTTTTTATGGTTTCGTTGGTTTTTCGACCCTAGTGTCTGTCTGCAACTGTTCAAGTCTCCTATTCCACCTAGAGATATGAAATTGTAACACGTAGATCCCACCTGATGTTGCAACGACATTTTTCTCATTATATTGAGAAGCACATGTAATTAAAATCTCAAGGTCCTGATTTATTATGCGCATCATGAGTAGAAACTTAAGTGAGCTACGGCTACAGATAGTCGTTAATAGTTCTATTAAAATCGTTTTATCTGTGAACCTTCAACTGTGAAGTGCACCACCCTTGACTTGAAGTCACTTTTTTGGATGGGATAAATCCCTTAAATTATATGTTACGCTTTTTTTTTTCTTTCGAATATAAATCTGTTTTAAAGAAAAACAGAAAATGAAAAACACATTTGAGGCATTTAGGAAGGTATGCATTTGTGTGGGGAGCGTGATAGCTTATCTACCCCAAGGGGAGACCTACATAATAGGAGGTTGGGGAGGGACAAAAACCGAACCGCAGCAGCTGCCTCCTGGTTCGGAGACCGTCAAGAAGTTAGAAGGGTTTTTGATAAATTTTCTAGCAACACTAAAACCTCAAGTCAGCGCCCTTAATAAGGGATTACTATTTGTTAATCGTCAAAAAAGAAATCCAATTAGCAACTTCTCAAATTTAATCGAATCAATTTGTTTCCAATTATCACATAATAAAATAATAATCTTATGCTGATATGTAATGCATATGAAAACAGAAGACTAACATCATCGTCCTTGATTATAAATAAAGTCATCATTGAATTAACTATTAATTTTATTAAATAATAATAAGTGACTGATCTAAATATTTGACTGTCCGTTGGCGAAAAAATATTGTGTGTTCTGTGGTAGCGCTCGAGAAAATGATTCGATCCATTTGAAATCTCAATAGTAAATTGGACAACACTTGAAAATATGCTGGTTAGATTCTGTATCGGAAAGCATAACAAAAAAAAAGTAATTACTATAGAACTGGCGCTGAAGTCCCAGCCCATATTTAAAGTTTCAAGTTCCGATCAAAGATTTTCCAAAGTTCTAATAGGCACTGTTTAATAACAGCGTTTAGCAAATGTTTATGCCTTATTTAAAAAAGTATAGTTTAGATTCACCCTAACAATAAATATTAATGTTATTTTTCGGAGTATTAGTTATCAAACAGAGACACTTGTAAGTAGGTATATTTGTATATGTTAGAAAATAAGAGTCTCCCATAATAAACCTTTTTAGTGATATGTCAACGTTTCACCTTTTTAGACATCATCGAGCCATTGTCTATTTCAAATTGAATTAATTCATTGTTATACTGAATCGTTGAATAATCTGATAAGGTTATATTATTAAGGAAAAGATTTATTTTGGGAGACACCTAGCTCATTTTCTAACAAACAAAAATAAATATTAGTTCTACATTAGTTGATTCTGCCATAGGTTAGGTATAGGGTAAGTTAGGCTAGCGTAACACTGACCACAGTTTTGCATTCGCCTAGAAATAAACTTTACGAATATACTTATAATAATAATATTATAGATGTAAGGACTAGTTTTTTGTAATTTAAAATATTTTTTTATTTATCCGGACTAATTGTTTTTTTTAAATGAATTATAAAGTAAATATTTTTTCTCAAGCATTTTAAAAAAGGTGATAGTAGCGATGTCATGTCAGATAATTAAATCCTTATCGTTAAGTCTAACTCAGCTAAAATATACGATCGATGTCTTGATGCTGTGGAATTTGCCTTCAATATGTTATCAGTTTTACGCACACCATTTAAGTACGCACATTCATACAGCCAGACATACGGAGAAACGAAAGTAGAGCCTCTCCCCTCAGATTTTCATTATATATTTTTATTAATTTAGCTTATTACGGTTGCTTAGCTATGGATGTGGGAAGAATAATAGGAATAAAAGCTACATTGCCGATTAAAAATTCATCGATTGGTTTGTCTTTTTATCTATCTTTAACAAACTAAAAGTTTCTTTGCTTTAGTAATTAACATTCCCCTAAGTTTGGACAGGCCTGTCGAAAACATTCCAGAGGGGGCCCGGCAGAGACCAGCTAAATGAAAAAAAAAAGTACCTGGTGGGGGAGAAACGTACTGCTACAGTTTAATAAGTGACTGGACGAACGTTCATTTGCAATTTGCTTTCTCAAATAAACCTCCATCTTTTTGAACCTGGCACTTTGTTTTTAACTACACCGTTCACGATAAAAAGGTTAATTAAAAAAAGTGTTTTGAGCTATTACGAAACGACGGGGTGAATCTCATATTATATTTTAAATCTTATGGAAATATCTGAAATATGAACTTATTTTTTTTGTTGAATAAATAAAATAAAATTCATATTTTTCTATGAATAATTCACAAATGAACTTGAAGATAACTAAAAATACTTCGTTGAATTAATCTTGTAACTATTTTCAGTTTGTAGATTTTTTTGTAGCAATTTGCATGCCAGTCTCGCATGTATTGTACATATATTTAAACTCTATAACTATTGCAGATGGAAACGGATAACCGAAACATTTTATGTTTTATGAATATTTAGTTAGTAAATATTTGAGAAACTCGAGTCACGTAATTGTCTTTTTTTTACATCTCTCCTCCACTTCCTACGTCCTTTACTTCATTCATAAATACAATTTATTTAACAATGTATCAACATTTCAGGAAGTGGCATAATCTCTAATTCTTTTGATGAGTGATATTTAGTTTTTGATCACTCATCTATCGAAAAATCTAGCATAGTAATGCCATTATCGAACCTTCTGGATAATAAGTAATAAATTAAAAATATTCGCACAACAATTATTTAAATTTGGCGTCGCAAACCTCTATGAACAGACAAGACTGAGTGTGTAGGTGTTACTGAGTAACCAGAAGTGTCAATGCTAGGCTGTTATTTGTTGTCCTTTAGGCCGCATTGGTAGAGATTCTACACTTATTTGTTGATGGAGCTAATCATTTTCCCTCTTGAGGCCGATTGAACCCCCCCCCCCCCCCCCGACTGACGTCTCCAGAACAAATACTAGGGGAGCAAGCAGAGAAGGTCGCATGGTGCATAAAAATCGAATATTCAAATTGTTTTCATTCCAGCAAACGCTTACTAATACTAACTGCTAACATTTCGACAAGTAAATGATTCATCAAAATCAAAAAATCCCTAAGGACAGAGCAGCTGAATACGATCCCCTGAGGGGACGGGAGTGCAGGGGTGAGGGGGGTCCCACTGACATTGGGAAGATGTTGAGCGCCACAAGCTGTTGATGTTTTCAGGACGGAAATAGTACTTTCCTCTTCCGCTAGTACTCTTCACAGAAGAAGGGCAAGTACAGAACGAAATCCGGGCAGCCAGCGACTCCTCACGTTCTGCTGCGGGCCTGAAGTAGACATACGCTGCTGACGAAACGTCGGTTAAAAATAAAGGTCTAGTTATTTAACTTAGTTTAGCTTTAAGGGCTTATTAACAACAAGGGTTATTTTAACTACATACATATAAAAATCCTTCAACAATGTTGTAATCTATCAGATAGTTATTCTTGATTACAAGAGAAGAAAGAAAGTTAAAGAAGTTTTATAACGTATCGGTTGGTTGAACGTTTTTTTTTATAGGTTTTTCGACATATAAATAAGCGGGTATTTTAGTTTTACGTATTATTTGTGTTTTGGTTTTATTTAAGAGGAACTCTGGGCGTCTGGCAACATGTAAGGATCCCATGTACATAAAATAAAAGAAAGAAATTCTCTCTCACAAAACTGTTTTATTCTCGTCAGCCTACAGATTTTATCTTACAAATTTTTTATGTTTTTTTATTTATTGCGTAGTATTATATATTTAATTGCATGAAAAAAAGTACCTGGAACTCAACATCCATGATATAATACGACCTTTATTTATATTACCTGAAAGCAGTTGACTTACAGAAATGCCAAGCACGTTAAAGGTGCCAGCTCAATTCACTTCAGATTTCCGTTCATTCTACGTAAATTGAATATTTTATTACGTATGAGAAATGCATACAACTCAGATAGCTTTTAATTTATTGTTATTTGGATGTACTTCACAATTATTTAAGAAACTAACCTGGAGTCATGCGAGTATCTCTGAGCATGGTTTATTCACTACGTCAAAAAGATTACATGTGAATTGCTTGATGGGGTATTGGATTTGGTTGATCAATGAAAGGCGATAGATTTTCACCAAATTTATTTTTGTAAGGTTGAATGTGTTGTGGGCGTTCGAGGTCAAAAATCTGAGTACGGAAAGACTCCCATCCAGAAGACATGGTGATGCTTTAGGGTAAAGAGGAATCTGAGACTCGTCAATAAGAACTACAGGCACAATCTAAGATAGAACGGTTCAACTCCCAAGCAAGCGCCGATGACATTGATGTCGCACGATGCTCGCAACATGCAGTGTGCGAAACATACCTGACTCTTGAGCCTGTTGCTGAACGATAGTCTTGCCATTACTTGGGTTCTACCCAACAAGTTCCGTAAACAAGTAGATGGCATCAGAACAAGAACCCGAGGAACGAAAGCGAGAAGATATCTTAGTCATAAGTCGGTTCACAGGTAACAAACAAAAATAAGGAAGCCGAGAAAAGTTATCTCCAGCAAAGTTCTACGAAATGTATACGGCAGTTTGTTCTACAGACGAGGAAAGGGCCAAACAAGTTTAAAAAGCCTGTTGCAATGATCGGGTATATGCAGCGGGTGTATTATGATCCCAAAGAACTTAATGACAGAAAGCATGCATGGAATACGGGAGTGGGTCGGCATGACTGACAGATGTCCTCAAGAAACATAAGGATCAGCACTAGCGTTTATTTTTTATTAATTTATTTTATTGTTTATTATACATAGATAAATGTTGGCTGCCAGTTTTTATCTCACTTTCTTGTTTACTATTAATTAATCTTCCTTAGTATTAATTTAATGTTAGACTGTACAGGCTTCTGCATATATTTTTTTTTTTCTTATATGTGGATCCGTTGGACTGTATTTACTAAAAGCAGTTAAATAATTTTTATTTTTACTTCATAATTATCATTCCTAAAGAGGTTTAGACTTTATTTTACATTGTTATTACTTTTTTTTTTCTTCCCTCCCCCTTAGCTCTCAAATTTTTAAGATTATGGGAAAAATAATTTTTTTTTTTTCCTTAGTTCTCTAATTATAAGATTAAGGATGAGAGAAAAATAAAGGAATATTTGGGTTGAGCGGATCCTTGTACCCCTGCTTCAAGGTGGTGTGAAGGAATTAAGGAGTGTGAGAAGCCTCGGTAAAGGTTGATTGTTGGGGTACAGTGGTGAGAGTCCACTGGTGGCTGAGGGAAAAATAAAGGAAGTTTGTTGTTTATTATGATGCTATAGTTTATTTTATTTGTCAGGTATGACTTTGTCATCTGAATGTTAATGTTATTCATAGAGGACTCGGTAACTAATAAAATTATTAAGTAAGTAATAAAACTTTATTTCTATTATATTCTAGATGAATGTTGTAGAAGTTCACGACTAGTTTTGTACAGCTACTTTGAGTGGGAAAGTCATGCACAAGAATCTAGTATGTACATCTTAATCCGTTATTGGAACTGTGGAGATACTGCCTCTAATTGTAAAGTTTCGTTTTAAAGGATGATCTTTGTGTTCAATAGTAATGGACGGACCCCTTTAAACTACAGAGCATGGCCTCGTTTAAATGAGAATAGATGATGATTCTCAGCTGTGAAATGACATAATCGTCGGGATTGGGCCCGTGGAGCGGTTAGTGCCGGCAGAAGGGGCCACTACTAGTCCAGGCCTAAAAACATCACGAGATCCACAAGGTCGCCCCCCGCTCCCTATTGAGCTTGAACACGCTTTGCTCTCACGAATAGCGCATCCACTCTCTCAATGGTGGATTTTCACCTGCCCAACTACCGACGATTCGAGCCTCTTGTCTTTGGACTAATAGTTTATCCAAGGATCAGCGGCCTCGTAGTTTTATTTTATATTCTTATGGAGTAAAATATTTTTACGCCAATTATAAACTAAATTGAGTGAGAAAAGAGAGAGGGAGAGAGAGAGAGAGAGAGAGAGAGAGAGAGAGAGAGAGAGAGAGAGAGAGAGAGAGAGAGAGAGAGAGAGAGAGAGAGAGGGAGAGGGAGAGAGAACATATACACCGTTGACAGGTTTTTTTTTAAAGAACTTTAAAATCACTATTTTAAGATCCACCACTGTATAAAATACATACCTGTTTGAAAATATAACCTATGCATTGTGCTACGAGGTCATTACCTAGAAATAGTACCCGAATTTCAATAGCACGCTCACATACTTAATTAACAAATGGTCACCTGTAGGATTAAAAGTTTACATCGAAATAATTCATGAAAATCACCCAGGTACCAGCGTTGCTGTGATATCGGAGAGTTTAATTTCAATAAAGGGCAATTACTTCAGCGGTGAAAAATTTATAAATAAACTGTGGGCGGACAAGAGTATTTTTAATGAATTATAAACATTTTTTAACGAATACGGACTACTCAGAAAAAAAAATTATTCATGTTGAGGCTGTGAAAAAGACTGTAACCCGACACATGCTACATATTATTAATCAGGATGGAGGAATTTTGATACTCTTTTAATGTTGTCTTAACATGGAATGGGACCTCCGTGTGATATTTTAGGTATCTAGCTGGAATAAAAGGCGTGAATATACTTGAACAGTCAGTGAGCGCAATGGTTTTTGGTTTTATATAAAAGTGAAGACGTTAAAGGTCAAGTAATATATTTACTGAATTTCTACTTCGCATGTTTTAGTTCTCTTCCTGGTTTATCTATAATCTGAATGTAACAACACTGTGGAACCGGAAATGAAATAAAATAAAAAAAACATTCTACTATGGTGGGACAATGTACCATTGTATAAGAATAAAAAAAAGGAACTAAATAAGTGAGTCTAGCTCTACATTCAAAACAATATACAGTTGTAATAAGCTTATAAATGATAAAGGGGCAATGTACATTATTATATGAGAATACTACAAAGAACCAACATCAAGAGATTGAAACAAAAAACATAATTAGGTAGAGATGAAAAAAAAAAACGGAATTATTACAAGTAGGAAAAGCACGCGGTAGGTTGATGGAATGAATGGAAAATAAACAAATATAATGAATAAAAATGATGAAATGTTAGATTGGAGGGAGATAAGGAACTGGTAAAGTCTAGATTTAAAGATTGAGAGAGTTGATGAACGATGAATATCGACGGGAATAGACTTCCAAAGGTTTGTAGAACGAATGAGAAAGAACAGTCAAAGGGTGCAGATTTGTTAGAAGAGAAATACAGGTGGGAAGGGTAGGGTCTAGTATTGCGAGATTTGATTGCTAATTTGAATAGGAGGTTATAAAGGCAAGGAGGCATTTAAGTCATGATAGTACTGAAGATGCTCATCTTATTGGCGATCTGAGTTCTAAGCACTGCTGTAATAAATGCTGCTCTATTGATCGCATGTAACCATTCCAATAAAGAATAAAATATTTAATCGGTACTGCGTTTCTTCCACAGAACAGGTAAGTCTCGAAGACGCCGGCTTCGTTCAAAAATCACATTCCACGGCGTTAAAATTTCTTCCACGTTTTGTTTACTCTTGTTGAAGCCGACATGAGCACAGACAAATAAAAATAGCATCACACACAGGAGCGGCGAGCTGAGGTCGTGCACGTACGAAACGCCCCATTCACGTGCCTACGTGCATATAAGTGAATGAGTCGGCATTACATTCTTCATTCGGTTTCCCGTCAAGAAAACATAAACCAACTAGAGCTATGAGACAGTGTCAACCGGAGAAAACCAATGCTCTATATTTCAAAAAACTATTCATATGTTTTTCATAGCTGGTTGATCTGAGGATCAGTTGCCCCAGTATGTCAAAAAACATTATTATTAACTCTCTTTTTTTGGAATATAAATAAACGAAATTAAAGACGTAGAAAGTGAAGATAAAATATAGAAAGCTGCTGATGTGACTCGAGTGATTTTTTTAAAAGAAGATAGTTTATTTTCCAAACCATTTTCGTATAAAGATACGAGCCGAATTATAATATGCACACCTGGAGGTGTTACTTTAATTAATTCAATTCATTAATTCGGTAATTGTATTGCGTTAAAATTATAACAATAAAAAATCTACTTTGCTAGACACTTTTTTTTCAACTAGTTTAAACACGACGTAAATATAAAAATACAATTGTATCTGTTTGTGTTTTACTCCAAAGAATAATGTTAAATATTTAAATTCAGTGATCTACAAGGCATTGTCTCTACTTATTTATCAACCTTTACGTACAATTTATCAATTATTTTATCCGTTTCATTTTTAATTAAAACGACAAAATAAACACTTATTCAGATTCGACCTTATAAAAAAAATACATTATTTTTTTCCCAAGTGAGCAGACTAGGGCTCATTGTCAAAATTTGATAATATTTATTTATTTGATACCATTAACATGAAACAACACAGCATTAAAGAATTAGTCGGTAATTCGGGTAACAAGGCAGCTGAATGTTCGAATTTATCTTTTTACCAACTATATTCTCACGATATCAACCCTTTGTTTATTATTTAAATTCCGAAACAGGAGCAGATCCATCAAACATTGTGTAAGAATCTATGAAACATGTTGTGGACAACTACAGAGAACAAGATTTAAAGACCGTGGACAAAATATCCTTAGATCTTCATACTGGTAAGTCCATTGTATCGGCACTGCAGATAAAATTGAAAATAATCACTAGAGGAGGGTTTCTACATAAATGAAGTCTTTCAGGAATCCACAACGAAATGAATGTTGCCAATAGTTAAGACAAAGGCAGGCATTCTATGCAGAAGAAGGAAGTAGATGGAATGCAGACATAAAAAGGACTCAAAGGAGAATAGTACGAAGAAGGTGAACAAAAAACAAGGATAAATAGTTATTTCATGGTTTCGCCATTGCTTTTGTTGCGATGCGAAAGAGATGTTTTGTTTTTTTTACCCGACTTAAAGTTTATTTTGATAGGTAGCTAAAAAAAATTACTGTCGAGCCATGTCCCGAACAATAACGAATAATAACAATGCACAAATGAATAAATACAACTCTTACTAGCTATAAATCAAATAGGAGGGACAAATAAAATGATAATAACAAACTAAAAGGTGTACCTCAAAAATATCATTCGAGAATTTACAGCTGCTCACGAGGTCGCAGCCGCTGTAGTCTCCGAGGAGAATTATAAGTGACGCAGTGCAATGACTGTGCTACGGGATTAGGGTGGTTGGTAGGTTAATATGGAATTTTATGAACTTGGAAAGGATGAGTTCAAGAATCTAGGGTATATTAAGATCATTTTGTTGGTTTTGTTGCTGACGTAATAAGGGGCATTTACGATTGTTATCAGGACTTTTGATTGAAAGGATTGGATACGCTTGATGTTCGACGTTTTTGCTGTCCCCCATAGCTCTATTCTTTATGTCCAGATTGGCTTCAGTATAAATTTGTAAATAAGTAGTTTATTTTCTATTGAGAGATGGGATGTCCTTCGAAGTGATCTGTACAGTTGTCCAAAGCGTCGGTTTAGTTCTTGTCTTTTTAGCCTCGTGTGTGGGTCCCGTTTGTCAAGATGGAAGCCTAAATACCGGTACTGTCTCGGATACGGGAAGAGGAATGGAATTAAAAAAAACTAGTGCACAGGACTTGCAGCAGAGGGTAAAAGTAATGTCGGAGCATTTTGCTTCATTGTCCTTGATTCGCCATTGGAGCACCAATACTCGATCTCGTAATTGTGATTTATGAACCCATTTAAACCTTTGAAGTTTTTGGGATGCTGTATCGGGGTCTGGGTGGGATGACAGGACTGCAGTGTCATCTGCAAATGTTGCCAAAAAGGTATTGAAAGTAGAGGGGACACCAGAGGAAATAAAAAAAGTAGAATTTGAAGAACCCGAACAAGCAATGTTTAAGGGACTTCGAACGAGTTTCTTAAATAGCCATCAGCTGATTCGGGTGTCAGAAGCTTTAACGTATCAAATAAACGATACCTCGAATGTTATTTTCGTTACTACCTTTCATGAGTAAAATTTCATAACTTTAAATCATAAATAGCTTACAGCTGTGATTTGTGAAAAATAATTAGAAGAACACACTCAGAGAGAAGAGTTAGTTCAGAGACACGAGACCGAAGTACTTTTTTTTCACCTATCTGCCGTATCTAACTAAAACATATTGAAATCCACTTCAAATGAAGACATTATCCATAGCGATGACGTCAGTCTTTCGTTTTTTGACCAGATGCATTGCATATTAGCATATTATTGTTATTATGCTAATATTGGAAATACATTGACTTAAATACAAAAATAATTATTTTTTAATATACCTTTAAAATTTTAGACCAATTTAATGCTACATTATTTCATTTTAACTTGACACCCAAATAATATTTTTCTTTCTTTAATATAAGAAAAGGTAAATTAATTATGTTTTTATACGCTCAGCAATTACAGCATCTCTATGTTTTAAAGAGCCAGACAATGCACATAATAGGAAACATGTACATTGCGAGCTCGCTGGATGTGGTGAGATCACCAGTTCAAGGAGCACATTTTAAGCATTACGTAAGCGGTCCAGTCAGCAGCGGCTCTGCTATGAATTCTTTAAACGTTTTATCTATGACGTCAGCGTACCTTCGTTCAGAAAACCTTCTTTTGAGGTATCGCAACATTGGAAAACAGCGGTACGAACTACACATATAATTATTTTCTCATCGAAAGAACTGATTACAGTAACCCTTCAACATTCGCGAGCTTTGAATATGCCCAAGTATAAAAATGGGGATATATGCAGTAGATGGAACATAGGTACATAATTGTTGTTTTTACTTTTTACAATCATACAATTTATGCAACAAAAACCCACTGGAAATTTTTTTTTTTTTTTTTCAAAAAAATTGAATTGAGCGATATTTCCGTCAGGCAGAACAAAACAGATCTAATGAGATTCACAGGAGTGCGGTATTCCAAAATTAATGAGCCATTTCTAGTACTCCTGTTCGCAGTTTAAAGTTTCAGAGGGAAATCGAGGGAGCATTGAACTTCAAAAGGCACAAACACAATCAGGCAAACAATCATGGATAAGTAAATAATATACATACTGTAATTAGAAGTAATAAAAAAACATACATTAAAACAAACCGCATGTCTTTTAGTCATTGTCAGCCATTATAAAATGTAACTTTCTTATTCACACAGGATGACAGACTCGGCATTCGCGTGTTTCCCAGAAACAAAAACCTCGCTAATATTAAGATATTACTTTACTTAATGAAGATCATGATGTTACAAAATATTTTGAAAATTTTACCTTAGCATCTGACAAGTATGAGTCAGAGGAAGTGTCAGAGGAGTGACGTCATTGTCTATTGGTTTGTAGGACTGTAGGGCTGTACCCCCACACGTGTGAGTCACTTCTATTTATTGTCTGCTTCGATAAAAACCGGGAGTTGGTGTTGAGTTTTAGTACCGCTATCGAGTATTGCTTGCTTGAAGCTTTAGATAAGACAAACCCAACGATAAGAAGAGGCAAAAACGAGAAAACAACTAATCTTGACACCTCGACAACTATCTGAGATTCTTATAAACTGGTCGAGTTTACCAGCCAGGTAACAGCTTTAATTTCCAATCTTATTACATTGGGCAAGTTTTACCAGTTTTGAAGGCTGATTCACACTTGACCAGTAATTTGCGAGTAATTTAGAAACAAAACGTGTCTGGACAAAAATATTCAGGCGAGTAGATAAGTGAAATCATTTAGTGTAGTGGATCCAGTAAGATAGATATTATGGTTGGCCCTGCCCAACTAGCGTTTGGAACAGTTAAGATACTAAGTCATTAGCCACTGGACTAAACCGTGTTTGAACAAGCACTCCTGTAATGTTTCCTCGTTAAATAGATATGCTAAACCACACGTTTCTGGTCTAAGTTACTGGCCTAGTTTAAACCATGGTCTTAGTCTTAAAGGCCTTAAAGGCAGTATGGTAGAGGATGTTACTCACCCACCTATTATCTATCTAACTTGAACCATCCTACTAAATCATTTGAATAAACTACTGGTCACTAGTTGGGTACAAAAAGAATACTACATTATCACTCGCCACTGGACTAAATTACTCGCTTAGTTATGAACGAGTCTCAAGACACTGAGCAAGTTTAATGGGTAGCTTGGTTAAGCTAAGCGAGTTTAGTGACCAGCCTAATTAGACGGAGCAAGTTTAGTAGTTAGCCTTATTAAACATAGCGAGTGTAGTAGATAGCCTTGTTAGATGAGCGAGTTAAGTAGCCAGCCTTATTACAATAGAGGAATTTAGCATTCAGTCTGATTACACTGAACAAGTTTAGTATGTGTCCTTGTTAGACTGAGTGAGTTTAGTAGGTAGCCTTCTTAAACATAGCGAGTGTAGTAGATAGCCTTGTAAGATGAGCGAGTTAAGTAGCCAGCCTTATTACAATGGAGGAATTTAGCATTCAGTCTGATTACACTGAACAAGTTTAGTATGTGTCCTTGTTAGACTGAGTGAGTTTAGTATGTAGCCTTCTTAAACATAGCGAGTGTAGTAGATAGCCTTGTAAGATGAGCGAGTTAAGTAGCCAGCCTTATTACAATGGAGGAATTTAGCATTCAGTCTGATTACACTGAACAAGTTTAGTATGTGTCCTTGTTAGACTGAGTGAGTTTAGTATGTAGCCTTCTTAAACATAGCGAGTGTAGTAGATAGCCTTGTAAGATGAGCGAGTTAAGTAGCCAGCCTTATTACAATGGAGGAATTTAGCATTCAGTCTGATTACACTGAACAAGTTTAGTATGTGTCCTTGTTAGACTGAGTGAGTTTAGTATGTAGCCTTCTTAAACATAGCGAGTGTAGTAGATAGCCTTGTTAGATGAGCGAGTTAAGTAGCCAGCCTTATTACAATGGAGGAATTTAGCATTCAGTCTGATTACACTGAACAAGTTTAGTATGTGTCCTTGTTAGACTGAGTGAGTTTAGTATGTAGCCTTCTTAAACATAGCGAGTGTAGTAGATAGCCTTGTAAGATGAGCGAGTTAAGTAGCCAGCCTTATTACAATGGAGGAATTTAGCATTCAGTCTGATTACACTGAACAAGTTTAGTATGTGTCCTTGTTAGACTGAGTGAGTTTAGTAGGTAGCCTTCTTAAACATAGCGAGTGTAGTAGATAGCCTTGTAAGATGAGCGAGTTAAGTAGCCAGCCTTATTACAATGGAGGAATTTAGCATTCAGTCTGATTACACTGAACAAGTTTAGTATGTGTCCTTGTTAGACTGAGTGAGTTTAGTAGGTAGCCTTCTTAAACATAGCGAGTGTAGTAGATAGCCTTGTAAGATGAGCGAGTTAAGTAGCCAGCCTTATTACAATGGAGGAATTTAGCATTCAGTCTGATTACACTGAACAAGTTTAGTATGTGTCCTTGTTAGACTGAGTGAGTTTAGTAGGTAGCCTTCTTAAACATAGCGAGTGTAGTAGATAGCCTTGTAAGATGAGCGAGTTAAGTAGCCAGCCTTATTACAATGGAGGAATTTAGCATTCAGTCTGATTACACTGAACAAGTTTAGTATGTGTCCTTGTTAGACTGAGTGAGTTTAGTAGGTAGCCTTCTTAAACATAGCGAGTGTAGTAGATAGCCTTGTAAGATGAGCGAGTTAAGTAGCCAGCCTTATTACAATGGAGGAATTTAGCATTCAGTCTGATTACACTGAACAAGTTTAGTATGTGTCCTTGTTAGACTGAGTGAGTTTAGTATGTAGCCTTCTTAAACATAGCGAGTGTAGTAGATAGCCTTGTAAGATGAGCGAGTTAAGTAGCCAGCCTTATTACAATGGAGGAATTTAGCATTCAGTCTGATTACACTGAACAAGTTTAGTATGTGTCCTTGTTAGACTGAGTGAGTTTAGTATGTAGCCTTCTTAAACATAGCGAGTGTAGTAGATAGCCTTGTAAGATGAGCGAGTTAAGTAGCCAGCCTTATTACAATGGAGGAATTTAGCATTCAGTCTGATTACACTGAACAAGTTTAGTATGTGTCCTTGTTAGACTGAGTGAGTTTAGTATGTAGCCTTCTTAAACATAGCGAGTGTAGTAGATAGCCTTGTAAGATGAGCGAGTTAAGTAGCCAGCCTTATTACAATGGAGGAATTTAGCATTCAGTCTGATTACACTGAACAAGTTTAGTATGTGTCCTTGTTAGACTGAGTGAGTTTAGTATGTAGCCTTCTTAAACATAGCGAGTGTAGTAGATAGCCTTGTAAGATGAGCGAGTTAAGTAGCCAGCCTTATTACAATGGAGGAATTTAGCATTCAGTCTGATTACACTGAACAAGTTTAGTATGTGTCCTTGTTAGACTGAGTGAGTTTAGTATGTAGCCTTCTTAAACATAGCGAGTGTAGTAGATAGCCTTGTAAGATGAGCGAGTTAAGTAGCCAGCCTTATTACAATGGAGGAATTTAGCATTCAGTCTGATTACACTGAACAAGTTTAGTATGTGTCCTTGTTAGACTGAGTGAGTTTAGTATGTAGCCTTCTTAAACATAGCGAGTGTAGTAGATAGCCTTGTAAGATGAGCGAGTTAAGTAGCCAGCCTTATTACAATGGAGGAATTTAGCATTCAGTCTGATTACACTGAACAAGTTTAGTATGTGTCCTTGTTAGACTGAGTGAGTTTAGTATGTAGCCTTCTTAAACATAGCGAGTGTAGTAGATAGCCTTGTAAGATGAGCGAGTTAAGTAGCCAGCCTTATTACAATGGAGGAATTTAGCATTCAGTCTGATTACACTGAACAAGTTTAGTATGTGTCCTTGTTAGACTGAGTGAGTTTAGTATGTAGCCTTCTTAAACATAGCGAGTGTAGTAGATAGCCTTGTAAGATGAGCGAGTTAAGTAGCCAGCCTTATTACAATGGAGGAATTTAGCATTCAGTCTGATTACACTGAACAAGTTTAGTATGTGTCCTTGTTAGACTGAGTGAGTTTAGTATGTAGCCTTGTCAGACTGAGTGAGTTTAGTATGTAGCCTTCTTAAACATAGCGAGTGTAGTAGATAGCCTTGTAAGATGAGCGAGTTAAGTAGCCAGCCTTATTACAATGGAGGAATTTAGCATTCAGTCTGATTACACTGAACAAGTTTAGTATGTGTCCTTGTTAGACTGAGTGAGTTTAGTATGTAGCCTTGTCAGACTGAGTGAGTTTAGTATGTAGCCTTCTTAAACATAGCGAGTGTAGTAGATAGCCTTGTAAGATGAGCGAGTTAAGTAGCCAGCCTTATTACAATGGAGGAATTTAGCATTCAGTCTGATTACACTGAACAAGTTTAGTATGTGTCCTTGTTAGACTGAGTGAGTTTAGTATGTAGCCTTCTTAAACATAGCGAGTGTAGTAGATAGCCTTGTAAGATGAGCGAGTTAAGTAGCCAGCCTTATTACAATGGAGGAATTTAGCATTCAGTCTGATTACACTGAACAAGTTTAGTATGTGTCCTTGTTAGACTGAGTGAGTTTAGTATGTAGCCTTCTTAAACATAGCGAGTGTAGTAGATAGCCTTGTAAGATGAGCGAGTTAAGTAGCCAGCCTTATTACAATGGAGGAATTTAGCATTCAGTCTGATTACACTGAACAAGTTTAGTATGTGTCCTTGTTAGACTGAGTGAGTTTAGTATGTAGCCTTCTTAAACATAGCGAGTGTAGTAGATAGCCTTGTAAGATGAGCGAGTTAAGTAGCCAGCCTTATTACAATGGAGGAATTTAGCATTCAGTCTGATTACACTGAACAAGTTTAGTATGTGTCCTTGTTAGACTGAGTGAGTTTAGTATGTAGCCTTCTTAAACATAGCGAGTGTAGTAGATAGCCTTGTAAGATGAGCGAGTTAAGTAGCCAGCCTTATTACAATGGAGGAATTTAGCATTCAGTCTGATTACACTGAACAAGTTTAGTATGTGTCCTTGTTAGACTGAGTGAGTTTAGTATGTAGCCTTCTTAAACATAGCGAGTGTAGTAGATAGCCTTGTAAGATGAGCGAGTTAAGTAGCCAGCCTTATTACAATGGAGGAATTTAGCATTCAGTCTGATTACACTGAACAAGTTTAGTATGTGTCCTTGTTAGACTGAGTGAGTTTAGTATGTAGCCTTCTTAAACATAGCGAGTGTAGTAGATAGCCTTGTAAGATGAGCGAGTTAAGTAGCCAGCCTTATTACAATGGAGGAATTTAGCATTCAGTCTGATTACACTGAACAAGTTTAGTATGTGTCCTTGTTAGACTGAGTGAGTTTAGTATGTAGCCTTCTTAAACATAGCGAGTGTAGTAGATAGCCTTGTAAGATGAGCGAGTTAAGTAGCCAGCCTTATTACAATGGAGGAATTTAGCATTCAGTCTGATTACACTGAACAAGTTTAGTATGTGTCCTTGTTAGACTGAGTGAGTTTAGTATGTAGCCTTCTTAAACATAGCGAGTGTAGTAGATAGCCTTGTAAGATGAGCGAGTTAAGTAGCCAGCCTTATTACAATGGAGGAATTTAGCATTCAGTCTGATTACACTGAACAAGTTTAGTATGTGTCCTTGTTAGACTGAGTGAGTTTAGTATGTAGCCTTCTTAAACATAGCGAGTGTAGTAGATAGCCTTGTAAGATGAGCGAGTTAAGTAGCCAGCCTTATTACAATGGAGGAATTTAGCATTCAGTCTGATTACACTGAACAAGTTTAGTATGTGTCCTTGTTAGACTGAGTGAGTTTAGTATGTAGCCTTCTTAAACATAGCGAGTGTAGTAGATAGCCTTGTAAGATGAGCGAGTTAAGTAGCCAGCCTTATTACAATGGAGGAATTTAGCATTCAGTCTGATTACACTGAACAAGTTTAGTATGTGTCCTTGTTAGACTGAGTGAGTTTAGTATGTAGCCTTCTTAAACATAGCGAGTGTAGTAGATAGCCTTGTAAGATGAGCGAGTTAAGTAGCCAGCCTTATTACAATGGAGGAATTTAGCATTCAGTCTGATTACACTGAACAAGTTTAGTATGTGTCCTTGTTAGACTGAGTGAGTTTAGTAGGTAGCCTTCTTAAACATAGCGAGTGTAGTAGATAGCCTTGTAAGATGAGCGAGTTAAGTAGCCAGCCTTATTACAATGGAGGAATTTAGCATTCAGTCTGATTACACTGAACAAGTTTAGTATGTGTCCTTGTTAGACTGAGTGAGTTTAGTAGGTAGCCTTCTTAAACATAGCGAGTGTAGTAGATAGCCTTGTAAGATGAGCGAGTTAAGTAGCCAGCCTTATTACAATGGAGGAATTTAGCATTCAGTCTGATTACACTGAACAAGTTTAGTATGTGTCCTTGTTAGACTGAGTGAGTTTAGTATGTAGCCTTCTTAAACATAGCGAGTGTAGTAGATAGCCTTGTAAGATGAGCGAGTTAAGTAGCCAGCCTTATTACAATGGAGGAATTTAGCATTCAGTCTGATTACACTGAACAAGTTTAGTATGTGTCCTTGTTAGACTGAGTGAGTTTAGTATGTAGCCTTCTTAAACATAGCGAGTGTAGTAGATAGCCTTGTAAGATGAGCGAGTTAAGTAGCCAGCCTTATTACAATGGAGGAATTTAGCATTCAGTCTGATTACACTGAACAAGTTTAGTATGTGTCCTTGTTAGACTGAGTGAGTTTAGTATGTAGCCTTCTTAAACATAGCGAGTGTAGTAGATAGCCTTGTAAGATGAGCGAGTTAAGTAGCCAGCCTTATTACAATGGAGGAATTTAGCATTCAGTCTGATTACACTGAACAAGTTTAGTATGTGTCCTTGTTAGACTGAGTGAGTTTAGTATGTAGCCTTCTTAAACATAGCGAGTGTAGTAGATAGCCTTGTAAGATGAGCGAGTTAAGTAGCCAGCCTTATTACAATGGAGGAATTTAGCATTCAGTCTGATTACACTGAACAAGTTTAGTATGTGTCCTTGTTAGACTGAGTGAGTTTAGTATGTAGCCTTCTTAAACATAGCGAGTGTAGTAGATAGCCTTGTAAGATGAGCGAGTTAAGTAGCCAGCCTTATTACAATGGAGGAATTTAGCATTCAGTCTGATTACACTGAACAAGTTTAGTATGTGTCCTTGTTAGACTGAGTGAGTTTAGTATGTAGCCTTCTTAAACATAGCGAGTGTAGTAGATAGCCTTGTAAGATGAGCGAGTTAAGTAGCCAGCCTTATTACAATGGAGGAATTTAGCATTCAGTCTGATTACACTGAACAAGTTTAGTATGTGTCCTTGTTAGACTGAGTGAGTTTAGTATGTAGCCTTCTTAAACATAGCGAGTGTAGTAGATAGCCTTGTAAGATGAGCGAGTTAAGTAGCCAGCCTTATTACAATGGAGGAATTTAGCATTCAGTCTGATTACACTGAACAAGTTTAGTATGTGTCCTTGTTAGACTGAGTGAGTTTAGTATGTAGCCTTCTTAAACATAGCGAGTGTAGTAGATAGCCTTGTAAGATGAGCGAGTTAAGTAGCCAGCCTTATTACAATGGAGGAATTTAGCATTCAGTCTGATTACACTGAACAAGTTTAGTATGTGTCCTTGTTAGACTGAGTGAGTTTAGTATGTAGCCTTGTCAGACTGAGTGAGTTTAGTATGTAGCCTTCTTAAACATAGCGAGTGTAGTAGATAGCCTTGTAAGATGAGCGAGTTAAGTAGCCAGCCTTATTACAATGGAGGAATTTAGCATTCAGTCTGATTACACTGAACAAGTTTAGTATGTGTCCTTGTTAGACTGAGTGAGTTTAGTATGTAGCCTTGTCAGACTGAGTGAGTTTAGTATGTAGCCTTCTTAAACATAGCGAGTGTAGTAGATAGCCTTGTAAGATGAGCGAGTTAAGTAGCCAGCCTTATTACAATGGAGGAATTTAGCATTCAGTCTGATTACACTGAACAAGTTTAGTATGTGTCCTTGTTAGACTGAGTGAGTTTAGTATGTAGCCTTCTTAAACATAGCGAGTGTAGTAGATAGCCTTGTAAGATGAGCGAGTTAAGTAGCCAGCCTTATTACAATGGAGGAATTTAGCATTCAGTCTGATTACACTGAACAAGTTTAGTATGTGTCCTTGTTAGACTGAGTGAGTTTAGTATGTAGCCTTCTTAAACATAGCGAGTGTAGTAGATAGCCTTGTAAGATGAGCGAGTTAAGTAGCCAGCCTTATTACAATGGAGGAATTTAGCATTCAGTCTGATTACACTGAACAAGTTTAGTATGTGTCCTTGTTAGACTGAGTGAGTTTAGTATGTAGCCTTCTTAAACATAGCGAGTGTAGTAGATAGCCTTGTAAGATGAGCGAGTTAAGTAGCCAGCCTTATTACAATGGAGGAATTTAGCATTCAGTCTGATTACACTGAACAAGTTTAGTATGTGTCCTTGTTAGACTGAGTGAGTTTAGTATGTAGCCTTCTTAAACATAGCGAGTGTAGTAGATAGCCTTGTAAGATGAGCGAGTTAAGTAGCCAGCCTTATTACAATGGAGGAATTTAGCATTCAGTCTGATTACACTGAACAAGTTTAGTATGTGTCCTTGTTAGACTGAGTGAGTTTAGTATGTAGCCTTCTTAAACATAGCGAGTGTAGTAGATAGCCTTGTAAGATGAGCGAGTTAAGTAGCCAGCCTTATTACAATGGAGGAATTTAGCATTCAGTCTGATTACACTGAACAAGTTTAGTATGTGTCCTTGTTAGACTGAGTGAGTTTAGTATGTAGCCTTCTTAAACATAGCGAGTGTAGTAGATAGCCTTGTAAGATGAGCGAGTTAAGTAGCCAGCCTTATTACAATGGAGGAATTTAGCATTCAGTCTGATTACACTGAACAAGTTTAGTATGTGTCCTTGTTAGACTGAGTGAGTTTAGTATGTAGCCTTCTTAAACATAGCGAGTGTAGTAGATAGCCTTGTAAGATGAGCGAGTTAAGTAGCCAGCCTTATTACAATGGAGGAATTTAGCATTCAGTCTGATTACACTGAACAAGTTTAGTATGTGTCCTTGTTAGACTGAGTGAGTTTAGTATGTAGCCTTCTTAAACATAGCGAGTGTAGTAGATAGCCTTGTAAGATGAGCGAGTTAAGTAGCCAGCCTTATTACAATGGAGGAATTTAGCATTCAGTCTGATTACACTGAACAAGTTTAGTATGTGTCCTTGTTAGACTGAGTGAGTTTAGTATGTAGCCTTCTTAAACATAGCGAGTGTAGTAGATAGCCTTGTAAGATGAGCGAGTTAAGTAGCCAGCCTTATTACAATGGAGGAATTTAGCATTCAGTCTGATTACACTGAACAAGTTTAGTATGTGTCCTTGTTAGACTGAGTGAGTTTAGTAGGTAGCCTTCTTAAACATAGCGAGTGTAGTAGATAGCCTTGTAAGATGAGCGAGTTAAGTAGCCAGCCTTATTACAATGGAGGAATTTAGCATTCAGTCTGATTACACTGAACAAGTTTAGTATGTGTCCTTGTTAGACTGAGTGAGTTTAGTATGTAGCCTTCTTAAACATAGCGAGTGTAGTAGATAGCCTTGTAAGATGAGCGAGTTAAGTAGCCAGCCTTATTACAATGGAGGAATTTAGCATTCAGTCTGATTACACTGAACAAGTTTAGTATGTGTCCTTGTTAGACTGAGTGAGTTTAGTAGGTAGCCTTCTTAAACATAGCGAGTGTAGTAGATAGCCTTGTAAGATGAGCGAGTTAAGTAGCCAGCCTTATTACAATGGAGGAATTTAGCATTCAGTCTGATTACACTGAACAAGTTTAGTATGTGTCCTTGTTAGACTGAGTGAGTTTAGTATGTAGCCTTCTTAAACATAGCGAGTGTAGTAGATAACCTTGTAAGATGAGCGAGTTAAGTAGCCAGCCTTATTACAATGGAGGAATTTAGCATCAGCCTGATTACACTGAACAAGTTTAGTATGTGTCCTTGTTAGACTGAGCAAGTTTAGTAGTTAGCCTTATTAAACATAGCGAGTGTAGTAGATAGCCTTGTAAGATGAGCGAGTTAAGTAGCCAGCCTTATTACAATGGAGGAATTTAGCATCAGCCTGATTACACTGAACAAGTTTAGTATGTGTCCTTGTTAGACTGAGCAAGTTTAGTAGTTAGCCTTATTAAACATAGCGAGTGTAGTAGATAGCCTTGTAAGATGAGCGAGTTAAGTAGCCAGCCTTATTACAATGGAGGAATTTAGCATCAGCCTGATTACACTGAACAAGTTTAGTATGTGTCCTTGTTAGACTGAGCAAGTTTAGTAGTTAGCCTTATTAAACATAGCGAGTGTAGTAGATAGCCTTGTTAGATGAGCGAGTTAAGTAGCCAGCCTTATTACAATGGAGGAATTTAGCATTCAGTCTGATTACACTGAACAAGTTTAGTATGTGTCCTTGTCAGACTGAGTGAGTTTAGTATGTAGCCTTGTCAGACTGAGTGAGCTTAGTATGTAGCCTTGTCAGACTGAGTGAGTTTAGTATGTAGCCTTGTCAGACTGAGTGAGTTTAGTAGGTAGCCTTGTTAGACTGAGCAAGTTTAGTAGGTAGCCTTCTTAAACATAGCGAGTGTAGTAGATAGCCTTGTAAGATGAGCGAGTTAAGTAGCCAGCCTTATTACAATGGAGGAATTTAGCATTCAGTCTGTTACACTGAACAAGTTTAGTATGTGTCCTTGTCAGACTGAGTGAGTTTAGTATGTAGCCTTGTCAGACTGAGTGAGTTTAGTAGGTAGCCTTGCTAGAATGAGCAAGTTTAGTAGATAGTCTTATTAATCTGAGCGAGTTTAGTTGTCAGCCTTATTAGCGTGTTTGGTTGCCATTCAAAACTAAATGAGAGAATGATAGCTAAGCTTTATGCCCATCCCACTAACAGTTAGAGAACTCACCAAGCTTAGATGAGTCAACTGTGAATTTATAAGAAGGTAATAATACTCATAGGTAAGGTTTATGGAAGAAACTCTCAACGCGATAAATGTTATTAGTCAAGACTAAAAATAAATCCCGAGCCATGACTTCTGCTATTGTCCAGATCCCTGGTATAAATTCATGTATGATTTCAGGCGAGGCATGTACACCGATAAAAGTACCGGGAACATTCGAGAAGGAAGAAGTACGACCGGGAATGAATATATATCAGGATAGATTGGAATTTATCGGGGAAAGAAGCCGGAGTGGGGAAATTCATCGGGAATTCCAAAGACAATTCATTACCCGTTATCTAATTCACTTCTCCGGCCCTGGGGATTATCCAAATGAGCTCGGCGAATGGAGCCGACCCTACTTAAGGAAGGCAAGAATAAAAGTATTCCCCAGGATGCCCGGGCGCAAGGGCGCAGCTAATCTAATATGAGACGGACAATGGGATGGAGGGGGCGGATAAAGCGGCGAGTACTGGAATCGTTATCTATGGAGCAGACTCCAGTCGCTGGAATCCTTTATGAGCCTTTTGTTGACCTACCCCCTCCCCACATATAGCCCCCCACCACTCCCGCCTTATAATGTTTTTATTTCAACAAATCAATCTCCCGACAAAACTTGGAATACTATTTACTTCGATGTCTTTACCATACTTGTCCCCTGAACGCCATGGTGCAGGCTATTCAAAAGCATGATTTAACACACTGCATGCTCCAAATTACAAACTTTGCGAAGACTTGTCGCGTTCAGCCAAACTTTTTTTTACTGTTTACTTCGCCATAAAGAATTCGTGGCCAAACATGCCTTATCTACTTATACATGTGTACCTCAATGTCAAATGATAAGACCAGAAGCAGAATGAGTCGACAGGAAACTGTTACAAGAAGACAAAAACAATGTATTTGTATAGAATAGAAAAAAAAAATTTCATTCTGGGACCATAAATAATAACAAAAATGAACCGACAAATAAATGCATAAAAGATGTAGCCGTTTATTCAATTTTTTTTTTTTTTTTAGTGTATGAAACTTCTTTATTGTGATAAAATTACAATCTGCCTTATCGGGCAATAAGTAATTGTGATAAATATTCAATTCATTGCGTTACGTATGTCGGTTCGGTTAAATGCGTATTTTACGCTATTTATTTTTTTTCAGTCGATTTTCAAGGACAGTTTTGTTCCCATTCACCTTTTCCCGCTCAACGCGGAACACAAACCTTCAGAAGTTGCGTCAATAGTACATAATGTGACGGGCTGGTTTCACCATAAAACGTTTTTTTTGTTGGGATGAGAATGACGCATTGACTGACAACACAAGCATGATTGTATTGAATAATATGTGGAATGTGACTAATATTGATGTTAAAAATTGGCCCGAAGTCGGCTCAGTATCTTAACTTGTCTAAATGATTGCGAAAGAACCACACGTATTATTTACCGAAGATAACTGGTTTCATTTGTAAATCTTCCGTTACCGTCCTAAATGATCATTTAATTACGAGGTATTATAAATCTTTAGCAGCCAATGACCCGGGGCTTTAGAAATGTGAATGTTAGCGAAGAAACCCATTTTTTTTCACAAACGAATCATGATATGTCGATTGTATAATCTTTGAAACTTGTTTTTAAAAAAACATTTATAGAACCGCTATCATAGAACGCACGTAAAAGTTCACTCGAACGACGGCTCGTATCAGACTGTAATAATATTTTAGTCTTTTAAGGTGTATTTCGTGAATTTCCTAGCGGATAATAATAAGCATAGAGGTTTTTCTTATAGAAGTTGTCATCCAACGTAAAAAAAAAAAAAAATGGAGTCAAGTCTCTGAATAACGGAGAGGAGGGCTGCCGGCAAAAAGTTTCCGACATCTTTTGAAATGGGTTCAGTTAGGAGGTAGTTATTAGCCCTTGCGGGACACCTTCGACAGTTGAGAGCTGCGAAGACCCAAGGCTTATATTTTATTATAATTGGTGTATAATAAATGATAAATAAATATTTTAGTAGTTTTCTGTAGTGATCATATAATAACACAGTGTATAATGAATTTGTTGTACCTAATAAAAAAATAATTAGATACTTTTTACTCCCCCCTCGCAGCATTCATTCCGAATCTTTTGAGTGGATGTTTTCTTTTGTAAACTTGGATTAAATAAAATAAAGATGTTTGATTTTCATCAAATTTATTTACGGACGACGTTTCGGAGAATCTGCATCAAGTCCTTATGATGGACTGGAAATAGATTTGATCCTTTTTTTTTTATCGATCTTAGCCTCAGTAAATACAACCACTCACAGCTAAATTAACAGCAGCCTAAAGTTTTATGAAGAGACCGACAAGTACACGTTTTTTTCCTTAAAGAGGATTTCTTTTTTAATGAACACTACACGTAATTTAAGAAATGTTATTTCAGTACAATAATGCATAACCGGTTATAAACCAGTCGGCTGTACAGGTCGGGAAGGCCACTCGCACCCTGTTCGTGCTCAGTCGATTCCATTTAAATAGCAGACGGACGAAATAATAATTTATTGATTTTTATCAAAATTTGAGCGAGGCTATATTAATAAATATCAAAATTGTCATAGTCAAAATAAGCGTACAAATACCAATCTGCAAAGAAATCACAACAAAGCTAATATATCGTATCGAAAGAATTTAAGATTGAATTTCTTAATTACTCATCTATGACCACATTAATTGTATCACAGATATGAGTTGTGGGGGCAATACAGGACTTTTCAATATTTGAATTTTTGAAAATTATTCTACATCTGCCGGCCATTAGGATTAAATTCACAGCATATATTCTTTAAAATACCTGAGATCATAAAAAAAGTATTTATCTGTTTTAAATAAAAAAGTAATTGAAAAAACAAACTAATGAAATCAGCACAAAGTGTAACTAAAAGATAATTAAGGCAGAAAGGAAGATGCGTGGGTAGTACTGTTTTAAGATGTGATTCCCCGCTGTTTCTATGAGCATTCAAATCACCTATAATGGTGATAATATCAAATCATATCGGCGTTTGAAGAAAAGTTAATAAAGTTTCGTTGTTAAGGTATAAGTTCCACAAGTGATATCGGACGGTGGTACCGTTACGGAGACCCGGGTTCGGTCGTGTTCAGGACCACTTAGGTAGAGGTAGTACAGAGTGAAAGCGGCCACTTCATCGGGCCTCTACGGGACAGGCCCAAGAAACATTTCGAACCCAAAATGTGGTTTATTTATTTTTTATCTATAATACGCTAACCTACCATTTTATAAAAACTGTTGTCTGAAAGTGTTGGTTTACGTGAGATTTTGAATTCAATGTTTAATACTTGTAAAACATCAACATCAGGTAAAATTATTTAAAAAAAAAAAAATATTTTAGTCAATGTTTTGAATATCACGTCACTACATGGAATGAAACATTGCAAAAACTATATCAGTAGCGTTACCTAGAGATTAAACTAGCTATAAGAATACAGACACTTACAATGTTGAGATCCTTGTGGGAGTGCTATCCTTTATCTATCTGAGACTCAATGACGGGGACACTGAACATGTTCACTAGTGACTCCAACAGGACACTGAGCGCACTGACAACACTGGAACCAGCCAGCAGAGCACCATCCCGACAACTGGCCGCCAGGTAAGCTCTGCCCCTCCCTCCACTGAATCTGGGAGCAGCCCTCCTCCTCGCCCAAGGACGGAAGGTAGCAATAGTAGCGTACTCATTTTTGGTTTATCTTTTTAACCTCCAACCTTATCAATGTTTCCGGTACTTTGTGGTAAGATTGATTCTATCCTTTGACAAGTCCATGTGCTCCACCAAAGCGGTCAAATTATTATGCCGATCAGAAATTATGTAGAATTATTCCACACCTCAAAATAACTAATTAACATAAGGTAGATTAAAACTTTATTTACGTCTGTCTTAAATGACCATTAGAAATTATATTTTTTGTATTTACATATTTCGTTATTACCTTGGTCGCAGAGTCATATTTATAAAAAGTATCTACTACATATTTAAGAAATAAATTATTATTTTAATTCAACGAAGAGTCTTATTTACATATTTACCGTAAACAAAAGTGATGTGCGCATATTTTAAATATAAAAGAAAAAAACAGGAAAAAAACCTACTTAAATAAAATCATAAATATTAAACAAACAGCAGAAGTTTTGTTATTTGATGTATGTATCGCTAAAGCATAGTTTTGTTGTTATTTCCAATCTCCCGTATAAAACGGTTTTCTGAAGCGTTTTTTTTTTTTTTTTTCAAGTAAAATGTATTTTGTTTTGTGTAAGGATAAATACTTGTATTGTGGCAAATAAGAGATATAAAGTTTGTTTGGGAGCATGGTGTTGGATTATTGAGGATTTTTTGGTATCGGAGTACAACCTGGTTAGAACTACAAAAGGTTTAGCAAAAACACAAAACTACTTAAAGTCAAAATGAAGAATGATCGTTGCCGAAGCCGGAGGAAGATACTCCTCTGGTTGTAAATATGATTTAATTCATCTTAAATTCTCTCAATTTAATTCATTAAATCACATATCTAAATATGTCGTGTTTGTATTGGTTAAAACTCAGTAACGCGAAGTATGAACAAAGAATTAAAAATGAAAAAAACAATGATTCGTTTTGCGTCGCACGTTAACGCCAGGACACGTTAGCCCAAAATGAATTTCAAAAATATGTCCTCCCAATACCAATTTTGGAGCAAGAATGAATTTTGTTGAAGTATAGTTTGACAACCTAAGATTTAATTAATTTTGTTTTGCTTTGATTTAATTGGAAAAAAATAAAAGGATAATAAACTCAAACATATAACTAATAATATTTAATTTGATTTGATTATGTTTTTAAATTGTTCGATTGAAGTTAAACAAATTATAAGAAGGGTTTGTTTACGTTAAAAGAGTAAAGTGTACAGGCGCATTGTTTATATTATCACATAGATCGACTATCGTTACAATCAGTAGTACACGTCTAGTTGTTGCCAAAGACAGCTCTATTCTGGGTGATATCGTCAAAGCAATTGTCCGTAATCCAAATAACATTAAACTTGAATGTAATAATTATTTTCGATCAACAGAGTGTTTTATCGAAACATTGTTTTTTTTTTATTCGACCTTCAAACCTCCAAGAAAACCTCTCGACATTACGACTGCGATCGTTTTATTACGACGAAGTGGCTACCAACGGTGATTCACCTACAACTTGGATTCAACAACACCGGGCCCGGGCAACCGTTCAGGACTTCAAGATTCGACCTCATTCGAACTTCATTGACGACCAGGGCACACAGACCTCATCTTAAGTTCGTAAAAATCATATGATTTCTAAAGGGATTAATAAGAAATTGCTCCAATTTTATCGTGTAAATTTAATCTTTTACATAATTGAACCTAAATCTAAGTGAATATAAAAACAAGTTACGAACAATTATCTTGCAATTTCATAATTTTATATTATTCCAAGGAAAACACTTATAATTATATCCATTTTATTTAACATTTAAGCTAAAAATTTAAAATCACCTTTTTACGCTTTAATCAATAAATTGGCCAGTCGACAAAAGAAACAATATTGTGTGATTAATGCTCCACCCGCCCTTACACTAGAACATAACTATTGACTCGAAACGAGTATTTACAAGAAATTTACGATGTTTACACCAAAATGAATGGTAATGATATCAGTCATTTTTTAATTTAAGATACTTCTCTGATTGCGTAATTTGGACTTAGTAATAAAAATCAAAGGTTTTATTAATTTTGTTAACAACAAGAAAAGAATAATAATTTTTAGTTTTCAAAAATTTTTTTCTTTATGTTTTGGTTTAAGACATTTTTACATTGAACAATAGTGGCAAAAAAAATAACTAGGTTTTATTTTAATATGTTCAGAAGAATCAACATTTTATTTCATTATTAATTTTGTACAAATATTTCCTCGTTCCTTTTTTGATTTGAACATAATAATACTTTTAGATTAATACATTTAAAGAAATTAATATTGGTCTACATAATAAAGAAAAGGAAGGACGAATCAGCCCTTATCAGATAAGAAAGTTTGCGGTGATAATTTGGCCAATATTGTATATTGTTGAAAATATGATTTTCAGTATAAATGAATAAAATAAAATGAGGCAAAACCCTCATCCGAGTTTATTATTTGATGTTGTAAAATGGTCTAAAAATAAATTATTTATTGGTTGTTAATTTATTATAATTAAAGCTAAAACCTGAATTTTGCATCATAGCTGGAATAAATATTCAAAAGATGATGTATTCGCGTTTTACTATGTGATTAATTGATATCTGATAAAGTTGTACATTTTTCGATGGCGTCATATTATTAAAAATTAAAATCCCGGGATCATTTAGTAAATTATATTCAGAAGAATTAAATATTTCAAATGAAACAATTTTCGAGGAATACAAAGCTTCTCTTCGAAGGGAACACGGAGAAACTCCACAGATCTACTGCTTTTAGATCAGGTTTAAGAAATATTATTTTAATTTGCAGAGAGCTATAAGACGTAGCGGCTTCTACCTCTACGTTTACACTTATCCAAAATTCACTAATTTGTTTTTTTACATTAAATCAGCCAAATTATGCACGTTGCACTGTTAACGACTACAATCAAATATTGACGTTCAGGGTTGCAAGAACATTTGAAAAATGGTGGTCTGGAAGGAAAGAACATCAAATGACTTCGCCCTGATGGTGGGAGACTTGACATAAGAACAGGCCGTCAATGGAGTTGGAGGCTGTCAAGTGATCTACAATTTACTAATTCAGCTTCCAGCCATGAAAAAAGGCCTAGAAATCACAGCGAGAGAGCGAGAGAGAGAGAGAGAGAGAGAAAAAAACCAAAGTATCTGTTGCAGATTTACACAGTTGGTCTGAAAAGTTTTATTTATTGACATCGTTGCCAAGAACTTTTGGACAACTAGCTAAAAAAAAATTGTGGTATAAATTTCTTTTTGGAAAACGTCCATCTAATATTCGACAGATATTTTCTCCCTTCTTTAAAAGACTGAAAGGAATTCTCGTCCCTCTGGTTCAACTGCGTATAATCACCGGCTCTCGGCAGACTTTACCCGCTAATTTCCCAAAAACACTTATTGACATTGTACTGATGGAGGGAATAGTTAATTTTTCAGGAATCTTTTTTAAAAACCAATGAGATGCTACCATCCCCCCTCCGGTTTTAAACCATACCTGACACACCACCAAACTTGTTTGTTGGAATAAAGTGTGATATGCAAAGAAGTTAGATCTTTATTATGCGTCCACGAATAAAGGCAGACACGAAGAATTGTGTTTTTTCATTTTCGGGATTCAAACGACACGAACGTTCTGTTGATACTGTTTTCTAATTGTTCCCTTGCTGAGTTGAAAATATTTGGATGGGAGGACGATTAGCAACTCCAAACTCGAGCCGACGTGTAAATGTAACTTCCATTTTCAACAAAAAAATTGGTAACGAGATGGCAGAGTTGCCAAACATTGCAATAGCGTAATCGAAGGAAGGTTAACATTTTTTACCAGGCCATACAAGCCTAAAAGGATCCAAGAAAAATTTCTTATAAAACATTTTTAAACTCTTTCATCAGCGATTTATACCCCATAGCCCCCCCCCCCACTCTCCTCCGAGAGAGAATAGAAGGAAAAAATTATTATATATAAATAAAAATTATAAAAGGACAATATATTCTTTTTCGTCGTGCATCTTTTTTAATTAATACATTTTAAATATTTTCAGAGCTCAATAAGTTTCATTTCATTTCATTTCTATCACCATCCTCTATAATATTCTTCCCCTTATGTTATTGTTTGTTGTTGTCTTATTAAATGGAGTTGTTACCATATTTATTTAATATGTGAATGGTTAGTGATCATGTTATAAGTTTTATAGACTTTATATAAAGTTTATTAAATACATATGTATGGCTAGTTATCATATCATATGTTTTATAGACGGCTTACCAGGTTTTTTTTTTTTTATATGTTGTTCGCTGAATGCTCAAAAGGAAATCGCAAACGTTTACCGGTCGGTTGAGTAGAACTCTTAAATTTGAAAGTGGTTATATCATAATCTACTTACGTTGATCTCAAGGCAAAACAAGCTGCTGCACTTAGTAAAATAAACACACGACTCACTCTGATTCACAAGCTGTGGTCATAAAAGGAGTTTATAGTGAGTGTCAACTTTTCTGACTGCTATAAGAGATAATGAGTTGGGAGAAATTAAAACTATAGCGAGTGAATGGTCATAGTAAGAAGCCTACTCGTCTTAGAATCTGCCGTTCGAAATCAACTCACTCATATCACATGTAAAAAAGTGAAAGAGTAGGTGAGTAGTCAAATACTATTCTGACTATTAAATATTTACTGACTCCAGACTTCTCACCAGTTTACAGACTATACAACGCAAAACATGTGAAATTTGTTGACGTAACAACATTAATAAACTTTTCCAAATTTTAAAATGTAAATTACTAGAAAAATTTTAACCCCTCTGAGGTCCGAAATTTGACTAACCTTAAATACGTTTCTGGCACAGTTCTTTTTTTGTTATTCATCTATTTTTATTTATTGGCCGTATAATCATTATTTTTTTTTTTTTTTTATCGTATAATACTTTTTGTTTTTCTCTTAAATTTTCGGAATATCATTATTTTTGCGTTATCATCATTAGTGGATCGTTGTTCACGGGGAAAAGTAAGACATTTAAATCCTTGACAGCTTTTGAGGAGCGCGGGACACTTCCCAAGACTTCCTCATTCCAAACATAGGAGGTGACAACCATGTGGATTTGGGAGATTTCCGGGCTTTGTCAAAACTGTATGAATGAGCGATTGAATGAAGAATTGTAAATATGGTATGAATGAGAATATTTATCACTATTAATTATTGCTCAATAAGGCAGATTGTAATTTTAACACAATAAAGAAGTTCATATATATTTTCTCATTGTTCCCAAAATCGTATTTTAACCAACGACTGATCAGGGTACGTTTGAGTTTGAGATTTGAGATTGAAGTAATTCAGATCGATTGAATAATTTTGTCGACCGCTATCGTAAAAGGTACCAATACTCGTACGTACACAGAAAAAAATAGTATCGGTAGATACTCACAGGACCTTAGTTTGTTTTTGTTTTTTCAAGTTTAAAAACACGCTTACCTTTCCAAAAATAAGCACCACTTGACCTATTTGGATTAAATCGTTTATAGATCGGTGTGGAGTCACCACGTGTTTCAACCCTCAAATATCTACTTAATATAGATATTAAGCAATCAATGCTTGTCAGATTTATATAAATGTAATAGTATCTTCATTTTAAGAATTTTATTACGAAATTGATTAAAATGCATATAAAAGTCTAGTAGATGACAAAACAGGTTTTTATTAGGAAGAAGACTTTTGCTCGTAATTTTAAAAATAACTATTTGTATTATAAAAGGTTACAATCTACAATGATAACAGTGACATATAATGGTTATTATATACTTTCTCATCCTTCAATAAAACATAAATTACTACTGAGACACCTTCGTTTAAAATCACACTGTGAAAAACAATTTTCACAAAAAAGACATTACAGGCCATTCAATTGTTTATTTTTATTTTTACATCAGTTGACGTTTTGCTTATTCAGTTATCTTTAGGACAGTAAGTGTTATCATTTTTCACAATCATTGTTCATATTGTTTTATAATATATATATACATTATGTAAGGTTAGGTTATAATCGAAGTTTGTACAATATAAACTTCTTTTAAGAAACTATTTTTTTTATGTATATTATAAGTTCACCAATCGTATGAATGCTAGAGGAAAATAAATAATGATTGAAACGTTATATCATGCACAGTCCTGAAGATGTCTGAATAGGCGAAACGTTGTCTGATGTAAAAATAAATCAAACGATTGGAGAGAAAGTAAGTTTTTTTCACGTTGTGTGATTTTAGTAATTAATTGATTGGCCATCCTCACTTATTTCCTGAGCGTATGTGGCTCTGTTGCCTTCTCTCTGGTCTTCACCAGATGTCGAACCGGTTGGAGAGGGCGGTGAGGGAGCTCCAACGCTTGTGGCCCTTCCGCCAGTTTGCTGGGGGGAATTGCCTTGTGAATGGGGGGGTTACTGGGCAGAATTTGTATGTACATATTGTAGGAATGAAATTGTGCGTAGGTATGAATGAATTCTTACATCACAATTAATAATTTTGTATAATAAAATTGTAATTTAGCAATAAATATCTTAATTGATTAATTAATAAAGCAATGTTAGTAATTCAGACTGATGAGTAGCAAACAGGTATCGGGCAAATTCACCATACTAGCATACTCCTGCCATATCACTGTTGGAACAATTGAGGCTCTCGGAGGTGGCAAGAGCCGCAGACGCTCGGAGAACCAAGTAACTGGAAAGTGCCATTGACGTGTGTCAATAAATAAATGTAAGAACTTGAACAAACCAATTTCAAGTAATAGTTTGCTAAATTTTTAATCTGATAAATTTTATAATTTAATGAATTAGCTCGTTAGTCATATTAATCTATAATCGAGTTATATAAATATTAAATAGGAGTAGTTTCGTTTATTAGATTTAGTTCGTATGAAATTTCCATTTAAATTTTTTTGATTCTATCAAGGTTTTTGAATTTTCTATAGTTAAAAAACCAATAAGATCCCATTATTAGAAAGTAAGAGCATTGTTTGCTATGAGAAGCTAACCTGTGTGAAACTGTTATATAATTTTAAACATGAACCTGGAACCACCCACACATGCATAAATTTACATTAAAATAATAATATATACACTTGACACCTTCTTGGAATAATTAGTAAGCTCATAAACTCCTAATTGTGTGATACTACAATTGTTTTACTACCACAAACGGTGAGAGACAGCTATACAAAAATATGTAAAATAAATAAGCAATAGTTAATACGAATCTGACTACAAACAGGGTGCCTAAACCTTCAGCGTTCTAATGAAGAAAAGGTAGTTCTTACCGGGCCACGCCCAATAATAATGAAAAACTACGTTATATTTTGTTTTCTCACCATTAAATATTAATTACGCGAAGAGATACCAGGGAAGATGTAACACGGATTTCCACTATTTGTTTCCCTCTCAGTATTTTAGCAGTCTTAAGGCGGCTAGCACCTCCCGGAGTCACACTGGACATGGGGGGGGGGAAATAAATATTTTTAGTCCGTGACTTGAATTCCACCGGTCCTGGTAGTCGATAGCCCCCTGTTCTCCGGTTGATCAACCCTCGCCACACAACTTGCAACTTCCAATCGAAACCTTATTACTTTTTTTTTTTATAGTACAAAATCTTTATTGTCATAAAATTACAATCTGCCTTATTGGGCAATAAGTAATTGTATTACTCTAATTCATACCATAATTACAATTCTTCATTCACTAGTTCATTCATACAGTATTTAAAAACAACTCAGAGACCGCCCAAATCCATATGGTTGTCATCCCCCTCGCATGCGGAAGAGGAAGCGGATTATTGGAATGTCCCCCGAGCTCATCCAACAGCCGCGTCACCGGATACGACAGTAGAAACTAAGCAAGAGCGCGAGATCCACAGACACACAGGACATGATTGGAGGAACTGGCCATGGCCACGAGGCCACTGCCGTTTCAGTCTCCGAGGATGATTGTAGGGATGAGTGGCGCAGTGCAATGACTGTGCTAGGGGATTACGGTTGTTGGATAGGTTACTATGGAATTTCATGTACTTGGAAGCGATGAGTTCAAGAATGTAGGAAATATTAAGATCGTTATGAAGGGTTTGGTTCCTGACGTAATAAGGGGCATTGACTATTGTTCGTATGTCCTGATTAGCCTGAGTATAACTTTGTAGATTAGTAAATTTATTTTCTATTGAGAAATGGGATGTCCTTCGAACATACAACAGTTGTCCAAATCATCTGTTTAGTTCTTGTCTTTTTAACCTCGTGTGTGGGTTCCATGTCAGTCTTTTGTCGAGATGGAAGCCTAAGTACCGTATTGTCTCGGATACAGGGAGAGGAATGGAATTTTAAAAAACTAGTGAACATGACTTGCGGCAGAGGGCAAAGGTTATGTGGGAACATTTTTCTTCATTAACTCTGATTCGCCTTTGGTTACACCAATACTCGATCTCATCAAGGTGTTTTTGAAGGTTTTGGGGTGCTATATCGGGGTCTGGATGGGATGACAGGACTGCAGTGTCATTTGCAAATGTTGTCAAGAAGGTATTGGTGGTAGAGGGAACATCAGCGGTGTATAGATTATAGAGGATGGGACTCAGGACGCTGCCCTGTGGAACTCCTGCTTTTATGGGATAGTAGTTAGAATATTCTAAACCACAGCGGACTATGCATAATAAAGAAACGAAATGTGACTTACGTCAGGCAGTTTGCAAGTACTTACTTCGCTATCCTGAAATCCTGAAACAAACAATTTTTTTTAATCGGGTGATAAATAAATAATATAAATTGGGTGATAAAATAGTATAGAATCCGAGTACTATACCAAAAGGGGGTATTGGAGGTTTTCATACAATAAATAAAATATTCAGGAAGGTTTGAGCTACAGGAGAGGTTCGACAATGGAAGCCCTCAAATACAGTTTGTGAATGGGAATTTTTACATATAGATTATATTTATGCACTAAAAATACGCGAATTCAATATTCCTTAAAACCAAATCTGGTCATTCGTGATTTAATTATTTTTCGATCCCAGTGTCATCCGAAAAGAGTTTTTTTTTTTACAAAAGAAAAAAAATACATTGGTGTTCTTCGAATTTTAGCTAAATTTGCTGTATAAATAATGCACAAATTTTAATTAAAACACACATTATTTCGTTATACATTTTGAGCTGTGAGATGTTAGGTGATTTTTTTTTTTTTTTTTGAGGTTATAAAACCCTTAATTGAATAAAAATTACAATTTGCCCAGGGCAATAGATAATCGTGATGATAGATTGCATTTATGCCATATTTGCAAATTTAAATTTACGCTTGCATTCAAACCATATTTACAATATACATTCCATACATCAGAACTCCGAGTGACTAATTATTTACAAAAGATCACGGGGTCACTTCCGTTCCTATCTCTGAGGGAGATTGTAGGGATGGGTGATGCTTGAAAGCGATCTTGCTAGAGGATTCGGATGCCCAGATAATTTCTGGTGGAACATTAAGAAGTTTGGGGAAATGTGTCATATTTAAACATTCCTAAACTTGATGGTATTATACGTTTGCTATAGTAGGTAGTTCTTTCAATTTATAAAAATTGATAGTTTTACTCTTAAAGTAATAATATCTTTATTATCCTAGGTATAGTAAATAAATGTTGGTTCCTAAGGTACATAAAGTGGGACCTTTACCTGTACTAGCGCTCGCTAAAATTTATGGTGCGTAAAAAAATTAAATTATGCTATAAATAAAATAAAATTATAAAAAAATTAGATATGCACATAAAATACCCATAATAAATAATTAAATAATAATTAAATACAAAAACTGAAATAATTGTAAACCAAAAGAAAATGAAACAAGAAATTACTGGAAAAATAAAAAATCTACACTAATGCATACATACGATGTGATTCAGAATTGGATATTAACTCATAAATATGTAAATACAAACATAACCTAGATTTACACATAAAAATGTGTGTACTAATGTATAATACAGTACCCTCCATAATAGATTAATAACATAATAAAAATCAATACTCTAACGTAGCACTTTATGCAACTAATCATTTGTTTAGTTATCAATCGTTTCTATATAAATTACCAGAACTCCACTCAAATTCAAACATCGACGGGCTTAATCTTATTATATATAAGTTACCTATAGTAGGTAATTTTGTAAATTAAGGTTTCGTAAGTTTTCAGAACTCGTCCTTATATACTATGGGTTTGTTGGGATATCGGTTTAGGTTGAAAGAAAGATGTAAGATTTTACTCAAAAAGTGCATTGCTGATCGAGGATTAATGCACATTGCTCGTCATATAAAATCTGTATATGCGTAGAGCATCCAAAATTTTAACAATCCATCCTTAGATGCAGACATATACAGTCGATGAAATGTCGACCATAAAAAAATTGATGAAAATCTTCCCTCAAAAATTCCTTCACCAACATTCACTCAGATCTGAAGTCATAGCTAACTCAATTGAAAATCAGTGATGATTATGTAAGTATACGATGTAAATGTGACCGGCCTCTTAGTACACGGGGTTATTCATATCCCACTAATAATGAATTGATTGTAAATTTTTATTTTAATTATTGTATTTACAATCAATAATTAATTGTTGTAAATAAGTATTTTACCTATTATCGCTAATTGTAATGCTCAGAGTTTTTCCTTTTGATAGTTTTGCATACTGAAGATGGCGGGTACGCTAAAACGTACCTACTAATATAAGTTACCTGTATTTTGTCTGTGAGTTTGAGATGTAGGAGAATATTGACTTATCTGCTCTGCACTCTTGAGCTTGGATACCTTATTGTGTTGTTTTATTCTTTTTCATTGTTGTCAATATCATTCTTTGATGTTTTTATAAGTAATTTTCTACTGTATATGTAGATTTCCTCGTGACTTGCTATTAATACGTGACAGTGGGAGTCCTGGCAATGACCAGTTTCTCCAATCATGACCTGAGTGTCTGTGCCTCTCACACTGGCTCTTCTGACAGAGGAGCATGGGGGACTTAGCAAGACTCCGCTTCCTCTTTCGCATTCGAGGGAGGTGACAACCATGTGGCTATGGGAGATCTGAGATGGGAGCTGTTTGTAAATACTGTATGAATGAACAGCTGTAAAAATGGTATGAATGAGAACAATGATCACAATTACTTATTGCCCAATGAGGCAGATCGTAATTTTATCGCAATAAAGATTGTTGTTGTAAAAAAAATACTTTTCTTACAATTATTTTATATATTACAAATTGTACCATCTACAACAATATCGCGGAGTTCCTGCCATTGTTCCATTCATAGGGAGTTCATGTTAAATGAGGCCATGAGACGGAATATAATTTAGAAATAAATCAATGATGATTATTTGAAATAATCATAAAAGAAAACCGAATAATTATAGTGGCAGATTCTAAATGACTAGAGCACCAATACGACAGGTTGATGGTATCTGTATACAATTATTACGAATACAGGTTTTCGAAAAAGTGGCACTCTCAATAAATTTATATTCTGATTATTCATGTGTAATAAAGAGACACTAGTATATTGATATTTAAATTGTGTTAGAATTAGTTGTTTTTTTTTAAATAAACTTGAAGTCTTTCACAAAATATCTTTTATTAGTGATGTAACACCAACAGTCGACCAGACATCCTCAAAACTACAATTCAGACAGGAAACATAAATCTACATACACAGTAGAGAACTACTTACAAAAACATTAAATAATAAGATTGACAACAACAAACTATACAATAAGGTTTACTTTTCTTCTCAAGTATACAAATACTTCCATTCTAAATTATTTAAATGAGTTCTTCATATACCTTATGTTTGTAAATGGTTTTTGTGCAGAATTAATTTTTAATGTAATATTGATTTACCATTTTATCATACTGCTATCATACGCAGGTGCGTTGTTTTATTCTTTCAATTGTTGGCTATTGCATTTTTATTAGATTTCGTATGTAATTGTCTTGTATGTAACTAAATTTATCACTCTTGTCCGAATTGTAGTTCTGATGATGTTCGGATATGCGAAAGGTTTATTGTAGTAATATCAATAATAAAGATGTTTTGTGAAAGAATTTAAGTTTACTTATTTAAAAAAAAATTATCTTAAGACAGTATAAATATCGATATATTTATACGTAAATGTTAAATCGCTCAAAATACTGAATAAGCATAATATCGAAAAGATGGATGAATCATAATTATACTTTAGTGGGATTGGAGTAATGAGAGGCAGGGTTTGGCATAAAGCAGAACGGATGAAAAGGCTACGTAGGAGAACTGGGAGAAGGCGCTTACGTTAATGACCCAGCAGGAAGTATAGGGGTCAGTGGAGTCGGTGATCATCTCTTGCTGAAACTAGTCAACCGATTTAAGACAGAAAAGGACTTTAAATCAGCTTGTCTCAACTTCTTCCAGCCCATTAAGGGGGCTCGAAATCCTCTTGCCAAGCCTAATTTCTCCATTTTGTTGCGCCTTTTACCTTTTGCATAAGAAATTCATTTCTCAGAACTTTTGAACACTTAACGATATAGCATACGGCCTTTTAAAGGTGTCGGGTAGGTAAACGTGTGAATCTAATTTAATCCCGGGACGGTGTTACTCTAAGAATAATAAATGGGAATTCAAAGGATCATAGAATAGGATACCATATAAAATAAAATTATATATATGATAGCCGTGATGTTCTGAAGAAATACGCTTTGGAAGCTACTACCAAAATTTAGAAATCACAAAAAATGTGATTGAATATACCTTTTGTCTAATCATGGAAATGTGGAAAGTACACAATAAATCATTTTAATTCGGCTGAAGTTCCAGGAGGCAACCAAGATGTGCCCAAGAGAGACAGCTAAGGTAGCGGTTAGAGTGTACGTTTGGGATGTTGCAAGATAATAAAAAATGCTAGATTTGTGTATAGGGAGCAAAGTAAATGGGATAATAGTTTGACTAATAGAACACCGAAAGTAGGATCTTTGAACTGTGTACGATCGGTCAAACAAGAGTAAGTGGGGGATGGACAAGATCTTGTAATGCGGGAGTGGATGGTGTAGTCGATCTGCACGTGATCGAATGGTTGGTTTTTGGTTGATATGATTAGCTAAAATAAATATGTGATATGGAACCAAGAAATATCTACTACGTGCAGTAACCGGTGCAACTTGGTTTAACGCTGCTGTGCCGAAAAACTATGAAATGGTAAATCCTTTTGCCATGCGATGGCAAGAGAGAGGTCTGCTGTTCTTTGTTTGCTTCAGGACAGAGGCTTCGAAGACGCTATTACTGAGAAGGTAGCGTTTGGAGCTTTGTTTGTAGTTGTCTTGTATGTGTTTGTAATAGAGTGTTAGTTAAGATTAAATCCTTGTGTATAGTGTACAGAATGGATGGACCCACTATATTAATTAATGTCTTGAAATGTAGAATATATTTTTTTTAATCATAACTTTACAAGCTAGTTTAATATGGATTGGTTACGCCTTTGTTAATTCACTCAGTCATGTTTATTTATTTATTTAACCCTAAACTACTCACGTTGGGTCATTATGAACCGACTCATGTTTGTCTACGTTTTACTTTAATGTAAACAACCTAATTCCCAATTCATTCCCGCTCTTCTGTTTCGTCATGTGGTTTACTCCGGTAATGTCCTTCCTTTCATACTAAACTCTTGTACGGAGAACTCGTATTTGACCCGACGTGAGTGTTTCCAAAAATTATTGTTTTTGACCCGAGGTGACTGTTTTCAGTAGACAAAAAAAAATACTTACTTGATCCTTGACCAAGTAAGTATTCATATTATTTTTTAAAAATTGGATTCCATATTCAGAACCTGAAACTACGATATTTTATGGTTATATTTCTCTTACTCTTGTCCTCTCTTTCCTTTATTCTGTTTAGGGTGCGGAGAGGTCTTATTTTTTCAAATCCAGAGATAGAAAGACAAATCCAGGAAGGTTTTTCAGAAGAGGAACACGACGTAGACGTTTCTGATTCTGATGAATCCAAAAACCACGAAGAAGAAAGTTCACACGACAGCGATGAAGGTAATAATGGTAATGTAAGTGGGGACACTATTTTTAGCCAAAAAATAAAAGTAATGAAGTGGAACAAAAATCCGGTTCGCTTAGGTTCCCAAAAACAAAAGTAAGACAAAATTGTCCATTTACCTGGCGTTCTACCTAATTTCCGAAATACAGAATCATAAATTGATTCGTTTTTTTTTAATATTTTTTCTGATATTTTCCATTAATTGTTAATTGCAGTAATAAGTACATTGAAAAAATTAAAGAAAACTACAAAAGAGACCAAGATGCCAAAATAAGAGATCAAATTTATATACATGCATTAATCGGACTACTGTGTTCAAGTGGGGTTTATCGAAGCACTGCACGATAACTGTACGCTGGTTGTGTAGGCTTGCAAAACAAATGCATGGAAATATTGATCAAAAAGAAGAAATAGTGCGAACAAGAAAGCTTAGAAACCTACCCCATCCATACCTACAAAATAAAACCAGTCGACTAATGGCCTCCCTGTTAACAGCCCTTTTCTAACCTACCTGTTTATAGAAGTTAACATGATTTTATAATTTTACACTATTAATTAGGTGAACAGCTATACTATTATAATATGTCATTGAATATTTATTTTTATCACACATAACAAAGACCTTGTCTTTTAACTTTATAACATGTATGTGCAGTTGCGCTGTTTTAAATTGTTATATCAAGGTTTTAATTACTTATTTTCAATATTTTTTATGGGTTGACATTTTAATTTTATTGTAGTAACTGAAGATGTTCGAGCTGTGGTAAACGTTTTTAGTAATAAATAATATTGCAGATAGACTGATTAGTGGATAACCGGCAAACAACCAAATAGTATTTTCACATTGATCAGATCGAAATCAATTACGTTTGTCCTGACAAATTGATATGGAATTAATTGTGTTTAAATGTTTAATTGATTCTTTTTAGTTATCTTGTGTATTTACAAAATTTTCTAATAATTGGAAACATTTATAAAAACCTACTCAAAACCAATAATAATAGAAAAAAAGGAACAAATAAATAACCTTTTTTTACCAATTAAATAAAACTAGCTGAAAATTTTAAATCACAGAGTTTCACTAATATCCTTCAAATGATTAGAAAATATTTTTAACCTACTACAGTGGTTAGAATTGGGAAAATGGATATCACACTGATAATCGACCACATGGGGTACAGCGAGGCTTCTCTGCCTTGGGTCACATGCTGATGACTTGGTTGGAACCTGACTATTTTCCTTTTTTTTCTCCACGTGCCTCCCTGCGTGACTCAAGTTGGATATGGCGGGAAATGCGGGGCGGTTCCCAGTGACATGTGCCTCTGGTAGGTGATTGGCCTCGGAGGCCTTCACGGCAGCCAGTACCTGAGTACGACCCTTGCGAAGCCGGGACACGCACCGTCTACCTGTCTACTTTACCTGCACATCTTAACATACCAGTCCTTTTGTATTTTAATTAAAAAAGCATTAATTTCTTCAGAATTTGTTCTGCTGAAATTCTAATAAATTGTTTTTGGTTGAGTCCTCGTATTGAAGGTTTGAATGTATAGTGTTTAATAGGTAATAGTTAATATTTCTTCCTAAGTTATGTGACCTCCCCCAACATAGTAATAGTAGTTTTGCGAATAAAATATAGTAGGTTTCCATTTTAAATTATTCAAGTAAGTTTTTTTATATACCTAAGGTTTTTGTTTGAACAAAGCGTTCATTATATGTTTAGAGTAAGGTTACCAATGCAATGTATACAACAATGGGTTAATAAAAATTGGAAAGATATATTTCACCTGGCGTGCTGTTATGCTCTTTTTATTTTTTGCAATCTTATCATTTAATAAACTAAGTTTTACTGTATTGCGTTTTTGTATTATGTTATTGTTCTTCTAAATATGTAAAATTATCTATGATGTTTTAAATTGTAGTGCTGATGATGCCGGAATAGGCGAAATCTTCACTGAAGATGGTATGACAATAAAAAACATATATTGTGAGAAGACTCCAATATTATTTTCTAACATACATAAATACCAACAGTTTTTTATATAATTTACTTACAGTAAAGTTTCGACATGAATTTCATGTCTGCATTAAATTCTGATAACAAGAAAAGAATGTAGGTGTTACGCATGATTGGTGGCAATTAGCAACAAATTTTATGTACAACACAATACAAAACTAAACGAGTTAGACGTAATCCCATTATGGGCAACAAACTCATCTACTCATTAACACATGGCAAACAAAAAACCCACGGTGCCACTTTATCACTTCTTAAAAAACGTATATTGGCTGTATTTCAGTTCGCTCAAAAGTTTATTTTACATATTGGTACTTTTTTCCATACTTCCAGCCAAATATTAATCAGCATATTTCAAGGTGTTGCAGAGTATTCCAATTCAGAGCAAGGCAAGTCGACCCGAAAATTGAGCCGGGGCCGATCAGCAACCGTCAATGACCGGTTCCTGACTTGATTTGACCGAGCTGGCGTGATCGCTCGACAGTCAAGCCAAATCACCAGGGACAACAAACGTCTCATAGATGATGTTAGGGATTATAGCAAATTTTATGATTTAACTCTCAAATTTTTCATCTCACAAATTTACTCTACGGATAGTTTCCACAAAAGAAAAAAAGCAAATACTTTGTTATCTTTATTATTTTATTAAACTCTTCGTCATTTTGATAATGACCTAACTCTTCATTCCAAATCAGCAGTACCGGCATTGTTTCATTATCGAGTGAGCAACTGAAATGAAACGGCCTCAACTACGACTTGACCTTACAGCAAGTGTGATTGCTATTGGTTAATCCTGGATCGTGAGCTGATCTGACCTGACCCTACCTTATCTCTGCCGTGAATCGCCACTTAGAGTCCCTAAAATGGCTTTCCTAGTATGGAGATGACTTCCCTTGAATGGGAACAATGCTTCAACCGCTAGTAAGCTTTATTCACTGCTACGTTTCTCCATATAGCCACAGCTGACACACCATTTTTCTCCTTTTCTCGATTGCCAACCTCATCCCCCAAAACCGAATTTATTCACATCGAGTAGGCCTTTTCCCTAACTGCTGCCCCGAGGGACAGGTAGGATATTTAATGACCTTCACGCAATCTCCATATGTCCAATGGACATCGATCATTGTCACCTTTTTGAGGCGTTTCAGCTTCATTGGGATGTTGAGGCTCAGCAGTGCTCCGTTTAACTTTCGAAGAGCACATCAAATGCCTATCTCAAATCCAAGAAAAGATGGCGTGCCCACATCTGCCATTTTCAGTATTTTAGATTAAGGAAATTAAAAGTATCTAAGAATACTTTACAACAAATTAAGCACTGAAACCAAGTCATTTTAAATTCCAAATTAAATTAATTAAACAGACATTATGGTCTATAAGTCTTATTTTTATTCTAGTCTCAATCCTTAAAGAATTTCAACAACTGCAACTGGAAAATAATAAACAACTAAACGTGGTTCACTAGTAATTAATTTATTAGCGATTCTTATGTATTTTTAATTGTGTTAATTTTATTTCTATCATTATTGGAACCTCTTGCTTATTTCCTAATAAGGTAGATTGTAATTTTATCACAAAGAAGTTTCAATATAAAAAAAAATGGAGCAGGGGTTGCAAACGCAATTTAATGACAGTTTTATCAGTATCAAGACGTTAAGATTTTTAATTCCATTATTACAGTTAGGTTTTTAATTAATTTTGAATCTGTAGGTCATAGAAAAATGATTAAAATTTTATGTCTCTAGGTTGAACGATGACTGAGACCCTTTACTGGGCATTTAAGTTTCAAGAATTACTAATTTTAAGTTAAAATTGTCAGGACAGTTTAATAATAAGTACAACCACTCTGGAATTAATATGAAATTTACAGCTGTGAAACTACTTTTTTTTTATTTAATAAACCTTAATTAGTTACTATACGCCTATCTATATTTATTACTATATGCAGCTATCTAATGAATGTAAAATACTTTTAATAGACATCTGTTAAGAACAAGAAACTCTTAGCGGAAATGATCAGTTTAAACAGTTTAAGGTGCCAGGTAAGATTCAAGGGTTTGAATCAGGGAAAACATTTAAAGTGGATTATGGTATATCATAGTTAAAGAGACATAATTTTAGGCGCCTTTTAAACTTTGTGAGAAAGTTGCAAATCTAATCTTGGCTACTTACCGAGGATGTAAAATGTAGAGGTTTCGTCCACAATAAACTTGTTCAATAGTTCTTACCTTTTCTACCTGATCTAGCAAAAATACCTCGCTTCATTATGAGCTGATAAAATTTATCTGTATCATATAAATTTTCCAGTATACAATTTTATATCTATACATAATAAATATTTATTGAGTTATTTTTTTAAAAAAAAGTCGATTATTTGTTGTCTAAAGGAGATAAAGTACGTAAAAATTTATTCGTGCACATTTTAAGTAAGAATAAGTCATATATTCATAACAGGAATACAATTCATTCAATAAAAGAGTGTCCGTGTCCATTTGTTTTTTTTTATTGAAAATTATGTCTGGTTTGGGGGGTCGAAGTTTGTTCAGTTTAGTTGTTAAAATAGTCTTCTAATAAAATAAAATGTCCAAAACAATTATCGGAAAAATTTGGGACAAAAAATATTAGCTAAGGTGAGTGATAGATTTGAAATTATTTGTTCGTAGCGCCTTGTTTTGCCTTTAGTTTCATATGAACAAAGCTTTATATATTTTAAATAACTTTTGATCAATGGCATGTGAGATTGTTTAAGAGGTAGCAAAGCATGGCTGACTTTAATTATTTCAACTAACTACTTCTAGCATATTTTCAGTTGTTTTGGAACATATATATTTATGAAGGCAATCGTAGCATATACAGAAGTGCCGTCAGGTGGGTAGCTATAAAATATGAACAACTTACAAATAAATAAATCCAGCACTGGCTAACAAAAAAGAAACAAACCATCACAAAGAGGGGGGGGGGATAAATAATGTATATACTTCAAACTAAAAAATATCATCCAAGGATTTGCTTAGGTCTACGATTAAATTATACAATAAAATAAATTAATAAATAATGTATTGCTCGTTACTCCGTAACGAGGTTGTAGCTTATGGGTTTATCAACAGTTAAATAATAAACGATATATAAAATACCCGGAAAATTAAAAACAAAGTATTATATGTATAAAATGTAAAGAATAATACTCAAAACACACAATTTTCGGAAAATATATAAAGGATTTCCCTATACATAATAAAACATTTGACACTAGGAGTATTAGTTTCTAAGATATATTTAGACATTTTTATTTCTATTTGGCGTGATCATTTGACATTAAAATCCTCTGAGGCCTGGATATGGATGGCAGTGCCAAAGAACGGAAAAAGTTTCTCCGTGGATCGGCTTATTCAGCGTTTGCTCCGAAAGCGTGAAGGAGCTAACGCTGATAGCTATTATACGTTTTTCTAAAACTCTCACCCGCGAGACTCGACACAGCGTTCTCACGCCACGATGACGTTATAAACTTAGATCACTTTCTTGTGAGGTATAGGTTACACGCAGATCCACAGAGCTAGTTCATTGTTCAGCTGAGCGTATTTATTTGTTTGGATATTCGCAAAAAAAAAAGAAAAAAGAAAAATGTTAGATGTCCGTCACATTGATTTGTGGTTGACGTTTCGACATACAGCCTGCATCAGGTCCGTGAACAAGATGTTCAGATGAATATATACAAGGCATAACGGCTAGCGGTCTCGGCACCCGAGCGCATCGTCCAATGTCATACGAGGACATGATGCTCGGATGCAAAGTATGTTGAAACGTTGACCACAAATAATTTTTTTATGAAAATCCAAAACATAAAATCTCTTAAGCCGGCAGGTACAGTAAAAAGCAAACCTAAAGAAGTATAACAATTTGGTTAGTTTATTGTATGTAATAATTAACCCAAATGTAGTAACATGATTGATACAAGTCAAGATTGTCCAGACATTGAAGGGACGCCAAAGAACAACTCACTCTTCTGAGCCATAGATTATAACTTTTCTAACATAAGATTGGCAAAGGGATTATTAAATACCTCACAATTGAAGAATTGTGAAAAAACTCGAAACGACTAGGAACGCAATAAAACACGATTTATATTACAGGTTCTAAAAAATTTATATATTTTGGAAACTATTTTTGCGTTATCGTCCTCAGTTTTTCGAACCATGGTAGAATATAAAAACTTAGATTTTGAGGCTGGGCCAAAATCCTTTTGTTCGTTTTAATTATAAACTAATCAGCATATTTCGAGTTTTGTGGAACTTAAATATTTCAGATGAAATGAATCATTTTTATGATCTCTTATCGGTCAAGCACCTTGTCCCAACAATGATCGGCAAGTCATACAGCATGATAGCAAACATTGGACAATAAATGGATCTTCTGTACCACTCAAAGGAGCATTTGCTTAGGCAAGTACCAAAGACTTGGCGGGATCTAGACGTCTTGAACTCCTTGCACAGGTAACTGTTAACCGGAGTTAAATGCTTAGACCGCACTAAGGTACAAAACAAGAGAGACTACAGCCTCGCCTTTGTACTTGAGGTAGAATCACGTGAATCTATTAAAACTCTGCAGAACACTGACCTGTAGCTCTTCCTTCCACCGGAGACACATCAAGTTTTTCGACTCGTTGCAGCATCTCATAAACCCAGTGTTTAACACTAAGACACCACCACCCGTCCCACATCAATGGCAGACTGTCGGGGAAAAATAGGTTAAGATTTAGTTTAAACTTTTATTGTTAGATGCCCATCTCTCAATAGAAAATAAAATACTAATCTACAAAGTTATACTTAAACCAATCAGGACATACGGAATAGAGCTATGGGGGACAGCAAAAAAGTCGAACATCAAGCGTATCCAATCCTTTCAATCAAAAGTCCTGAGAAAAATAGTAAATGCCCCTTATTATGTCAGGAACAAAACCCTTCATAACGACCTTAATATACCCTACATTCTATAACTCATCCCTTCCAAGTTTATGAAATTCCACAATAGCCTTTCCAACCACCCTAATCCTGTAGCACAGTCATTGCACTGCGCCACTCATCCCTATAATCCTCCTCGGAGACTGGAACGGCAGTGGCCTCGTGACCTGCTATAAACGCGTGACAGTGGGAGTCCTTCTCCAATCATGTCCTGAGCGTCTGTGGCTCTCGCGCTCTTGGTCAGCCTCCACTAGCTAGTATCCGGTGACGCGGCTGATGGAGGAGCGTAGGGGACTTCCCAAGACTCCGCTTTCTCTTCGCATGTGGATTTGGGAGGTCTCTGGGCTGTCTGTAAATATTGTATGAATGAGCGAGTGAATGATGAATTGTAAATATGGTATGAATGAGAGCATTTATCTTAATTGCTCATTACCTTATAAAAGGCAGATTGTAATTATATATTAATTATATAAAGGAATATATAAATAAAAAATAAATAAATAAAAATATTGTTAGATGTAAGTTTTAGGTCAATGATACATAAATTGAGGTCCATCGCTTTTAAAGATATTCAGAAAATTAATGTATAATGTACATTATTATACTTTGCAAATCGCAATGTAGAATAATTAGAAATTGTATAAAATGTAGCCAAGCTACATGAAATATAATGACCTATTTTAAATAGATTCATTTGTAGAATCTATATTGAACTCTTCAATGATTTTGTAACAAGGGGATTTGTAGGGGGGATCTGTAGCTTCTATCTAGACCTCTTTCTCACCTCCAGCCTATACCTTTCTCGCCTCAATGTCCATTTTTACCCGGCCTCCTCTCCTCTAGGGATTATTTCCTGTAAAAAATGCCTTTATTGTGGGGTTCTTTTTATTGATCAAGTGTTTTTAAGTTTTCACTGTATTGAGATCGTAAATTATATATATATTCAAAACTACATAAGTGCCGTGCTATATTGATAATGACATATTTGACATTATAGTTTATGGCTTCATTGTGTTTGAGGACACCTGATGCTCCGGGTGTGGCGGGCCACTGAGTGCCAGTCTCGAACCCTGTTTTACCATCCTCATATAGCTGCCACTGTAACTGCACATTTACTGCCGGAACAGTAAAAGTGGCATTGAGATAAGACATTTTATTCGGTCTGCATCGGCCGTCTAGACGACCGGAAAAAACAACTGCTATAAACTGTTATAGGCTTAGCTTTTACCCAACCTATCTCCCTCCCTCCTCCGTCACCCTACCCGCTGTATATTCGGGAAAATTTATTTTCAGCTATGGGGATACGTCTTCTTGTAGAGGGAAGTTTTTATACTAGTACAAGGCGGGGCATCTGCCGTGATTCGTGGCTTGGAAACAGCTGTGTTGAATCGATAGCGGACTTTTGTTGGGATAGAAGTGACATACACTGTACTATGATGAAGATGTACCTAAAGAATGCAACGGGAACTTGGTATGGATGGTCTGAATGGAAAGGAAGCAACCAATAGGATACCCATGAAAAAAGTGGCTGGGTCATGTAGAAGGAGTGTCCCGATCAAAGGGAATACTGCCTAAGAGAGTTGATTGAACGAGGACAAACACATGCACAGGAAGTTTCTTCTAACTCTGAACCGACAGCGTAAGGTTCCAAGGGATTGCTTGAAGAAAAAGAATTGATCCGGTTCTGACCAAGCATTATTATTCGCAGTGCATTTGCCTGTTCTGATGTTCTACGTCTTTCAGGGGTTTGACGACAAATTGGGTTTCATGGAAGAACCACCACTTGTTTGCTTTGTTTTCTCTGATTCCTTCTTCATTCCTTTCTGTTTTGAGGCGCGTAGGGATGATTTAAATACCTTCTATGTACATTTTCTGATATCATTGAATAATTATTCATACGGACCGCTTTCACACCATTCTCAAATCAACCTAACATGTATATGTAAACTTGCGTGCAACCAAAAGCTTGCTTATACTTCTCTTAGAACATAACAAGTCACAACTCGGTATTCTTATCATAATAACGTACAAGACATATGTTTAACTGATAGTCCAAGGTGAATCATCGAGAATTAAACCATTAAAACTGGACCGGCTAGAACACCCCCTTATCAGTAGCAATTATTTTTAATTTTCGCTAACAAAACTCCATGCAAGGAGTTAGGCATTGAGAGGACAAATAATTTACAAGTGACAGGAGTTTTGCTACACAAAACTGAAAGTAGTGAGTTATGGTTGAAGGCTACCTGATTCCCTGAGGTTTCCCTTTAGGTTTTTAACCGTGGGTTTTTTTAATGATAGGGTGCAGTTTATTGTGAGGGTTCAGGGAATCGGGTAGCGGTTGAAGGCTGCCTCATTCCCTGAACCCTCACAATAAACTGCACCCTATCATTAAAAAACCCACGGTTAAAAACCTAAAGGTAAACCTTGAACAAACCCTACGGTGGAAAGGACATAACGGCACTAAGCTGCAACTATAAACCGTTCAACCAGTCGTGTTTCTTATGGGAACCCACACACGAACTGGGGGATAAGACCCAATTTTGATTATTAATGGTTTGATTCCTTAAGCGAATTTTGAAAAGCTGTTTTAAGTACTTTTAGGATGGAGGACTTTTACAGCCGCGTTTGGAGACAGCTTATTCAAGGCTTAAGCATGTCGGGGCCAGGTGTAATTTTTTTTTTTCTGGGGGTACTTAAATTTTATATTTAGGTGAGTTGATCCTGACTGGAAGAGGTGACTTTTATAGGTTTTGTGAATAATTCATCCTAACCTTCACAAAATATTTATTTTTAATAACGCTTCGACTACTCTTCAGTCTAAAAAACACCACAAGGTTAGTAATAGTATTACATATCAAATAATACAATTCACATAAATATCTAATGATATCTAATAAGTTAATGAAATATTCCATATTGTATTAATTATTAAGTATTATTCACAAAACCTATCAATTTTATTGACAATTTAGCAAATATATTTTTAAATTATGAATTAATATTTGAACAGGATGATTCCTGATTTTTGCTAATTGTGGTTTTTAAGGATAAGTACACGTTGTCGTCTAATTTCACAGGGCCATGGGTTAACATAATTAATCATATATTAATATCTAATATCTATCTACATTAAGTAATCTTCACAAGTTTATACAATCTCCCCTAGCACAGCATAACGTTTTCCATTCAAAATCGTTCACTTTTTGAATAGGACTATTCAAGTTGCATAATTGTATATACCTTAGGTTTGTAAATGGTTTTTGCATCAATATAGTTAGTGTTTAATGTAATATTTTATTTATATTTACCAATTGAGAGTCCTGGCAATGGCCAGTTTCTCCAATCATGTCCTGAGCGTATGAGGCTCTCGCGCTCTTCGTCAGCCTCAACTGGCTAGTATCCGGTGACGCGGCTGACCGAGGAGTGTGGGGGACTTCCCAAGACTCCTCTTTCGCATACGAGGGAGGTGACAACCATGTGGATTTGGGAGGCTGTTTGTAAGTACTGTATGAATGAGCGAGTAAATGCAGATTGCGAATATGGTATGAATGAGAACGTTCATCACAATTACTTATTGCCTAGCAAGGCAGATTGTAATTTTAGCACAATAAAGCAGTTTCAATATAAATATATATATTTACCATTCTCAAAATTTCTTTTTTCAGAAAGGATACCTAACCGATATATAACGATGAATTAATATGGATTTAAAGATATTATCACAGGTGGGTTTTTTTTTGTTGTTGCCAATTTTATTTGTTATTTTAGTGTTTTGTATCCAATTGCCTTTTTATGTTTGTCTTTATTGTTGTCCTAAAGAAACCCGAATTGATGAAACGTCGACTGTTAATGTGGTATCAATATGTTGAAGATATGGAGAGACTTCAAACTTTTTTCAAAATTGTCACGCAATACAAATTCACAGGTGCCTCTTTTTGGATGTTACTTTGAAGAATAATATATAAATTTAAGCTTTTCGCTTACCCATAACCATCGTAAAAATATATACGGCGTTGGAAACCAAGGAATTAAATTACAGTTCGCTCGTGTGTAGTAGAACAGATTAAATAGAGGCAAAAGGGGGACGTATTTTGGGGAAAGAACCATAATAGAAGCACAGCTAGATTCTGCAGGATAAAAAAAAGAGGTTTGAAGAAATTAGACAAAACATTTAAGACGAACGTCACGGAAGTCGATGAAAGAAGAATGCTGAAAGTCGAAATAAAAAAAATTAAAAGAGGCTGCCCAGATTGGCTTTTGACTTGATACCGAACGGTCGGAGACAAACAGAGGAAGACTAAGAAATCAATGGAAAGAAAAAGAACAGAAGTGGTCTTGCTAACTGAGAAACATTGAACTATTGTGAAAAGAGTTCGGTTGACCTGGCTCAGTATTGAGAAGGAAGATAGAAAAAGAAACAACCAGCCGTTTATTTTTTAAGTTCTTCTTCTTTAATGGTTTCCTTTCACTGGCGTAATTTTGTTAGTAATCAGTATTAACTGTATTAATTTTACTGTCTTAACGTATTTGTCGTTTTCTTGAGATGTCTCATTTCCACTCTGAAAACTACTTACTAGCAAATAATAACATTTGATATTAAAAAACGACCTTGATTATGTCAACTCCGTGTTTCCAACGGGTCTGATTAAGTTAAGACCAAAGGGAGAGGCTCTACTTTCAAACTATACGCATTATGTCTGTGCACATATAGACTTGTAATTTAAAAAGTATATTCAAGAAAACCACAGATAAACACTATTAAGGTATAACCGGAAAATACGCAATATCTGTCCTTTTCCCATTTATAAACGGGAATCCTACGCGTAATCCCCAGACTAAAATACTAATTCACAATTCGTAAAAAAAAAACCGTATTAACTTAAAGAAGCACCTAGTCGGAGTCAAGTCATATGAAATACTCCAAAATAAGTTTCTACAAATTGTATTTGACAAACAAAGCTACACTACAGTAGTTAAGTTGCTGGAATTATTAAAAGGTGATTATCTTTTAAATATTCTAAAAGCGATGGCCACAAAATTTATTGGAAATGTAAACGCTGTGAGAATCCACTACTTCAAAGTATTGCCAACTAAGATAAATTACCCAAACATAAGAGCTTGGGGAATCAAATTTTATGAATAATTTTTATTCTATTAGCATCTGGTTTTTATGTTTAGTTTTTTGTCATTAGGTTTTTTTACTTATCTTTTTCCCGATGACTTTATTTATTATCAAGATGATGCTACTCTTTTTTAGACTTGATCAAGTGCATATTAAAAAAAAATATTTTATTGCTATTAATATCAAAAATATTAAATTGATTTGAATAACAGTAATCGGATTTTCCTTCATGATGGAGAGCTCATTGGGGAGGGATTTGATTAGTGTTTTTATTTTACAGTAGTTACTTTTGTAAATATTTCTGCCCTATATGTAAAAGTACACTACTCACGAGAGAACTGTAAATTTATTTTTTGGTTTATATTTTTACGAGGGGGGGAGGGGAAACTAAGAATAATATTTCCAACCCTTCCCAAAATATTTTCATTTAACGATCACTCCCGACAACTATACGTTGTCATCTTCAGACTACAGAACATCAAATACAATTAAATAGCCCTAAAATTTTTATACTTATTATATCATATATTTATATGAAATATTTTACTTTATATATAATACCATTGCTAACCTTGACAAATATTTAGGAAATCAACGAGAACAGCGCTTGTTTATTTACAATTTAGAAAACGCTATGTAATTCTGCATATAAGACAATTTGACTCGGTTTATGAGTGCATAGCGACATTCTAGACAACCTTTATTTCTTTAATGTCAGATAATAAAATCAATAATGTTTAAATTGTGATCAGTTTTGAACGTTGAATGGTATAATGGGTACCACCATTGAAGGAGACATGAATGATACAGTGACATGGAACGGCCTGACTAAAGGAGCTAGTGACTGTAATTTATTGAAGAGAATTGGTTGGAACCAAATGGTTACATCAACTTAACATTTGTCACTTTAATACGCCACACGTGGACGTTCCAACGCATTATTTACGAATGGCAACTCTCGTGGGTAATAAGTCCCAATGAGAACGACGGAATGGCGATGTTAGGCACGTTTTTTTTTTAGTATACAAATTCAATAGTTTTTCCCCCGTGAGATCCAATTTTTTTTCTCCTGCTATTCGTCAAGGTTTTGTAAGGGTTATAAACATGTTAGTTGTTTATAGGCGAGGATTCGACATGCTACCAACGGGAAAAATATGAGTTAGAAAGATAATAAAAAGATGAAATAAAAAGGAAACGATGAAAACAACAAAGTTTAGGAGTGACTTGAATTGGCTAATTATTTAGATGTACTTAGCCAACAGACGATTGTCAGGTCGTCAAAAAACACTAAACCGGCCAAAAAAGTACAACAGAAGAAAAAAACGTGTACATGTTACTAACATAAATAATAATAAAAAAGATCTGGGAAAGAATACACCTATAAAACTGTTAATTGCTGGATGTGGACATAAAAACGTTTAGGGCATATATTTTACCTCCCATTCCTGTGATGCAACTAGCAATACTTCCATGCATTAATATAACACACATTTATTTCAGTTGCGAAAAAAATTGTCAGCGCAATGTGTTTGTAGTTTTTTTTATAATTCCGGTCCGTGATAGCCACAATGCATTATTATTTGATGTTTATTAGAAAAAAAAAATGATTAATTAATTAACGGTTATCACTTTGAAAATTAAATAAATCTACCAGGCATTGCTTCTAAAAAAAATTGATGAGAAATGGAGATATATTTCCAAACGGTGTGATAATCGTACATAATTAAACGTACACCCTAACTGATCAACAGTTTTATACATGCATTATTTCACAAACTATGTTTATATACACCTCATAAAATATACAAATAAAGAAATATCATATAGTAAACGATTTAAATTTTTAATTTAATGGTTACTAATAAATCTATAGTAAGGTACTCTACTGTCACATATTTATTTTTTGGATTATTATTAAAATTCGTGGCATGACATAAAATGAAGGATTCGTGGATTAAATTTATGATTTCTGTCAACTTGAGAGAATCTTGTATGGAAAGCGGAGATCAGTTTTTTTCTTTGAATCAAATTCATATTTTTTCATGAGTAATTTCAAACTCCAACATTTTATTACGAATATCCAACCATAAAAACGTATTTTCTGAAACCATTTAAAACTAGGTAAACCTTATGTGCTTGATAATTAAAATTAATCAAGTACACACTAACAGTATTTATACCAAAACCAATAAATAATTTTTTGTGATGAAAATTCAATTTTTTTTTTAAATAGTATTATATATATAATGTTTCGGCAATAAGTAATTGTGAATCATTGATATCATTCGTCCCATATTCACAGTTTGTAGGTTATGAATGAGTGAGTATTCATACGATATCTTTAAATATAAACAGCCCGGAGTCACCTCACTCGCATGTTTCAGGATTGTCCCGTCTTAGTATTTAGTAGAATATCTACCGTACATTGGGTATCCCACATTGTAAACCGAAGGTTACCGCTACCCTAAACCACCCTGAACCACCCTACCCGGGGACGTTGATTTTGGTCGTTAGTAGTTATTCATTTCTTATTACTTACTAAAATGAGAATAATATAACAGGCCGTTTAAAAGAAAAAAAATCGGCCAAGATTCCTGAACACTTCCGTCCAGCCTTTAAGGAAGGTTGACACTTGTATTCCCTTAAATCAGAATAAAACATTTAAGCAATAATTATAATAAGTACTATAAAATAATTACGATCTGGTAATGACTGTAAGTTGTTCTTTAATGATACATATGACGTTATAAAGCGACTAAATGAGGGGTCTACTCTTTGCCAAACTCCCTTTGAAATAGCATAGAGGGACGGCCAAGATAGTGTTTAGTTTCCTGTGTGGGTTTTCCTTTCAAAACGCTAAGTCGAGCTATTCTGTGTGGTTAACCTTTTATGTGCCCACTTTGGGAGCTAGTGGAAAAGGGTTGACATTGTACATAGAGCTCAAAGGGTACAGAATAAGCCGCAAGTCAGCGACAAAAACATCACTCCGATCTCGAATGTGACCGCACAGCCATAAACCCACAATACAGACTTCATTAGAGGGTATTTTAGCAATATCAAACCCTTAAAGTAAATATTCACAAAAATATCAAATATTATCCAGTTTTGCCATGTTATCGGTCGAAAATAAAAAATAACAATACTGCAACGATTCCTGCTCGAATAGGTATTAATATATGTATTTAATAAATTACAATTATACATTGGAAATTGAGTTTGTTTTTTTGGTATTATTTCAGCGTCTGACCTCTGATTTACATTTAAACTCATTTGGGGATCCCACCAATGCCAACCTAAGAAAGTAGTACAAGGACAATAGCCTAATAGGCTCTCCGGAATCGGCCGGGACTAAGGAGGCACCCCAGTCCCACATGTCAGGCAGTTGTTACCAATATTCTTTTATAGGACACAAGGTATACTCGGAGGATGTAGATCAACACCATAGAAACCACTCAAGTGAGATACATCAGTACATTTGCGATTATAGAGGTTTGTTGTGCACTAGGTCTCACTAGTAGCAGTAATTAACAACCAAATAAAAAAATACATTGGTAGGATCAGGACTCCTTGTTTGGAAAAAAGAAATATTTAATATTTAGATTTGTCAAGTCCTAGCATAGTATTGAGCAAAATATTTAACGTGCATTGACTATTAACAAGGCCTCCGTGGCGCAATGGCTAGCGCGTTCGGCTGTTAACCGAAAGGTTGGTGGTTCGAGCCCACCCGGGGGCGTCGTTTTTGTCATTTGGAATTTAGTAATTAATTTCTTATTATTAAGAAATTATTTTAATATGGACTCCTCTCCTACCAATCTAAGTAAAATTAAAGTGAAAAATATTTGATGTGTACTCTGGCCCTAGTCAGGAGCTAATAAAATATGTTATATTCCCATCGTAGTCACTCGTGACTTGTTAACCTATTAGTGGTGCGATCAGCATTTTAATGTATATTTTCTTGTTATTAATATATAGATGTTTGAATATGTTTCGAAATTAATGTAGTTCTATGCCTATTATTAGAAATAAAGGTATATCAGGAAATATGCGAAGTAGAGGGTCCGCCCAAACGTCTCAGAGACAAAAAAAAGGCTTATTTGAAGAAAGTTTCCATGCCCTCAAACATTCCATATCAAATTAAAAGTTGAAAACAACAAGTCTGCCACCAGGCATCATTTTTGGACAAATGTAGGCCAATCAAGTTCCTTTCTCGTAAATACCTATTTTATTTTCTATGAGAAAATATCAATATAATAAAATTAACGATCTAGTACATGATATATTTCATAATCTATATTATAATTATTTTAGGGAATCGTTGGTTATTAAAATACAACAAATATTTATGATTGTAGCGACCGCTAACTACATAAGTTAAATCACCCTATACTCTACAGCATACATATATGCTCTATTGCATATATATTGTAAGCAAATGTAAAATAACATGAAATAAATGTGTTATAATTAAATGTAAATCATTGTAAAAGTTTAAGCAATAAAACGCGCCTCGTGACAGGTGTGCGCGGGAACCGCCGCCGAATTAGACCCTCGCAGCCTCCCGGCAAGGAGTAGGAACGATATTTAACCCAGGGCTTCTGGCCCTGTAGTCCAGTCTCTCCTCATCCGCCTCTGAGTCTATCGCGGCCTTTACTCGGTGACACCTTACGCCAGGGCTCCTGGCCCTGGAAGTCAGTCTCTTAGACTCCTCGACAGTCTCCTTGCAGACTCTCTGGCGACCTGTACCCGTGACGCTTCTTCGCTTCCGCTCGAACTCTGAAAACTTGCCTTATTCTTTACGAAACCTCTGTACCTCTTCTCTTGAACATAGTGCATTGTCAGGGCACATACCTATCATAAATGGAGTCAGATAGTAACACCGTCATGGAACGAGTCATAAAACTAAAAGGGTCAGCAGCTGGCAGTCATAAACTTAGCGACCCTTTTAGGCCCTCTCTACCGGTCACGCGCCTCGCGACAGGTGTGCGCGGGAACCGCCGCCGAATTAGACCCTCGCAGCCTCCCGGCAAGGAGTAGGGACGATATTTAACCCAGGGCTTCTGGCCCTGTAGTCCAGTCTCTCCTCATCCGCCTCTGAGTCTATCGCGGCCTGTACCCGTGACGCTTCTTCGCTTCCGCTCGAACTCTGAAAACTTGCCTTATTCTTTACGAAACCTCTGTACCTCTTCTCTTGAACATAGTGCATTGTCAGGGCACATACCTATCATAAATGGAGTCAGATAGTAACACCGTCATGGAACGAGTCATAAAACTAAAAGGGTCAGCAGCTGGCAGTCATAAACTTAGCGACCCTTTTAGGCCCTCTCTACCGGTCACGCGCCTCGCGACAGGTGTGCGCGGGAACCGCCGCCGAATTAGACCCTCGCAGCCTCCCGGCAAGGAGTAGGGACGATATTTAACCCAGGGCTTCTGGCCCTGTAGTCCAGTCTCTCCTCATCCGCCTCTGAGTCTATCGCGGCCTTTACTCGGTGACACCTTACGCCAGGGCTCCTGGCCCTGGAAGTCAGTCTCTTAGACTCCTCGACAGTCTCCTTGCAGACTCTCTGGCGACCTGTACCCGTGACGCTTCTTCGCTTCCGCTCGAACTCTGAAAACTTGCCTTATTCTTTACGAAACCTCTGTACCTCTTCTCTTGAACATAGTGCATTGTCAGGGCACATACCTATCATAAATGGAGTCAGATAGTAACACCGTCATGGAACGAGTCATAAAACTAAAAGGGTCAGCAGCTGGCAGTCATAAACTTAGCGACCCTTTTAGGCCCTCTCTACCGGTCACGCGCCTCGCGACAGGTGTGCGCGGGAACCGCCGCCGAATTAGACCCTCGCAGCCTCCCGGCAAGGAGTAGGGACGATATTTAACCCAGGGCTTCTGGTCCTGTAGTCCAGTCTCTCCTCATCCGCCTCTGAGTCTATCGCGGCCTTTACTCGGTGACACCTTACGCCAGGGCTCCTGGCCCTGGAAGTCAGTCTCTTAGACTCCTCGACAGTCTCCTTGCAGACTCTCTGGCGACCTGTACCCGTGACGCTTCTTCGCTTCCGCTCGAACTCTGAAAACTTGCCTTATTCTTTACGAAACCTCTGTACCTCTTCTCTTGAACATAGTGCATTGTCAGGGCACATACCTATCATAAATGGAGTCAGATAGTAACACCGTCATGGAACGAGTCATAAAACTAAAAGGGTCAGCAGCTGGCAGTCATAAACTTAGCGACCCTTTTAGGCCCTCTCTACCGGTCACGCGCCTCGCGACAGGTGTGCGCGGGAACCGCCGCCGAATTAGACCCTCGCAGCCTCCCGGCAAGGAGTAGGGACGATATTTAACCCAGGGCTTCTGGTCCTGTAGTCCAGTCTCTCCTCATCCGCCTCTGAGTCTATCGCGGCCTTTACTCGGTGACACCTTACGCCAGGGCTCCTGGCCCTGGAAGTCAGTCTCTTAGACTCCTCGACAGTCTCCTTGCAGACTCTCTGGCGACCTGTACCCGTGACGCTTCTTCGCTTCCGCTCGAACTCTGAAAACTTGCCTTATTCTTTACGAAACCTCTGTACCTCTTCTCTTGAACATAGTGCATTGTCAGGGCACATACCTATCATAAATGGAGTCAGATAGTAACACCGTCATGGAACGAGTCATAAAACTAAAAGGGTCAGCAGCTGGCAGTCATAAACTTAGCGACCCTTTTAGGCCCTCTCTACCGGTCACGCGCCTCGCGACAGGTGTGCGCGGGAACCGCCGCCGAATTAGACCCTCGCAGCCTCCCGGCAAGGAGTAGGGACGATATTTAACCCAGGGCTTCTGGTCCTGTAGTCCAGTCTCTCCTCATCCGCCTCTGAGTCTATCGCGGCCTTTACTCGGTGACACCTTACGCCAGGGCTCCTGGCCCTGGAAGTCAGTCTCTTAGACTCCTCGACAGTCTCCTTGCAGACTCTCTGGCGACCTGTACCCGTGACGCTTCTTCGCTTCCGCTCGAACTCTGAAAACTTGCCTTATTCTTTACGAAACCTCTGTACCTCTTCTCTTGAACATAGTGCATTGTCAGGGCACATACCTATCATAAATGGAGTCAGATAGTAACACCGTCATGGAACGAGTCATAAAACTAAAAGGGTCAGCAGCTGGCAGTCATAAACTTAGCGACCCTTTTAGGCCCTCTCTACCGGTCACGCGCCTCGCGACAGGTGTGCGCGGGAACCGCCGCCGAATTAGACCCTCGCAGCCTCCCGGCAAGGAGTAGGGACGATATTTAACCCAGGGCTTCTGGTCCTGTAGTCCAGTCTCTCCTCATCCGCCTCTGAGTCTATCGCGGCCTTTACTCGGTGACACCTTACGCCAGGGCTCCTGGCCCTGGAAGTCAGTCTCTTAGACTCCTCGACAGTCTCCTTGCAGACTCTCTGGCGACCTGTACCCGTGACGCTTCTTCGCTTCCGCTCGAACTCTGAAAACTTGCCTTATTCTTTACGAAACCTCTGTACCTCTTCTCTTGAACATAGTGCATTGTCAGGGCACATACCTATCATAAATGGAGTCAGATAGTAACACCGTCATGGAACGAGTCATAAAACTAAAAGGGTCAGCAGCTGGCAGTCATAAACTTAGCGACCCTTTTAGGCCCTCTCTACCGGTCACGCGCCTCGCGACAGGTGTGCGCGGGAACCGCCGCCGAATTAGACCCTCGCAGCCTCCCGGCAAGGAGTAGGGACGATATTTAACCCAGGGCTTCTGGCCCTGTAGTCCAGTCTCTCCTCATCCGCCTCTGAGTCTATCGCGGCCTTTACTCGGTGACACCTTACGCCAGGGCTCCTGGCCCTGGAAGTTTATCTCTTAGACTCCTTGACAGTCTCCTTGCAGACTCTCTGGCGACCTGTACCCGTGACGCTTCTTCGCTTCCGCTCGAACTCTGAAAACTTGCCTTATTCTTTACGAAACCTCTGTACCTCTTCTCTTGAACATAGTGCATTGTCAGGGCACATACCTATCATAAATGGAGTCAGATAGTAACACCGTCATGGAACGAGTCATAAAACTAAAAGGGTCGGCAGCTGGCAGCCATAAACAGCCAGGTACCCACCGGCCTAAAAGCAAGTTGGGCAATAGTACCACCTGGCAGCCATAAACAGTCCTTTAGGGGGCGAGGGGTCAGCGGTCGCATTTCCTCACGCCGGCCTAGGCCCTTCCCCCCCCCACCCCCCAAGCAGGAACGATATTTAAACAAGGGCGTTTGACCCTTTAAATCAGTCTCTCAGTCTCCTCATCCACCTCTGAGTCTCTCACCCGTCTTTTAGTCTCCTTGCAGACTCTCTGGCGCCCTGTACCCGTAACGCTGGCTTGGTTTCCGCTTGAACTCTGAAAACTTGACTAATTCTTTGTGAAACCTCTGTACCTCTTCTCTTAAACATAGTGCATTGTCAGGGCACATACCTATCATAAATGGAGTCAGATAGTAACACCGTCATGGAACGATTGCCCCAGTTATTAACTCGAACAATCCGCACTTGTCACCAGGGCTAGGTGATCAGGCACCTCCTAGTGACGACCCGACAATGATTTTATGATTTCACAAATGTGTATTATCTTGTTTTTTTTTAAATTAAGAATAGGAATATATTTATTTATTAAAAATTAAACTAAGATATAATTGATTAATAAAAACTAAAAATCCACTTATTTATTCATATGTAGGAAAACTGAAACAAAAATCCTACAACCAAAAGACGAGTTTCTAGTGCTCCCTAAGGATAAAATGAATGTTTTTGTGTGTCTTCTGCGTAGTTCAAACATTATTCACAACACTTTTTATTTAATTATTGTTGCTACTGTTACAATTTTTAAGAAACCTTTGAGGGCTTTCTTTCACTACGTTATAAATAAAATCAATGTCATTGGTAACATGTATTCGAGAGATGGTAATACGCCCAGGTGCATTTGTTATTATTCTCAGGAATTTATTCTGTATTCTCTGCAGTCTAACTAAGTAATGTACAGGTCATACTCCAGAATGGTGATGCATAGGTAAAATTATGCATATCATGAATATTTCAAATCTTCTGAATTTTTTTTATGACCCCTGTCATAAATTTTATGACAAGCTTTATAGAAACCTACAGACATAGTTAAGACAATATACTCCGTAGCTGTCTGAAAGTAGAGCCCCCCCCCATTCTGGGTAATAAGCGGATTTCCAATTATGTTGGATAATCAACGAGTTGCCTTCAACGTCCAAACAATGTCATGAGCATTACCCACACACAACCAGCGACAATACAGCGTTCAGCGCTTAGCTTCCTGCCACGGACCGAATGCTCGAACCTAATCAGTGCCTGTGAATGAGAACTGCGGCGATAGGTCCGGGATACGTAAATGCTTCGAATGGTTACGAGCTGCGGTTATTGAGCACGTGGCATATTGTGTTTCCGCTTTTTGATTGCTTTTATTCTGGCAGTAGAGGACGATAACACAATCATAAATGAACTGCTAAACTCGACAAAAGATAATGATTTAACAATTCAGTATTGTTGAACGTAAAGAGCCTATGGGCCAAAATATATCTGTCTCTATTCGTGAAAGGTTCTACTTTTATTCACGTATTTACTGTGATATTTCAACAATTTATTAAGATAAAATTACATCAGGCAGTAAGTAATTGAGATAAATGTTATCATTCATACCTTATTTACAATTCATCATTCACGCGCTCATTCATACAATATTTACAAACAGCCCAGAGGCCCCCCAAGTCCACATGGTTGTCACCTCCCTCGCATGCGAAGGAGGCAGCGGAGTCTTGGGAAGTCCCCCACGCTCCTACGTCAACCACGTCACTGGATAAGAGCCAGCGGAGGCTGACCAAGAGGGCGAGAGCCACAGACGCTCAGGACATGATTAGAGAAACTGGCCATTGCCAGGACTCCCACTAACACTTAGTTATAGCAGGTCACGAGGCCACTGCCGTTTTAATCTCCGAGGAGGACTATAGGGATGAGTGGTGCAGTGCAATGACTGTGCTAGGGAATTAGGGTGGTTGGATAGGTTACCATTGAATTTTATGAACTTGGAAGGGATGAGTTCAAGAATATAGGGTATATTCAGATCATTGTGAAGGGTTTTGTTGCTGACGTAATAAGGGGCATTTACTATTGTTCTCAGGACTTTTGATTGAAAGGATTGGATGCGCTTGATATTCGACTTTTTTGCTGTCCCCCAAAGCTCTATTCCGTATGTCCAACGTATTTACTAAGAAACTTTCGTCTGCGTGTTCAAGAATGAAATCAAGTGAAAAAGCACAGGGGCGTTGCCCCCTAAGATTAATAAGAATAAACAAAATAGGAATGTCTAACTGACAAAAAATAAATAAAAAAGAAGAAAATAATACACAATATTACATAGATATGATAAGTTTATAATGAATAAGTTATGTATGCTCGTATATATGAGATGACTACAAAGAACCAACAGTATGAGATTGTAAGAAAAAACGTAATCGAGTAGAGATGAAAAAAAATAAACAGAATAATAATGATGAATTATGAACTGTTAGATTGGAGGGAGATAAGAAACTGGTAAAGTCTAGATTTTAAAGATTGGAAGAGTTAAAGAACGACGAATATCGATCGTAATAGAGTTCCAAAGATTTGTGGCAAGAATAAGAAAAGAATGGCCAAAAGTAGCAGATTTTTGGGATAGGACAGGTCGGACGGGGGGATCTAGTATTGTGAGATTGCTGATTTAAATTGGAGGAGGTTGTAAAGGCAAGGAGGCTTTTAAGTCATGATAGTGCTGAAGAGGAGGAATACAAGATAATATTCGCGTTGGGTAAAAGGGTACAGCCATCACGAGTAGTGGCGTGGACTACTTTAGTACGTATTACAGTGCGAATTATGACACCAGAAAACAAATCACTACCACATAAGGTAGTGTTCCGACCCACAATGATACGCTGGACCGGCTTAGAGTTACACTTGTTCTTTAAATTACAGGGAATCGAAAGTCGTACAAAACATCAGTACGTCCATAATTATTACCCTCGATAAAGCAAGATAGCCACCATGCTAACAGGCCTACAATGTAACATAGAAGTTCTTTTTTCTTACTTCCATATCCAAAAAAACGATTATTAAGTTCTAAAAGTTTACGACACGGCGAAAAGGACGGTCTAAGGAAACAGATTTGTGAGAAAGGGGATACAAGCTGGAAGGATATTATCTAGTATTTCGTTTATATCGCTGAATTGGAGATCATGAAGTTAGGGAGGCTTTTTAGTCATGATAGTACTGAAAAGAAGTGTTCCAAGGAAGTATTGGTGTGCTGAAGGGTACAGCCATACCAACATTGGCAAAAACATTAATACAATTTTTTTTAATAATAAGAATAAACACGATTAAACTTGGCCGTCAATTGACAAGTTCGAACTAGTCTTAATTATCCAATCCAATTAGAATGAAATAACATGATGTTTTGAAATAAAAAATATTTACTTTAAAAACTTGTCAAGACCCGTTTTAGTATTTAGTAGAATATTTACTGTTCCTTGCGCAAACCGGTTTAAGGCCTCCGTGGCGCAATGGCTAGCGCGTTCGGCTGTTAACCGAAAGGTTGGTGGTTCGAGCCCACCCGGGGGCGTCATTTTTGTCATTCGGAGTTTAATAATTAATTTCTTATTACTAAATTCAATTAGGATATTATAACAGGACTATAATAACAAAAAATAATTGGTAAAGATTTCTTTACTCCTCCTCCCAAGAAGGCATATTGGATATCAGTAAAATTTTTGGAGAGAACCATTACGTATTTAATTCGTTCTAGCTGATTTCAATAGATTCTTTGTCGTCACTTTATTTTTATTTAATTTACGTAAAGGTTGGCTTTTTATTTAAACAATTTTTAGAAACCGACGCGGAGACTCCGGCTCGAACATGTCTCGTTTTATTTCTATCAAATAGATTTAAAAATGCACTTAGGTTCATAATTTCTTTAAAAAAAAAAGTTAAATTCTCAAATATAATTAATTATTTTATGATTTCTGGCCAATTAGGCGTAAATATATTAACTCGATTTTTTAAGGGATTGTGGATGTGGGATCTAATAAGAATTTTTCGTCTGTCTGTATGTTGTACGATATTGGTTGTAAAGATGATTGAACAAATCTGGAATCTTAAAAGTGTATTCCACAATACCTCGAAATGATTTTTTTTGTAACCAAGATAATTCATCAAATAATCACTTTTGAACAAAAATACCGATTGGTCACATGGACGTGACTAGATATTGTTCATCCACTTTCTACACTATTTATTACTTTTAAATCTTTTTCAAAAAATGTACTTTAGTTCATAATCAATGTTAAATTGGACTGCTACCAGAATGCTGCACTGTTGCTTATTCTTTCGTCGTTCAATGTGAACATTCCTGGAGGTGATGATTACATATGCAATTCCAACAATAAATAAACATTATTATTAAATAGGCTATCCAAATAAAGTTTGTACAACCTCCCTCAACACAATAGTACATGATTTCATGGTAGATGGAAATGTCTTTTCACATCTCGGTCTGTAAAAGAACGATCTCAAGTGATTCGATTCGGTGAACGATGCTTGAAGAATAAGAATGACGAGTGTGAATAATATCATACATAGCCCCGAGTATGCCCGGAACAGGTGAAACGTAAACCATTGTACAAAAAAAAAAAAAAAAAATCAACATTCGGAGACACTGCCAAGTACCTCCTTTTGAAATATTTGCGTTTTTCGTATAGTGCTATTTCTAAACGGATTTAGCTATGCTTTCTCTTTTAGCATTTGAGCTTGGGAATGCTGGCGCGCTTCTTAGCTGTGAACGAACTGCTTTGATCAGTACAATAGATGAAAGACATGTCAATTTTTACAGATTCCTTTGCCTTTATAAAGTACACGACGGTAAACTGCAAACAGCTCTGAGATACGAAGATACTGTTTGTCCCTCAAAGAGGCCGAGAAGGGTATCTTTGTTTGGACTCCCGTAAAGTATCTGAAGCAATGAAGCTGCGGGTATAAGCAGGAGAAGAGGATTGACAATGGTGGAGGAAAAAGGCCTTTCCCACAAAAAAGGATACAAAGAGAGGGAAAAATTCTGAGTAAGGGCAGCATTCTCTTTACATCACTTATCTAATCTAGAATTTTATCAATGGGTCAAATCATCAATCAATGGGTCGATATATTTTATTCGACGTAACCTGTAGTATTGAATGAATCAAGTAACGTATCTGTCGTCTGCAAAATGTATTTATTGCCAAGCCCGAAGGGAGCGGCTCTACTTTCATTCCAGGGCCAGGGTGTTCATAATCCGCCTGTGTAATCGACGATAGAGGACCGGAAAATAAATCAATTGGTCTGAAATTTTAAAGGTGCATTCAAAATCATCTCGGAATGGGCTGGATAGTTTTTGCATGAGAATAAGATGTATGGACAAATGTATGAAAAGTGAGAACTTCTTTCCGCTAACTTATGATCGGATTGCATTTGGTTTATTGCGGGGTAAAACCCTCAGGTCAGGTATGCATGAGATAGGACATGACTGAGTGGAGAGTCCAGACGGCACCCCAGCCCCACATGTAAGGAGGTTGTATTTATAGGAGACGAGCTATGAACGGAGGATTGTGATAAAATCATGAAAACAACATAACTTAGATGCATTTGTACAATCACATGCATACACATGGAAAGGTGTCTTGTACTTTGAAGCTAACATGCCCCCATATTCCCAGACGTCGACAACACCAGGAGGTATTTCAACGTTGTATTCTTATAAAGGTGTTACTGTTATTAGGTTTTTCATACAAATTGTTGCTATACAAATTATTGTTATTGTATTTAGCTAAATTTTGTAATTACCTATGTTAGGTTACTTTACCTTTACCCTATGCTGCAAGTCCTGTCCACTATTTTTTTAAAATTCCATTCCTCTTATCCTCCTCCTGTATCCGAGACAGTAAGGTATTTAGGCTTCCATCTCGACAAAAGGCTGACAGGGAACCCACACACGAGGCTAAAAAGACAAGAACTAAACAGACGCTTTGGACAACTGTATTATGTTCGAAGGACATCCCATTTCTCAATAGAAAATAAATTACTAATCTACAAAGTTATACTCAGGCTAATCAGGACATACGAACAATAGTCAATGCCCCTTATTACGTCAGGAACCAAACCCTTCATAACGATCTTAATATTTCCTACATTCTTGAACTCATCGCTTCCAAGTTCATGTAAGTCCATAGTTACCTATCCAACCACCCTAATCCCTAAGCACAATCCTTACACTGCGCCCCTCATCCCTACAAGAAATGTTTGGTACGGTATAAATTAGTGTTGTAGAGAATATTAATGACGGTCGGTTCATCGTTTCTTAATACAGCTAAGAATGTTAGTGGTAGTTTTAGGATATCTAAAATAGATCTACAATAGTGGAGGTCAACGATGGTTAAATGTAACACACGTCCGCTTCTCTTTAAAACTCTGATTTTTTGCTAACGTTTAAGGAATCATCAGGCATACAGTCTGTAATGAAGAATGGCAGATACGGTTTCACAATAGTCGTGATTCCTTGTTGTTGCTCGTTACTTTTGTTGCTGTTCCACGTTGTGTAAGGAAAGTAAAGCCATATATAATAGGACTTCAAGTTTGTTACAAGTGAAGTCTCTAAATAGCAGCGGTGAGTTTCAAGTTTAAGTAACTGTTAACTCCGTCGGCACGGAGTTGTTTGCATCCGTGTAACCATCTAAACGTTAAGGAGCTATACAAGCGTCTGTTTACGTCTGAATAATACCATCTGTAATACCGTTAAGTTCAGCCGGTAAAGTAGGTATTCCAAGAACATGTTTGATATTTTGAGATTGTCTTAATGCAATCAAACCCCTTCGCAATGATTCCAATGTACCTACAGTCTTTGATCTTTGAACCTCAAGATTTAGTGAATTCCATCCAAATTTATCCGAACATCCAAATCCTGTAATAATGCATTCATCCACACAATATCATCATCAGTGGAGGTGGCCTCACGATCATTTGTAAATAGATAAGTCATGTGGCCCTAGAACTGACAACCATTTACATTCATTTCCGGAGCGTCTGTGGCTCTCTTTGCCTTAAGGAACAAACGGAGAGTAAGGTGGTCCGGATTTCTCCACCAGCTTAGCTGATGGAATCCTCGGGGGGATGGGGGGGGAGGGGGCAGATTTTGTATGTACATATTGTCTAAATGTTGGTATGTGTGTTTACAATAACATAAAAAAACTAGGAAAAATCTATTAATTTTTAACATCCAAAAACCCGAAATGTTCAGGGTTGATTATAATAAAATATCGGATATTTATAAACCGGTTGTGGTCTATAAATATATAAATTTAGATAATAAAATGCAAAACGTAAAAAAAATCTTTTTGTTACATTTGTGAAAACTATAGGTAGAATTAAAGAATTGAATAACTAAAGCCCAAACACATAATTGATAATATAACATAATCAGGACGCTCAGATTAGTGATTTGATACCCTGCTTGATACGGCTGAAAATAGTTTTTATTTAATTGAAATTAATTAATTATAGGCCCTTCATTATCATTCATATGCTAGTGTTATTCTAAGTACTTCTGTGATTTTAACTAAAATTTTCATGTAAAATATTATCGCTCTTACGGGGGTTGCAATAATACACTTTTGATGGCTGTTTCAATGACGTATTATTAACCATAAAGTCAAGCAATTTCTTTAATCGGAAACCGTCTAAATACATTTTTTTATTACTTATTAATTACTCGTGATTGTTTTGCATATGGCAGGTTTTATTTTTATCATCATTGGAAATGCATAATATGCAAGTTATTATGACCCTAAAAAAGCACTGGGGAAGTCAAAGTTGCGAACTTGTGACAGTTTTAATGACTTAGATATAGAGAATTTATATTAACCTGTCTGAAATACATTACCGAGAAAAAATATTTATTTCATCAATCAATTATTTACGGTGACCATTTTATTATTTAAAAAAGCTCAACTGGTAAATTGTTAACAAAAAATAAATAACTTCTTGATTTATAAGTTTTTAATGGCTGTTTCATGTAAATAAGGGGTGGCGTTATGAAACGTCATCTGCTGTCAAAAAGAGACGCATAAATTTATTTTATTTATACAAAAGGTTTTATTTATACATTTTCAAGGAAATTTTTTATTTTTAAGGTACACAATAGGTGATATAAACATTTGAAGCGGTTACAGATACAATTTGGTGTGTGATATTTAAAAAAAATAGACTAGAAGTAATTTATATTGATGACATCAATTTAATTTTCTTGATAGTACCTCTGAGTGCAACTGTAAGAAACAAAGCACTTGAACTGAAGTTTTTTGGTCAATCATATTTTTCTAGCTATCAGTAAAGGTTTGTTTTGTTGCCGTTTAAGCAAATACATATTAAAAATGCTTCATAGGGTTAATTTTTTTATTAAAACTTTATCTATCAATTTTTTAAACAACGTAAACATTGTATAAAAAAACTTTTTTAACAATATTTTGAAACCAATTTTTTAAATAATGAAACATTTATTCTTTAAAAATAAAAGTAAATTCGTTGTCATTCATCATAACTGACCTCTTTCATTGTCTGACCTGATTCATGTCTGAAATCATATGTACAGCTGATGAAATAATGAAGATATAAATATAATGAACGTATTATAATACTATGTATTATAAGCGGAAGAAGTTTTTGAAGATTGTTCATGATTATTTGATGTGAATATTTGAACAAAAGCAGCTGACGGGCCACTAAAATAAACTACTACGATGCTCGATGTTCTGATAAAATGTAATGAATCGACCATTTTTAATTAAACCAATATAAAGTTATATTTAATCTCAGAAAATAAAAAGAATAGCTTATCCAACGAAAAAAAAACGCTTCATAGAATCTTCAAAGAAAACGTAGACGATCATCAAATCCAATTAATGGGACAAAAAAAATTCAAAAGCCGGAGAACTGAACTGAAAAAAACGAGCCTCATCCGATTTTCCATCAAAATGTGTAGCTTAATTGATATGTAAGTCAGCTGGGAAGAGTCAGCAGTTTTAGAGATCGGACGTGTTCGGAGGGATTCGGGCAAATTCACGGCGCATCCCACGGTGAAATAAAGTCTAGCTAGCCCTTAAAAGGGGGTGGCTGTCCTGTCTCTGGTAGGGTCGTGACAGTCACGTAGGACAACACAGGGCATTGACAAATAAGGTCATATACACGTACGTATATCTCGAGCTCAGGCCACTCAGTTTATTCCCGCCAGCGGGGAATCCTCCCAACCTCTAATGTCCTGAAATATAGCCTACAAAATAGTAGAATAGTAGACTACGAAAGAAATTGTTTTTTCAACACTTCAATAGTTTTTTTTTTTAAATCATTAGGGAACTAAATTGTCTTACATATAATCGAAATAATTAACGTATAATGTGAAGAAACAATATCGATAAAAACGCATTGAATAATTGTAAAAAAATAATTGTGTCAGCCACTGAAATAGCGTTTTTAACAAGTAATAAAAATTGTCAACGACTAAAATGTTAACCTAAAAGAAACTATTAAACCCGGCTTGGAACATATTAAATGCTAGATTTCTATCGTTAGCTTTCAAAATCCATTTTTTCTTTGTCCGCAGTTATTGAGAAAAAATCAGAACTTATATATATTCTTCAAGAACTAACCATTATTTAACATCAAGTAGGTTTTTTGAGCGTTTCAGTACCCACTCAAAAAATGAAATCGGAAAAGAAATAATAAATTATTTATATATGAATATCGGGAATATAAAATATATAATGAAATAAATGTAAACCAAAACCTTTTGAAAATAAAAAATAAAATAACTACACTTAAACACTAATTTAGAATTGGGTTCCCTCCGTCATCTTTATAAACAGTGCTTTGCTGATTTAATAGCCGAGCATGAAAATAAGAGTAGATGAAACGGACTTGATTTTTTTCAAGTTCAATTCGTTTGTCCATTGGCTACTGTATTTTAACTAACAACCAATCCGAATAATACCCTCTCTGCTTGGAAATAACAAGCAATAGAATTTTTGGTTAATTAGAATACATAATTACAAAACAGTGAGACACAGTTGTGCAATTAATTCGCTTACTCCAGTATACAGGGATGCTTACTAATTAGCTATAAACTATTAGCAAGTAGTGCTTCCTCTCCTTTTGAAATTTTAACTGAACTAATATTTACCATTGATCCTAACTTATCCTGTGTTTGCAACGCATTTACGCTGTCCCGGACAACGATGGTTTGTTAATGAGCCTTCCCAAAATCACGGCTGCTCATTCTGCTCCACCCTCCTCGAAATGGTGAAGTGTCCAAGTCCCTGAAGATCCCTGATTCCCCCTGATCCCTCCACTTTTGGACATAGTTAAGAAATGCTCCAAATTGCTTTTCCATATTGACCTGTGGATTCATCGAAGCTGTATCTTATATCGATCTATGTATCGAGTGGAGCAGCCGTGATCTTATGGGTTCCAGGAATCGACAGGAGAGCACGACTTGTTCTTCTGTGTCCTCTTCTCCACAGTGTGGGTAGTGACGGTCTTGTACTCTTTTGTATTCGCGCAGCATGGATCGAAATTTGTCGTGTCCCATGATAATCTGCAGGCTTCAATAATCTGGGGAGACCTCGTTCTGCCCTTTGGGAAGTACTTTCTCAGGGTGCTCCCCATCGTTGTACCAGTCCACGTGACGTTCCATGCCCCGTTGGTCCATTCGCTGAGGAAGGCCTTCCATATTTAAGGTTCCTGGTTAGATTCTTCTCCGGAGAGGAGTTGGAAGCTTTTCTAGCTGCCATCTCTTCAACCTTCGTCTTGAGGTGCTATTCCAGGAGGAAGCAGTGACCCGAATCAGTGCTGTCCTCTGTATCTAAACTAGCTTGTGCGTTTGGCCCTTGTTGAGGTGCGCTGAACATGACTGGGATGGATATCTTATAGTTCCCATATCATATAATGGTGATACCACCCCCTGGTAGAGGGTTCACGAGACTGGGAACTTAACTCACCACATCGCTCCTCATATTCTGGCAAAGCTGTTGGTGACTGTTGTAACCCTATCTCCACTAGGTACTCGAGGTCGGGTGAGAGTCAGTTTCTTTTCCAGTCACATCCCAATTATGTTACCTTAGAACCCCTTTTACGTGGCGTCCTCAGATCGGGCGCGCAAGGCACATCTTTTCTTTCAAGAGGGTAACGGTTGTCTTCTCAATTACCATGGCCAATTTACTCTCCACCAAGGTAGCACAGACGCACGCTCTACTCGCATCCTCTGTTCGAGAGCCCCCCCCCCCGTGATAATCGCCACCAGGTTACCACGGAGATCCTGTCACGAGGACCTTATTAACTACTATCCATTAAAGGAAAGGGCCTAAGACTAATCCTTTGAGACAACCTCGCTCCACTGGTGCCTTGATTTAACTAATCTAACTTGCACTGTGTGTAAAAGACGTTTTACTTTGGCATATGTCCGAATAACTCCACCTCTGTTTCGCCTCTCTGCTATTCACCGGCAACATACCACCGCCATAATAAAAGCATATTTTCTAAAAGGTCCAATGGGTAACCAACCCTCGGCTCCCAACCATGTACTAAACACTCTATAATGATGATTTCAACCGAAAACTCACCCGCTTTAAAACATCAATCTAATTCTCATAAATAAATTTAATTTGATCATAAAAATATCATTACAATGTATGGCTGTGGCGTAAACACTAATTATTAGTTGAGTTTTTGACAATTTACAAGGGTCGTCATGATTCATTGCCTTGTGTACTTTTTTTGAAACGAAATTTATCTCAACCAATTCATGGTGTGTGTTGTCAGAGTAAGCGACTAATAAAAAACTTATCCACTGTCAGAGATAGAGCCGTTGAAATTACCACTACTGAGCTAAACCACCAATACCTCTCCAGAGAAAGAGTATTTTTATAAGTGATGATGCTGAGGGAAGAAAATAATTTAAGAAAAATACTGAGCCATCACGGCCTAAAGGGTGTTTACATTGGAATCGGTCAATGTCTGAATAGGAGATTACGCTTCAAACTTTAATGCAACGAAAATACGCTTATTAAACCGTGACATCCTACGCAGTGCACACATGCTTTATATATTTTAACACTATTTGATTATTTTTCACCTAAACCGCCTCTAACGTATGAATGGGTTATTAAAACACAATTATTAATGCTGGATAAGCAAATCGTAGTTTTATAAATAAATACAACTAAAAAAAAACAAAAACGCATTGCTTATGTAGCACGTAGAATATTTAACGTGATTTTCAAAACTATCATAATATTGATATTGAAAGTCAGCCAAAAACATGAATACGCCACTTTATTACTTTTCATAGCTTTAATTAGAAGCTGATCTTGATGGAACAGTTTTACTAAATTAATTAAAAAACCATCCTTGAATTTGATCCTTAACACGTTAGTTGTACCCGGGAGTAATTTACTGAAGTGGGTTGTACCCTTTAGGAAAATAATTTTGAAAACTCTGAAAATGTGGTAGGGTTTATGACCCTGGTGGTGTGAGTGGTTTTAAGAGTTTTAATAATTGGACAACCAACAAAATAATGATTAAATTATATATAAATAGAAAGTGAGTGATACAAGGCAAATTATTCTATTATAATAAGTAAGATTGTGGATAATTTGTTGACATGTTGCACGATAAAATAAAAGAGAATTCCTTTTATTTTTATTTCGCTTCATGCACATGGGCTCGTTCATATACTTGCCAGATGCCAGAGCGCCTCTATAATAAAATTAAAATGCACACAACTCTTTAAACTAAAATATCCACTTATTTATTTAAAAGCGAAAAATCCAAAACTTGGTTCTCTTATGGATGTGAATTCTGTCTAATTCAATCAATAATAATTAAATCGTTAATTTGTGGGTTTATGGAGTTACAGCAATTATAAAAAAAAATTTAAGTTTGTGAGTACAATAATATTCATTCTATTCTGGTGAGGTAAGGACTATTATTTATGATTCTGAGACATTTTTTTTTTTTTTTACGATTTGAAGTTTTTTTACTAGTGAAGATTTATTTTATTATTTAGAGGACACTCATACATGATTATTGGGCAAATTATTTGCGAAGGTTCTTTCGAGGAAGTCGAGTTAAGTACGACAGGATTGAGTCGACCCCATAACAGCGAGTCGGTCTCCAATCAGATATGGTTAGACCAGTGACAAGCTTCCCGTTGGAAGGACCTCCGGATACAGGGCAGGCAACACACTGGTTATGTGGCCGCTGCACAGCTACGCTTCTGTATTTATTTGAAAAAAGCTTTCAAATAAACTTTTAAACAAACCAATCATGTCGTGTTGTATCACGTGATCGAGGATATCCCGAAAATAGCTTTATTATTCTGTAAAAGGCGAAAGATTTATTCGCTTTGAAAGGAGACCAGAGTTGAGACCAGAGTTATAGTATGAATGATGACATTTATCTCAATTACTCATTGCCTAATAAAAGGCAGATTGTAATTTTATCTTAATAAAATTGTTTGAAACATCATTATTCTGTGATTTTCTCAAGTATCACTACAAGGGACCGACAGAAAACCTCACATTACACAAGATTTCGAGTTTAAAAAAATTATTCGAGTTGGACAGTACAATCATGAGCTTAAATATGATACTCACAGCTATCATACATACAATCTAGGGTTTCAAAATCGGAATTTATCCCAACAGTCTGCGGCATGCCTTTCTTAATTCATAAAAAACTAGATTAATTGAATAGGTATCCTGTGAGGAAGAATGTTTTACAGATAAAATAAAGTACGTTTGGTCGAAAAAGTCGACTTGTTTCCGTTTAATTCTATCATTGCGCACAGGGAAAACTATTTAGCAACTAGGGATGTATGTTATGTAGACCTTCGGTTCACATTAAGAAATTAGATGCAGTGAAAAAAATAATACAAAAATTAATAAAATCTACCAAAAAGAAGTAGTTTGATCCTTCATCGGCAGCAAGGCTTAATATTACTACTATTTACTTTAGTACAACTCCTAGTACTACTCGGGCTACCATCAGTTGGCTCCCTAAATGAGTTTGAATATACGGGAAATGGTGTGGATGATCTGAGGGGTTTACTCCAAAATAAATTCCAAAAAAACTAAAACAACCAAACTTCCTATAAAATTATGAGAAAATGTGAGAGATCATTCTGCTTTGGGGAACATCCTGCAGTGACTTCTATTACAAAGTAATTAGAAAGCTTGGCCTTTCGTTATCGATCTACGGCCACAGGGAAAGATGAACGAAGCCATACAAAAGCAATATGAATATCGATTCAGCGGGGGATAGCTGGAGTGAATTGGAACCTGTGAAAATCAACTTTGAAAGTTCAGAAGTAGGTAAGTCAAAGTGGGAAACTTATTTAAGCCCCAGGGGAAGGTAAAATTTATTACGGGTAATTCACAAAGGGGAAATGGGTTATTCACAAATATCTTGAAAGTAAGGGAGGTATCGGGTCTAAGGAAGGACGGGAGAGGGCAAAGATACATTACTTTGTAAAAACAGGAAGTCTCATGCTCTGGTCCCAGGGCAGCAGTATGAAAAGAGGTGGTTCTAATCAAGAGGAGTGCCTGTACTAAAAGTAGCCTTTAGAAATTGATTCACACATTCTTTGGATTGAAGGCGTAAGTTGAATCTATAAGCCACTTCAATTCATACCGGTGTAAATCTCTTATGTACACAGCTCCATCCAACGATGTCTTGAAATAAGTAATGAATGAGTACCAGTCGGCTTCACTTGCTAAGGCTGATCTCTTTTTTAATAGTATTCAAAACCCAAAACACGTTAACACATTTATTTCCAAGAACCGTAGAATAAAAGTTAAAAAAAATTCAAACCATTGGTTGAAAACCAAAATCAAGAAAATGAACATTGGTGAAAATGCGGGCGTCCTACTCTGAAAAAAATTACTGAATACGGTTGAGGAAGATTTGCCTTAATTACCGGTGTCGAATGAATTACGTTATTAAAAAAAATCAATGTCAAACATAGAACTAAGTTTAGACAAGTGTAATAGAGTTCGAGTTACATCATTATTAGACTAGCAATAAAAAAAGCTCCATTGTTCATGTTATATCAACTCTTTAAAAATTTCTAGTGTAGGGTAATGCCACTTTTTGTAATAAATGTTATCAAAAGAAAAAAAAAAAATAGTGGCATAACCCGAACTCCAACCCGGCTTACTTCGGCTATTAATTACGCTAACAAAAAATAAAATTTACAATAGAAACCCGGAATGCTGGATCTAACAGAATGTTTCAAGCTTTTGTTTTCGATCACGCAGCGGATTTCTGTTGAACTCAAAAGTGATTTCACTATGCGATAGTGAACACAATGTTGATAACTGGACCAGATATCTTTGGTATTCTTGCAGTATTTTCAAAGCATAGTTCACATCTGAAAAACTTTTTTTCAGTGTACCCATGAGTTTATGTTGGAATTAATTGTGGTTTACTAAGGAATGAAAAGTAAAGGAAATAGTGAGTATAAAATAAGGGTTAAACAAAAATTGTCTCGCAATCTAAACGCCAAGTGCTACTGTCATCTATCTAGTAGGGCAAACTACTAAAAAATGTGAAAACAAATAAGTATTTATATAAAAAAATATTACTGAAAAAAATGTTGTTAAAAAAACCTTACTGAAACCTCTTTTTTTCAGGCACTGTTTTTTTTATTACCTAATGTTTATTTTTAGTGGTTAGATTTACTTTAGGAAATTTTAAGAAAAATATTATTAGTTAAATTGGAGATGAGGATCATTATAGCTCAATTACATCACACTCCATGTTCATCACTGATTTCATAAAGAAAAATTCACAACCGAACGACACTATCAGAGGAGTTGTGACGGGGCTGTTGGTGACAAACAGAATTTAGCGTTCACCAGGTGAAAAACCGTTTGTATTTGTTATATCAAGCTGCGTTAATGTAAATTATTGTTAAATAATAGAAAGATATTAGTTTTCTCAAAATATGCTAAAGTATCTAGCTACTAACAATAATATTTATAAATTAATCAATACTATCATTTCTTAAAGTACATGCAACTGCTTAGAATAATACTACAGTATTGTCCATGAGTTCGTAAAAAATAGCGATAAATTATTTTAAACCATATGTGCTTGGTAAGCTCTTCATAGCTTACGGCACCGTAATATAATGAACACAATTATAGAGGTGCTTTAAGAGAATGGTTTTCATGCCATGAAGAGTCTGCAGCAGGCGTGCCACAACCAAGGGTTACCCATATTGAGCCGTGCCACTGTAGAATACAGTGGGGGGAGCCCCTCTCTTATACCCTGCCAACTTCGCAGTAATTATTTCTATATAGCATAGGCGCTTGTTTTTTAAATTACTTTTTCCCCTTTTGTGAATCTTGAGTATATACCTACATAATGAAAACAGTTAATAACTATTATCATACAAAAAATATATGTTAGGAGTAACATACTTGCTAATCGTTGATTTTCACTAACTTAAAGTTATTTAACCCTTTTTAGAAAATTGATATTATTGTAAAATCTTTTTTTTTTTTCTATAAAGAAAATCAAATAATGTATAAAAGTAATTTTTTTAACTTTCATCCCAAAAATACATTTTTGTTTTAACTAAAAAAAATTAAGAATAAAAACTTTAAAAACCTACTGGCCACGAGCCAATAGCGCGAACACAAATCGTGGCACGCGTGCCTTAGGTTGCACCCCTGGTCAACATCCTAGATTCCGACGGCTCTATTGGGTGGTGTCATGACAGGATTCCATGAAAAATATGAAAACAAAAATCATCCAGATTTGATACTAATGGTCAAGAACAAGCAGACAGAATCGATGCTAGATAAAAGTAGTTTTATGAGAAGTGTTTGGAATAATAGCAAGAAACGTTCCAAACTAGGAATGGAATGAAGAAGTAAAAAGTGGGTGTTAGATACCTTGGCACTTGAGGCACAAATCTAAAGAAAGCGCATACATTCTTGAAAGAAGTTGAGACAGATCTCCAGAATCTGCGTCTCCTGATTGAGCATATTACTGTTGACACCATTGGGGTAAGCACCCTTGCTAACTTTGTTCTGCCAAAATGTAATACTTGTTATTATATTTTGTTATTTATATTTGATTGTTTTTGTCATTTAATTGATTCGAATAAAATGTATGAAATTTTCTAAAAATAATTTTGTTTTTTAACAACGGTGTTGTGACAGAGCCTGCAGGGGGAGTATCATTGACGACGGTCGATCCCACCTAATGGATTGTATACAAACTAATTTTCATTTCGTGATGCACCATTAGCTAATTGTCGACCGTTAAAAGTTCAGGAATGGGTTCATCGTAATAAAGCCTGCATTTATAATGGCCCCGAACTTTATTCAGAAATAGCGAAATTCAGAAATTCCCGGAGTACATTTCACTTCTGTAAAAACGCTTAGCAATGTCTTACTCGGCTAATGTTTCTACCGAGTCCAAAGGGAGAGGCTCTACTTTCATCAAGAACCTGAGAGATTCTGATGTGAAAACGCTTCAATCGATCTAAAAGTTTCAAGCTTAACCACACAACTCATACTTGGATACTGCGTTTCTGTCTAATAGCTCATAAGTGGACTTTTGTTTTTAACAACGGTTTTTACAGCTTGTTCTGGGCCATTAGTTTCAAATTTGATTGCTGTGCCATGTATAAAAGCCTTAATATAGTTTTCATAGAACGGTATCATGTCGGCAACCGAGCCGTCGGAATCCAGGCTTTAAAACTCTTCATGGCACGAAAATCCTTTCTCTTGAATAATCTCTATAATTGCTTTGTGTTGTTGGACATTTGCAAAACGAAAATCTGAAATTTTCGAGGTTAATCACACAACACACAGATCATTCGGATTACGTGGTGGTTAAAACCTAATGACAAAACGAAGAATACGACCAGTGCACGGCACGAGGAATAAATGGTGAAAATCACATCGAGTGATGTCTCGATATATGAAGCATTCGTTTTATTGTTGGAAATATTGATATTTTTTATAAAAGATACCGAGTAGGGATTTTAAAAACAATTTCAATCTTCAAATGACAACCAAACAACTAAGGCATGTCTCGTTTAGTTTCATAATTGCTGAAGTCCTATCCGAAGCAATTTAAAATTTAACTATAACAAAAGTGGCGAATTCAATATCACTTAAGCAAATATATACATTTTTGGTGATTAGGTAATTAATTTAGCTATTTAAACTTTTATTTTATATTATTATTTAAACGTTCCTTAATGATGAATCATTCAGTCACCGAGAAGGTTTAATAAACAATTGATTTGAAGTATCTTTCATTTTTTCAAAATCGAACCATTTTTTTATTTTGTTTCTTCGATTTATACCGCTTTTATTTCGATTATTTACTTTTCAAAAAATATAATTTAGTTCATAATTGGCTTGTTTTTATAATGGGGAGTAGGGTGGTTAGTTTTAACACAAAATATGTTCAGTTTGTCTCAGCCCTTTTCATTGCAAACACTATTAATATCTATAAAACTGAAAACCACTTATAGATCATCTCAAGAGAAAAGTATTGACCAGCTCATGGAATTTTTTTTCAGTAGTATATGAAAAATACAAAAGAAGGAAAAATTAAAGTCGAGGAAAAATCTCGAGAGATATTCAGATGACGATTGACATACATAGATTGCCAATACATTTGTAATGTTTGAATAAAACTGTATGATTTTTTTTTTTTAATTGTGAACAGCTAATATATTGAACGTTTTTTTTGTTGGATGTAGATCCTATACATCTTAAATTCTTTTTGCAATCCGTCTTTTATTCGTTCTTGTCCACGGGCACATACATGTGCATGGGTACATGGGCAGAAGTGGAACCTGATTTAAATTAAAGCCGTGTTCGTAGGAAGAGCAAAGACATAAAACAAATAACCGCAATAAAATCACCAAGGATTCGCTGTAAAACCTTGAAATAACGGCGAATGTCCAAAATAGTCTCAAGGAAAAAGAATCGAGACTTCCTTAAAAACGAACGGACTGAAGCCTATTTGAACGACGAAGAAAAAACAAAAACAAAAAACGGCGTAAAATGAAAAAAACAACCTTTACTGGCCAATTCCCTCTTGTATTTTCCCATTGCAACAGCTTGAGTCGATTTTCGATCAGAGAATAATTGCCGATTTATTGTGTATTGCCCACCATTTACTAATATAATTTTTATTATATTAATATCTTTTGATGTACAAAATTATTAATTGGGCTGTAAGGATTCATTGATACATTCTTACAATTAATCGTAAAATTAAATTTCACATCTATAATGATTTAAAAAACAAAGCTTCTGAATATATGTAGTGAAAAAATATCTTAATTCTTGGCCATAGTCACTTGAAAGTAGACATTTAAACCATTTATACTATTCTCAGTTTTGTATTGTATCATCTTGTTACAAAGATCAGTGGAATTGCCCAATTCATTATTTGATTCTAATTTTTACCAATTAAAATTCCGTACTTACATATTGGATACCTAATTTTCGTAGTTAGCTCTAAAAAATATGTTTTAATAGCCTTTAAATTATTTTTGCCACATCGTCTTAACTGTGTACTATGAGAGAATACGACAAATTTAAATCTTAAATAGCCGACGTGGGAGAAACCTTAAAATTTACCGAAACGTGCCCGACTTAACGTTTCGTAATTATAACTGCGCAATCTTTAATCGTACATTAAGAAAACGCAGATCAGCGAGTTCTGAGGTGTTGCTTGCTTTGGAAATATGTGGCTTGAATTATTTTTATGACTGAAATTGCACAAAAAACAAAGAGTCAGTGAGAAATACAGTAATTCATGTAAGTGCTCCGTACTTGAATGATTGCAAAGCCTCTATATTTGAAGGATGGGAAAGTCGATAATGTCCTGTCCAGGAAACATTATTCCACATGTTTTCAATTTGGAACGTCACAACATCTGGGACCTCCTCCAATTCAAATCAGTAATAAAATCCCAAGATCCAGCCCTTCCAAAATGTATTTCTATTCTCACAAATCTGTTTCTTTTCTTATCGGTGCCATCCTGTTTTAACTTAAATATAGTTTTACTGTACTATATCTGAGGTTATCTTACTATGAAACAATAAGCTGTTATCTTTGTGTTTTTATTATTTATTTAAGTCTTTAATGCCATTTTAAAAAAATATTATTGTATTGTAGACTTCATACTTGTAGATTTCAATTTTACTTATGTGTAAATTTAAAAAGTTCATTCAAATAACTACATTATTATATTTGTTATAGTTTGAAATTTCTTTATTGTGATAAAATTACAATATGCCTTACTGGGCAATAAGTAATTGTGATAAATGTTCCCATTCATGCCGTATTTACAATTTTCATTCAATCGCTCATTTATAGAGTACATACAGTACTCAGAGACTTCCCAAATTCACATGGTTGTCACCTCCCTCGCATGGGAAAGAGGAAGCGGAGTCTTGGGAAGTATTGAAAAGAGTAGGAGTAAGGAAACCAATATTATCATTACGTTCATTCAAGCTATAGGAATACCGAACACTTTAATGTGGAGAAGCAATACACCGTCTAAAAAAAATGTAAGTGTATTCTCCAAAGCATATTAAAGTGTGCGGTATCGATACTAAGAAATCTTTAAGAGCGTGGGGATAAAAAAACAGCTTACCGCCAAAATGGAATTTTAGAGGTTAGAGCACGACTCAAGATGGAGTATTAAATCCACAACCAGATGGAGGATGGAATGAATAACCTTGAGACAGTGGGAATTAAAAGGTCTGTCTGGTATTGGTATGTCAAAAGAATGGAGGCTAAAAGGTCCCTGAAGTGCCATTGAAATGTAATGAAATGAAAAAAAAACACATTTATTCTCGGACGTAGTCCCCTAAGAATAATAAACAAACTGAATAGATAAGAGAATAAAAGTGGATAAGTTTCTATCCTTCCTATGGTCTGTTTGAGAGCTCATATTCCAAACACACACTGGGGTCGAATCAAAGCAAACATGTATGCATACTTGAGGCAACATATGTTATCCAGAGTCTTCATAGCCGTCAGTTTTATCATTTCAAAAGTCAGCAGCCTTCAGGCAGTGATAGAATGAAAATCGTTCCTGCAAGCTCGTCACAATTACCAGTGCGATATTTATAGGAACAGTTTTGTTTTCTTATCAAAATCATTCTGTGCATGGAACGTTTTTTTAATGTGTACCACCCTCTAAGGGAGGGTAACACTCCAAGGTGTCTAGCTAGTTCCTCCAATCATGCCCTGAGCGTCTGTGGCTCTCGCGCTCTTGGTCAGCCTCCACTGACTCTTATCCTGTGACTTGGCTGACGGAGGAGCGTGGGGGGCTTCCCAAGACTCCGCTTCCTCTTTCGCATGCGAGGGATCTGACAACCTGTGGACTTGTGAGGTCTCTGGGCTGTGTGTAAATACTGTATGAATAATCTAGTGAATGAAAATTGTAAATATGGTATAAATGAGAACATTTATCTCAATTAATTATTGCCTAATAAGGCAGATTGTAGTTTTAGCACAATAAAGAATATTATATACACTAAAAAGACATAATTTGTATAGTTTGGCAGTTGCAGCTGCAGATTCCAATTAAAGAACTTCTGCCCAACCAGCAGGAAGGTAGAGGCTCTACTTTATTCAAGCATGGTCAAATAAATAAAATGATGCACTCAACCTGAAATTTAAAAAATATGTTCCTTTAGTTTATAGTTGGAATACAAGGAATGGAAGTATGTGAAATAACTCTTTCGCAGGGAAGTGACAACCTGTGGACTTGTGAGGTCTCTGGGCTGTTTGTAAATACTGTATGAATGAGCTAGTGAATGAAAATTGTAAATATGGTATGAATGAGATCATTTATCTCAATTACTTATTGCCTAATAAGGCAGATTGTAATTTCCTCATAATAAAGTTGTTGTTATGTAAATACAGGCTAATCAATAGTTAACAAAACAAATCGTTACTTGTAATCTTTCTTAATTAACCAAGTGGAATTAAGGAACCGTTACAACGGGGAACTGTTTCTCGCCGCGCAGATGGTTAGAACTAAACGGAAGATGTTGAATTAAGATGGCTGGAATATGGCTTGCTGCTAAAATCTGCTAGATTGAGAGTGAGGACATAAAGGGTGGTGATGACCTATTAAGTCGTTATAGAATGTTGAAAGGTGGCCGCCGTCAGCCTTATCATTCATTGACCCGGGCTATAGACCTCACAATGGCCTGCAAGAGAGCTAACTCCCTTTCTTTAAAGCCTCACTTAACTGCACCTCACCTACAATGCAGGCGATAAACTTAAGGCTAAAACCTTCCCCTAACTGTTAACAAACTTTGTACGTATCAAAGAGGAAGGGTACACAACAGAGAATGTCTTTCATATAGACCTTTATTAATCTGCACTCATCCAGAATTCTTCCAGTGAATGGTGGGCGCTTTTGTGATATTATACGGATAAATGAGAATACTCCATACCTATTCCAAACTGTTCAATCACATGTCCCTCCCCCTTATATTCACAATATCCTACAGTTTAAATATTCATTGTTCCGGGAGAAAGGAGAGGCTTTTTATTACTTTTACTTAATGCCATACGAAGAGTTTTTGCCACCTTTTTTAAGTCAGTCAAAATCAAGAGTGGTTATTGAGAATAATTGAAGATAAATAAAAGAATTTTTTTTGGGGGTTTAAATGAGCGCCTGTGGCTCTCGCGTTCTTGGTCAGCCTCCACTGGTTCTTCATGTGGAGACGCGGCTGATGGAAGAGCGTGGGGGACTTCCTAAGAATCCACTTCCTCTTTTGCATGCAAAGAAGGTTACAACCATGTGGATTTGACAGGTCTCTGGGCTGTATGTAGAAATATGGAATGTGCGAGTGAATGAAGAATTGTAAATTTGGTATGAATGAGAACATTTATCACAATTAACTATTGCCCAATTAGGCAGATTGTAAGTGTTGTGACAAGGGGCCGAATAATGAGACACATTTTCATATTTAATTGAATAACGCAATATAATTTATTTACACAATACATGAGCCATATATATTAAAACAGTACGCATATGCTCAAAAAACTGAACCCTTGAACACATGCAAGGTGTGTCGTAACACTGTTATTTATAACAGTTAACCAAACTTATAGTTATTTATAAGTCGACAGGTCCACAAACACAAGTTGAAGACATAGTCCTCGAGATACTTAGGCTTTTTCCGGCTCCTGGGTAGGCCTAGGCGATGGAGGCACAGACGGACCAGGCTGAACAGGTGGTGGCCTTGGATGGTATGGATTAGGCAAGTCGCGCTGTTTACCTGGACTACTCACATGTGGTGAAGGAGGTGTTGGTGGCGATTGGTAGTCTAGTGGCAAGCTTGTAGTTTCAGTTTTGGACGGCACCCTCATTCTGTGCTGTGGAACCAAAGGAGTGAAGGAGACTTCTTTCTTCGGAACCAAGGTGGCGACCAGTGGATTAATATGGCGTTTCAGGGTGCGACCTGTGTCCAACTCGACAATATAATGGTACAGGCCGAGGTTCCTCCTGATGGTGCCAAACGTCTTGGTCTCCTAAGCGAATCCTCGCCTGCACTCTCTCCCCCACTTGTAGACTACGAACCCGCAATGCAGTAGGCACAGTTGTAGTTATCGTTGTGGTTATAGGTTGATTTGATCACATTTTGATTTGAAAGATACAATGTAAGCGTGTTCATGTATTTACTTTTCTTGTTTTTTTTATTAGGAAAGTCTTAAATGAAATTGTCAAATTTTATATAATATCTTAGTTGATTGTTTATCGGGAAGTATCGCTAAAACTCGATTTTATCACCGGGGTTATGTGGATATCGCCAATTCTAATTTTACTTACCAAATTATCTCTTTGATCACTGATTAAGCGTAATTTCGACGTAGAGTCAGGCCTTCTGGACCATGACAAAATTTTCTAAAACTATTTACTGATTATAAGCATTGATTACAACATTATTATATTGTTAATTTCTATGTAATTCAGACAGAAATATAATGACACCCCAAAACATCCCAGGACGACCCCCACCACCCCCCAAGGTACACCTGCCGTTACTTAATATTCCCCATGCTCATTCCTTATGAAGTTTGAAAACCCTCCTTCCATTCCAACGCCTTTTCACGATCAAGACTGGCGGTTGCCATGGGAACCGTTAATTTATTTCTAATATCTATTAGGATTTCTATTTTTTTTATTTATTATATGTTTGGCTCACATCTTCCTGATTTCTTATTTTTTACTATTGTCCATTACCTGGCACCTCGTTTGGATTTATTTCAAGGGTTTTCTACAGGGATTTTCTAGTCCCCTTTTTCCATTAATTTAGTCCTGTGAATTGATTTACTGGGAATGGTTTAATTACTTTTTATTTTTTAATTAATCTTCAACGTTTACTTTGCATTGGTTATTTACCTTTATTATATCACTCTGTCAAGTGACATTTCTTTTTTGTTATCAGAATTGATTGCTCTCAATTTGTACATCGTTATTATTCAAAGGGACTTAAAGTTTTTTTTCTATATGTGAGTTAAAAGTATTAGCTAAGAACGCTCTTAATTTTCAGCTCAAATGAATGATGGAGTCAAGACCACGTTTTACTTTTCAGACTTACGAAAATTCTATAAAACTGTGTAAAGCCTAAACCTATTTTACGGCTGTGTTACCTATTTTGGGAACTTATTTTTTTTAGGCCCACGTTAGAGCCTGTGAGCCTCCTCCTTTTAGATTCAGAGGCATAAAATGGTACACAAGTCATTAAAACTGTCAGTAAAGTGTTCGCAACATTAACTCACCAGGGTCAGTATTACATCAGTTCTACATGGGAGCGAGCAGAGACATAACCAGGACTTCAAAGAACCAGTGTTTTTTATTATTTTAATCTAAAATTATTTATTTTTTTGAAAATAATTAGCATTAATTAATTACCCTCCGCGTAAACCCGAAACACGTCATCCCGTCTCTCGGACTCTTGCTCACAAAACTGCAGCATACGAGGTCCTTCCTCGCTCGTTCCACAATACCCGGAACTCTCCCCCTCCTAAAATCCACCATGCCTCATTCTTACGAACCTTCAAAATACTCCTATTCCAACACCTCCTAACCATCCAGATACACACTTGCTAGTTTCGGGACGATTTAGTAATTATACTATGATTCCTAACTTCATTATTTGCATTTCTATATGTATTTCATTTTTTACTGTATATATCCAGATATTTGGCTGGTTCCTTCCTTTGTTTTTACTATTTCATATGTACCTTCTTGATGACACTGCAGTCTTGTCATCCCACTCAGACCCTGATATAGCATCCCAAAACCTTCAAAAACACCTTGATGAGATCGAGTATTGGTGCAACCAATGGTGAATCAAGGTCAATAAAGCAAAATGTTCCCACATAACCTTTACCCTCTGCCGCAAGTCCTGTCCGCTAGTCTTTTTCAATTCGATTCCTCTCCCCGTGTATGAGACAGTACGGTACTTAGGCTTCCATCTCAACAAACGACTGACCTGGAACCCACATACGAGACTAAAAATACAAGAACTAAACAGACGCTTTGGACTACTGTACAGACTACTTCGAAGGACATCCTATCTCTCAATAGAAAATAAACTACTTATTTACAAAGTTATACCTAAGCCAATCTGGACATACAGAATAGAGCTATGGGGGACAGCAAAAAAGTCGAACATCAAGCGCATCCAATCCTTTCAATCAAAAGTCCTGAGAACAATAGTAAATGCCCCCTATTACGTCATGATCTTAATATATCTTACATTCTCGAACTCATCCCTTCCAAATTCATGAAATTCCATAGTAACCTATCTAACCACCCTAATCCCGTAGCACAGTCATTGCACTGCTCCACTCATCCCTATAATCCTCCTCGGAGACTGAAACGGCAGTGGCCTCGTGACCTACTATAAATGCGCAACAGTAGGAGTCCTGGCAATGGTCAGTTTCTCCAATCATGTCCTGAGCGTATGTGGCTCTCGCGCTCTTCGTCAGCCTCCACGGGCTCGTATCCGGTGGCGTGGCTGGTGGGGGAGCGTGGGGGACTTCCCAAGACTCCGCTTCCTCTTTCGCTTGCGAGGGAGGCAACAACCGTGTGGACTTAGGGGGCCCCTGGGCTATTTGTAAATGTTTGTAAATATTGTATGAATGTGCGAGCGAATGATGAATCGTAAATATGGTATGAATGAAAACACTTACCTCAATTATTTATTGCCTATTAAGTAAAGGCAGATTGTAATTTCATCATAATAAAGTAACTATTTCATATTTAGATATTTAGGTAGTATCTTATTTTGTAAGTAGTAATTACAAGCTTTTCATTCAATGTTATATTATATTTTAATCACTTCTTCATATTGTTATTTTTTATGTAAATCCATCTATGACTTTAAATACTGAATGTTGTTCAAAAATCTTTTATCTTATTTATTTTACCTTTCTATTCTACTTTGTCATTTTTCTTTGTGGTCTAGTGTTTTTTTGGTTTACCAGAAATTATTTGGGACCTGTTCGACGTGACTCATCGCCTTGAACCCGGAATACATTTTTTTTCTGTTCCATCATGATCATATGAAATACTTTCGTAATATCTGATGAATACATATCTGTATTTAATCACTTCGGAGTGGTCATGGAGAACAAAGAGCATTTATTTGTTACTAATAAAAGTATACCGTAATAATGAGCTAGTAAATGAAAGTTGGAAATATTATATGAATGAGAACGTTTATAACAAATACTTATTGCCTAATAAGGCATATTGAAATTTTATCGCAATAAAAAATTTCAATATGATAAAATTAACCAATATTTTAATTTTAATCAGTTCTACAAAAGATAGAGAGAAAAATGTTAATTTTCGGCACGTGTTAGTTGTTAACATCCTGTAGGGGTGAACATTATTGTCACAGGTTGGGGGTTGATACATCCTTTTACATTTATTACGTCACACGCTTGTCATATTACGCTGTCAACGGGGGTTAAATTCGTCGGATACATTGTAATGAAATTTTTTTTTATCCCATCAAGGAACTTTCTAGAGCGAATAGAATTTTAGATAAGGGGGTTGGAGTGTTTTGGGAGTCACCGAGCAGAAAATACGTTCTAGCTTGCCAGGGGTTAACACGAAGTGAAGTTTTTAAGGGAAGATCTAATGCGACAAACAATTCCACGCTGTACCAAGCGTTTTTAGGAGACATGCCGCATTGAACAGAAAAAAATATATTACCAAAACGTCCACCGAACTTCTGTCCTCCCATACACATTAATAATAATAATTATTAATAATAAAATATTCAAGCTGTCATTATGTAATTGAAAATGTTACGACCAAACGAATATTTAATAACATCCTGTAACACCTTCAAGTTGAATTAGACCAGGGACATAAATAAAAAACATTTTCCTTCAGGATAAAAACGAAGTTATCTATATTCTTGCCTGTTTTATATTTGATGAGTCATGACTTCAATAATGGATAAATATAATAAAAACCTCCCTTGGACGACCTTTTAAGGGTCTCGTTGGTTTTTCCAAAGCCATAAACCCTCATCTTTTGATCCTTGTGTATGTGTATCTGTTCGTGTACGTCTGTCCGACCTAGATCCGCACAATTTTAATATACTTGGAGTGTGATGTCGACACAAAACGTACTATCATCCCCACAAACCATGATTAAGTTCCATTAATTTGTAATAGTGTCATGCATAAACATCTGATAACAACGCTCTGATTAATGATATGCAATTTTAAACTACTAAATTACTAACACTCATTATCAAAGAGAGTTAACAAGACTCGTGATTTGTTTAGAGGCACTATATTTTGCATCGAAGTTTTATTCAATCACGAAAGGCCATCAAAGAATTAATTAGAAAATTCAAAAATAAATATTTCCAGAGCATTTTGAGAAGTCATTGAAAATAAAAATCTTGATGTTTTGGCTAATAATGTGCATTATTAAAATGGCGATAGCATTTTTTTCACTCTACTTTCTCTACTATTTTGCTTAGTTCCTCCAAGTTGCCTGAAGTAACAATAGCCTCGCGATCTATTTTACAGATAAGTACGTAAGGGTTACTAGCACTTGTTACCATCTCCTTGAGCGTCTGAGGTTCTCTTGCCTTCTTTTCGGTATTCACCTTGAGTAAAACGATTGGAGAGTGAGGTGGGGGGGGGGGGGCATCGTTGCTCCCGATTTCTCCACAAGCTTCACTGCAGGAATCCTCGGGAGCATGGGGGTCCAGGGAATATGTATCTATACATTGAATAAATGCTGGAATGACCGTGAACTGTTCATATTGAGTAAATGGAATTGTGCATAAAGTATGAATCAGCTCTTAAATCACAATTATTAATGCTAGATAAGCAAATCATATTTTCCAGGCTTTGAAGTCGGTAATTAAAATAAGATAAATAAAAATTAAATCCAATCGAAATTTTTATTTGGCCATTTTAAAATCATGTGACGATTTTTATCAAGAGTTGATCAGAAAATAGATCAACAGTTGGAAAAACTATTACTTCTGAGCAAAATCTTTTTATTTGACAAAATTTACTCTTTGTATCAAATTGAGTAGGGTATCAAATTAAAGAGTTAATTGTCTTCATTAGTAATATATGCTATGAGCTGTGCCATAAATGGACTATAATTCCGTAAAGCAATTTAAAAAAAAATTAAACCTTTAGTGGTTCAATGTATCAATTTTGAATTAAGCTTTGTTTTAAGGCTATAAAAGCGACTGACTGACCGAATATGAAACAATCCATAATATAACCGCCCCGTGAATTTGCTATTTAAACTTTTCAGGTACACCTTAACGGAAAGTCTGAGTCATGGCAACAAGCAGAAATTCTTTCGTTCTGCTCAATAAATTGTTAGTATATATTAGAGGGCTTGGACTAATTTTATAATAATTGACTGCGTTTTGTTGGTGTACACTATTTGTCTGAAACATATAACGATAATTGAATATTGTTTTTGGTGTCGCCTGACCTGATGATTGCGTCACTTAGAATAAATTACCATCGCAAATATTTCTATGTGATTTTATTTTTGCATTGATGTGTAGAACGAGAAAAATAACAGGGTTAATTATACTACAAACATGGGAAGTGGCGATAAAGTGTGACTTAAGAAACGTACATGAAAGCAATTAAAGTGTCAGACAAATAATGGCTTCTTTAAACTTACTACTCGGAGAAATTATGTCTTTAATTAAGTAATGACATCTGGTTATTTCATAGATAGCTGTAAACATGTTTAGCAATACTTACATGAATCAAACCATTCATGGCTTAACGAGTAAACGTTGTTGTTTTTTATCTCTCTATAAAAACAGGAGAAAACTAGCTTACATGATATTAATGTCGGTTTTTAAGAATTGTTGTCATTTGTAAGTATTTCATATTGTTACCATGTCATTAATAATTTCATGTCTCTGGATCAAACAGAAACCTGATCTGGTTTTGATTTGACATCTCACGCTTACTAAGGTTAATCCATATATGGTAATTAATAACTAACAGAAAAAGGCCAGTATTTAGCTGAATATCTTTTGTTTTTATTTTTTTAAACTATATACGATTACAACAGTTTAACTGTTTTATCGATAAAGCCATTCCTACTACCTTTCAAAATAGTAACCACTAATTTTTATATGTATTTGATTGTACTTATTTTGTCCTTTTATTTGAAAAGTGTATTTAAACATATTCTATAAATGGTATATTTTTATTATGAGGTATGACTTTTAGTTTTTTAATATTTTTTTTGGTATGAATGAGAACATTTATCTCAATTACTTATTGCTTAATAAGGCAGATTCTAATTTTAGCACAATAAATAATATAGATGTATAAAATATTATTTTATTTTGTAGGGCTATTTGATGTATTGTCTCCTTTTTATCCGCCAGAGCTTTATTTATTTACTAGAGTATTGTTAGTATTTATAAATGGTTCCACAATAAAGTTGTTTTCCTATTCTATTCTATAACCGTGTTATTTGCTATTGTTCTTCACTGGACAACATGACCTGAACATTTCGCTCTAAACATAAGGGAGAGTCCTGGATCCTTCGACATCTGTTTACAAATGACTATTGGGTATGAATTCCATTAATTTATATAAGGGACAAACAACTGAATAGCTTTTTGATCTGAACAGAGTAAGAATTCTATTAAGCAAGAAGTTATTAGAGTTCAATTTTTTTTTCTAGGACCCTCCTCGTCAAGGTGTTTAATTGAAAAATTTAAAAGGAACAAAAAATAAAACAGAAGGTGTTTTGTGTAACCACTCAGGCGATAATGAGCGGAGGTGAAAACGTTTCGAGTTGACAGTCCTCCGCTGTACAAGATGACAGCGAGGGCTTTCACCCCTCTCTTGAACTCTTTTAGAAAGAGAGATAAGGACACCATCAATCATAATTTCGAGACACACTTTATGGCTCGTCTGACTGTATGTGTGCTATCGCCAAGGATAGTGTCCGATCTGGAGCCAAGGAAGCTCCTATGTCATTCTGTTCCAAGTTAGATATAGACCTCCTAATGTCTTAGATAAAGCATCACCTGATGGACGGCCATTTAGAGGATCCGACAGTTCCTTATGCAAGTCTGGAATCAAGGTAATTATGCAACAGGGGACATATACATTATGTAATATGAACAGACACTAGTAGCCTGTTAAGGGAAGACCACTTAAAACCATAAAATGTGCTAATTTTACGGGTAAATAGACTTATGAACAATGAACAAAAACTTATATCAAGAGTTTTTGTATTTTTGAGTGAAATGATGAATTTTATTTAAACAGGGTTCTTACCGTTACTCATTTGTTATTGATTTCCAAACGAACGTTTACGTCGTACTATGCGCTCAATCTCAGAGGTTAGAGCTGTTGGTAGCACTTGTACAGTATGATAGGACAAAACTAGACTAGTATGATAGCCTTGTATGATAGACTTGTATGGTAGCACTTGTCGGCTTGGCAATCAAACGACGTCTGGAAAGATATTAAGATATTACTAGTCTTGCATGTGTATAGTCGTAAGTTTTACCTGAGGTAAGAAAACGACCCCAAAAAAACAAATAACAATTTGATAGCTAAACCGGCAAGTGGTATAATTATCATTAGCTCGAACCCTGAGAATGACGTCATAGTCCGTCGAAAAATTTCGGGTATAAATTAATAAAGCTTTGGAGAGAAACAAGGTTTGTTATTTCTATACAGTGCTTCCTATTCGTTCGATATACTCTTATCAGTTCGGTTAAGGCGTAAATATTTAGCTTTCTTCGCGGGGCAGTCAAAGAAAAATTAAATATTTCCTTTTCAGATGCATTTTACCATGAATTTTAACCATATTAGTAGATTTACCGCATAATTAAAAAAACGACAACAACCTGATACCCAATGAAGATGTCACGCCGACTGAAGGTTTTCGCTGTATTTGGTCGGTGGGTCTGAGGAGCTCCCTGAGTTGTTAACTAGTCTGTTACCTCACGAGCTTATTTCAGTTTTATAAATCGGATTCGTTACTGCCTTATACAAGTAGATACCAATTTTCACATCCAAAGTTGAGTAAAATCCATCTAGACTCCATCACCCAAAGAAAAGAATCTTAAAGGAGAGTCGGAAATCGAACCTGGACCTCAGAGCTTAGAAGACTATCCACTAAACTACGAGGATGGTAGTTAATTGAATGCTTGAACGAAAAATACATTCATAAACTGTATAATGTATCATAAGCAGCAGAATAATTACTACATAATTAAAACATTTAGTCATCCAGTATTGATGAATATTTATTCGTTAATAAAACAAGGACCTTCTGCTATTGACGTACAAACGAAGTAAGACATAAAAAAGAAGCAAGATGAAACTGGCAATTACACCACTAAAACCTGAACTATGACACTAACGACCACATGGTAGAGTTTAAGCAAACAATACACATTAAATCATAAATACATAACACCAACTAAAGATATGAAGTGTGGGTCTGGTGAGTACTGGCAAGCAAATTAATGTACTGTATACCTAAAACGACTCTTACTTTATAACATAGTCAACAAGCATGTTTATGCAACAAAAATGGAAAAGTGCTATGTGGGTATTAGGTTTGTAAAAGGGTTTGTTAGTACACAATTGTCTTCATAACAAATAATTTTATCCCCACTAAAAGCCAAAAAAAAGGCAGATTGTGTACATTGTTGTAGGGACGCCTCGACCACGAAGTGTATAAAAAAAAAAACTAGTCACTCAATAGAAACGTGACAACTCAGTCTGTCTCTCTAAACCGACAACCGACGCTGGAGTCATATAGTATCAAGAAAATGTACAAGATGACCCTTGGTGGTGAAGTTAAACAAGTAATAAGTTAATAAGTAAGTAATAAGTTAAACACCAAATGAGTGGAAGGAATCATAATTGGAATCAACCAACTAGTACAACCTAAGGTATGGGCAGGGAATATTATGTCTTTTTTTTTTTTTTTTTTTCCAACAATTTTTATTAAGATAAAATTACAATCTGCCTTTTATTAGGCAATAAGTAATTGAGATAAATGTTATCATTCATACCATATTTACAATTCATCATTCACTCGCTCATTAATTTAATATTTACTAACAGCCCAGAGGCCCCCCAAGTCCACAATGGATTATGTCTTTAAGATAGCTTGGTTACTGAGCACCTGGTCCTATTTAGCATAAATTCTGAATAATATCGATAACATAATTAAGCACGTACTTGAGCTATAAAATGAATGCAACATACCAACGCTATGTTGAGGGTGATAGGGCTGTTCCTTCAAGCAATAGGCAAATAAATAAGCGTACCTTTATTTCCTTCCAATTTTAGTATATGTACCACCGAAGCAAGGCAGTGGCCTCGTGACCTGCTATAAATTTGTGACAGTGGGAGTCCTGGCAATGGCCAGTTTCTCCAATCATGCCCTGAGCTCATGAAGCTCTCGCGCTCTTCGTCAGCCTTCACTGGCTAGTATCCGGTGTCACGGATGACAGAGGAGCGTGGGGGACTTCCCAAGACTCCGCTTCCTCTTTCGTGACAACCATGTGGATTTAGGAGGCCTCTGGGCTGTTTGTAAATTCATTATGAACGAGTGAGTGATTGCAAATTGTAAATATGGTATGAATGAGAACATTTACCACAATTACTTATTGCCTAATAAGGCAGATTGTAATTTTAGCACAATAAAGAAGTTTCACCTTTATTTCCAACTTAGTACTAAAATGGAAGATAACATGAACTAAATATAAAAGGAAAGAAAATACAATTATAACATGTAGTACATGTACCCAAGTTTCTTATAGCAGATCATGTCATTGTCAGATTACCCAATATTGCCAACATTTAGTAACAGTAGTGAAAATCCTTTCAAACACTGAACAACTATTGACGAATATCTGTAAAATTTTAAAACGTAGCAAAACACTAATTAATTGAAAAGTTTTCGCAAATAGTTCAGCGCAAAAGATGCTCATCTGGTTTAGGCAGCCACTATTCCGTAGCGAAGTGCCCGGCAAAGATCCGGACTCCGTGATGTCGCAAGCGGATTTATCATTAGGACAACCCAAACCCTTTGAATATTCATAAAGGGGAAGCTTGTATATAAGCAATTTACGGCCACGTATATTTACTTGTCCGGCCACTAAGGAGTGAATAAGCAATAAAAACGCAATGAGGGGAGAGGGTCATACACCTTCTATGTGTGTTATTGCCAGATAAATTAATTAGTTAGAATACAGTACAATCCCGATAATTCGTAATGACTTTTCTATTATTATAAAATTATAGAATTATTTTATTATCATGACTTTCGTAATTTTTTTTTTTTTAATTTTTTAACAACCACATATGTACAATACAACACAACAATCTATATGTAATTACTCGTATACCTTAAGTGTTAAAGAAAATACATTTAATAATAATAAGAAAGTTATTTTTTTCTTAGGGATGGATTGTTGGCACGCCTCACTAATTGCTTTGTCCGTGGCCACAATAGCAGAGAAAACATCGCCATTTACATCATTTTTAGTCATAAAATGACTCCACGTCGGTTTTTTTCTCCCCTTCCTTCATGAATGGATTCACAAATGGGCAGACAATTATGGGTACGCTTTGAACTCAAAGTGAAACCCCACTGAGCTGAAGTAAAAATAAAGGATACCGAATTAAGAGATCGAAGAGTTTTTTTTTTTCAAATAAACTGGAATGTCAACAGAGGCATACGAATTATTAGAAGTTTAAATGGTCTTGGGAACGAAAATCATTTCAAATTGCCAACTTTTTCACGGGAACACCTGTTTATTACGAATAAGGAGGATTTACGTATTAATGGGTTACGAGTTACCGAAATTGTACTGTCTTTTCAGATCTTGAACGACAGAGGTCACTCCGAAGAGGTCTTCTGGTGGAACAAAGTCTTTAGTCTTGAATACGTAAAGGTGCGATTAAGGACTCTTGAAGTACCTACTAAAGATATGACCTAATGGTGTGTCCTTCGTATTGAAACCTAAACACGAAACTGAAAATCGTATGATTTTAACATTTTCCATATAATGTCCATGAGTTGTGTTGTATATTTTATCGCTTGTGTGGGATAAGCAATCGTGAGTGAGACATGCGATAGTAGTTATATTTCCTGAATTATAGGAGCAAGTATAACCTTATCGGATTGGAAATTAATCGATTATCATCGGCATGTCATGTGGAAAGTAATATGACCCCGTATGAAAATTATCGACAATTATGTGTCACACGTGAAATATTGGCCAAAAAAGGTAATAAATCGAAGAATAATCGTTGCTTATGTTTTCCCAGAGAGTCAGACAAAAAAAAAATTATATCAGCAAGTAGATTTTTTAGTTGTTCAGGTGCACCCCGTTCAGGAAAGAGGCTATCGTCTTTCGCCTGTCTGATTGTTATACGATAGTGGTCACAAATAAAGTTCCATTTGAAATTGTTTTTTTTAAAGATAAACAGCTATATTATGATAAAATTAAAATCTGTCTTATTGGGCAATGAGTAATTGTAATAAATGAACTCATTCATACCATATTTACAATTTTTCATTCACTCGCTCATTCATACAGTATTTACAAACAGCCCAGAGACCTCCCAAATCCACATGGTTGTCACCTCCATCGCATCCGAGAGAGGAAGCGGAGTCTTGGGAAGTCCCCAACGTTCCTCCGTCAGCCACGTCACCGGATACGAGCCTGCGGAGGCTGAGCGCGAGAGCCACATACGCTTAGGACATGATTGGAGAAACTGGCCATTGCCAGGACTCCCACTATTATGCATTTGTACGAGGCCACTGTCGTGGAATTGTAAGGTTATCTTCTGTTGCTGATAGTTTTTGGAACCCAAGAACGAAAGGTATGTGAAAAAAGAAACAAGTCGTGATTAATAAGTAGGTTTCGCTAGTTATTGAGATTTCTCAACCCCTTGCTCAGGGGCTATTTAATAATTTATATCCGTAGTCAGGGACAAATTAATGACAGCAATCCAAAAAAGAATTTCAAAGCTATTCTCAATAATAATGCTTTGGGAGAGAATAGAATTGTTTTAATAGGATTTTTTATTTGTTGAAGTTTTAGTTTTTCAGCAAGCTTTCACGCCTAGCCCCTCCAGTATCTCGTTCAAGATTTTCTAGCTTTTAAACATATTTATGTATAATTTTTTTAAATCTTTATTTTAGGAAAATTAAATCTCCCCTAACCCATTAGGGGATAGAGTGATAACTGTCATGAATGATCTCACTCATACCAGAATATATGTAAAAAAAGAAATATTCAATTTTGCTGGCAATGTTTCTGATGAGCATCAAACAAGTGGATCGATATCCAAATGGAACATCATGGAAAATGGATATTTGGAACGTTATCGTCGAATTCCAAGAAAAGGATGGAAAAGATTGCTTTTGTCTTCTACCGGCGGCCATCCTAATCGTTCAATCTTTTGGGATAGGAAAACTAATTGGAATGCCATTATGCAAATTCCGAAGAAGAGAACGTATTAGAATGTAATTATCTGTTCTGTCGTTTTTTTTTTGTTTTATATTTTTTTTCTTCTCGAGTCTGCCATTTAAGTATAAGTTTAGAAATTGTAAAATCCCTGAGAGGAGCTTAACTTGTTGGTTTATTCCAATGATTTAGAGAACCCTGAATACCTAACTTAGGCAATACCTGGTAATGAACTTGTCAGGTAGTGAATAATTCAAAGGTGATCGCAAAAAAAAAAAAAATCTGGTCGCGTTACACTATTTATTTAACAGTAGTAAATATAATGGTTTAAAATTTTCATTATAAACATTTACTTATTTCACTTGACGAATACCTGTGTCAATTATCCAAGAATAAAGCTCAAATTTCGGTATTTTTCTACTTATTAATAACTTTATATTTTTTTTCTCGATATGAGTGGCAGTGACCGACCCAGAGAAAATTTCTAGGTATCAATGATCAATAATCAATAATTTTTCGTCTTGGAATTTTAACCCAAATTGTACGCATCCGAAAACACTCCCAAAATTGGGATTAGAAATAAGCGAACTGTTTCCATAATTGAAGAGTGATTACACGTTACTGTTTCTACCAGTGCGGAAAAAATTGGGATCATTAGTCGCAAATTAATTCATCACTAATTGATTACAATGATGAAAGTCGCTACAACTGTCATTAGAACGCTATGCAGTAATAATTCATACACTTAGCGATCATAATACCCCTCGTTCAATACCCTTGAGGTTGTCAATAATTTACGACCCGATAAAAACTACTCCCACTGTTTGTGGCCGAATACAGGCACGGACCGCTCTCAAAACTAGAAGACAACAGAGAAATATTTAAGTTTTGCTTGTTACCGTGACTTCGAGTACTCACGCAGTGCTGCGAGCAGCGCGTTGCAAAGGATTACACAGCCGGTTCTGGACACCTTATTCCAATCAAGCTGGACCATTTCCATTTCCCCATGCCCGACCACTTAAATCCCTAAGCCGACTGATTAGCAGTCGAATGGGACGTGACATTTTCAGCTATGAATTGGATTTTCAGGTGCCAAATGGTCATTTATGTGCTGCATTGATATCGCCTGATTCTACACCTCTGACCAGCCATTCGTTTAGCTTTACAGGCATGGGTTAGAATCATGGCTTCCTTAAATCAGGAACTAGGTCCACTTACTCCTGTGAAGAGAACTGAATGGATTATACTTGAATAAAGAGGTACCCATAATAATAATAATAATAATATCGTTGTTATTCTTGAACTATGCCTTTAACAACGAATAATAAATAAATCATGAACGTTATTCGACCCGGCTAATTTCACAACGAATCCAAAATAATGAAACGTAAATGAGAAAACAGAAGGAAATGATATGCTCAAAGAATCGGATTTACAGTAACACATACTTGAACAAACAAAACAAATAAATTAATAAAATATGAAAAATAAAATAAAATTTACTGAAAGGATTGGATACGCTTAATGTTCGACTTTAATCCGTATGTCCAGATTGACTTTAGTACAACTTTGTAAATTAGTAATTTGATTATATATTAACAGTTTATTTATAGTATTTATACTTGATTACTTTTACAAATGTGGTTTGTATTGTTATATTCAAAACGATATTTAATATTGTAACTAACGTTTTTACAGGCAGCGTGGTGAGTGAAGCTTTCGATTTCAAAAGCCTGCAGACGCACCAATGTTTTTGAGATTATATTTGTGTTACCGACTGTCATCTAAACCAAGTGGAAAACGATAACTTTAAATCTTACAGTGTCTGGGCTGAGGCTTGAAAAAATTAAACGTTGGCAAATTATTTTTTTTTCATAATGTCGTTATTGCACTATAATAAAAACATAATCTGAGGCGCTTTGGAGTGAGATTTTAAAATTCAATACCGATTTAATGATTTTTATGGATAAACGATCCACGCAAACTTCGGACAATAGAACTTATTCATTTCGAAGGAGTAATAAGAATTTCACCGTTTGTACGGCACATAAATGTTTGGATGATTATTGTCCTTTCTTTGAAGGATAAAGACAAAAATTATTCCAAAGTATCATACCCACAGTTGCTACAGGCAATTCTTTTTTTGCTCAGTCATTTTCATCTGGCGACGCTACTATTTTCATATTCCAATAATGCTCTAGCAACAGGACTCCAGGAACAGGAGGTCCGTCCGGTTAGCGAGCGTTGCAAGAAGCACTATGTTGTTATGGATGTGGGCGTGAAATCTGGAATAATCGGTGTCGGGTTGTCACTAGGGAGGTGCCTGATCACCCTAGCCCTGGTGACAAGTGCGGATTGTTCAAGTTGATAACCTGGACAATCGTTACAGGACGGCGTTACTATCTGACTCCATTTATGATAGGTATGTGCCCTGACAATGCACTATGTTTAAGAGAAGAGGTACAGAGGTTTCACAAAGAATTAGTCAAGTTTTCAGAGTTCGAGCGGAAACCAAGCCAGCGTTACGGGTACAGGGCGCCAGAGAGTCTGCAAGGAGACTAAAAGACGGGTGAGAGACTCAGAGGTGGATGAGGAGACTGAGAGACTGATTTAAAGGGTCAAACGCCCTTGTTTAAATATCGTTCCTGCTTGGGGGAGGGGGGGGGGAAGGGCCTAGGCCGGCGTGAGGAAATGCGACCGCTGACCCCTCGCCCCCTAAAGGACTGTTTGTGGCTGCCAGGTGGTACTATTGCCCAACTTGCTTTTAGGCCGGTGGGTACCTGGCTGTTTATGGCTGCCAGCTGCCGAACCTTTTAGTTTTATGACTTGTTTATGACTGCCGGCTTCCGCATTTATTACTTAAACTTTTACAATGATTTACATTTAATTACAATACATTTAGTTCTTGTTATTTTACTTTTGCTTACAATATATATGCAATAGAGTATAGGGTGATTTAACTTATGTAGTTAGAGGTCGCTACAATCGGTTTGTCTCTAAGTTAATGTTTATCGGCTTTCGAATTCAAAAAAAAAAAAAAAAGAAAAAAGGAACTAAGAAACAACACGGATAAAAGTAAGAACAAGACTTTATTTCAAGTCTATAATCCTGCATATTTACATCCCGACGTTCGGGGATTAAGGTTGAATACTGATGCTGCCTGGAGTTTAACTTCTATATCCTCCAACATTCAACAAACAAAACAACACACAGTAATAAAGAAATTATCGCCATACTAACGTAGATTCGAAATGTAATATACACAAAGACACAATGAAAAATTATATCTACCTCACAGATCATGAAAAAAAAAATTGATCGAGTAATTTTAAAAAGAGAGGTAGCCCTTTTCTTATGAAATATTAAGGGGGGGGGAGTAAAACCGAAACGAAAAAGGAGCGATCAAATTTAATTTACTTTTCGTACTTCTTTGACAAAAAATGATTTAAGAATCCTGATTGTGTATATTTCAATTTAAAGAATCTAATATCCGTTTGAGAATCTGATAAAACATATTTCCTTTGAGAAATTTATACGTGATTACATAAATACACATTTACAACAATTTATGGCTTCAGGAGAAAGAAATTTACCAAATGACAGGACACTGTTATGCAAACTCTTCGTAACCTACCAGCAATTATACGAAAAATTCGCAAGCATACTGCATTTATATAATTGTATACATATCAATATATAAAATAATACATAGTAATGTTTTTATGGTTGTTTTGTCAAACGAATATCAAATGATAAATTATAAACTTTAGTTATTATTATATTATTTTTATCAAAAAAGTTATTTAAAACCTAAATTATACCATATTTTCCCTAGTACCTCATTGTGTAACTTATTTTTACTGTGAGTTGTATTATAAAGTAAATATACTATGAAATATGTCATCCCTAATGACATTTAGGACGGAAAAGAATCACAAGTCGATCTTTGGACCAGAAGCGTCGTAATTTTTATTTTATTTCAAGCGACTACAATTCATTGATTGATATAATTGAAATATAAAAAGGACGTATACAATTAAGGAAAACTATTATTAAATACTTATTGAATAGTTTTGAAAATCCTACTGGGTGTTATTGCTTAAAAATAATCCATTGGGATTGCTATTCACAATCACAGTCAAAAATTATAGCTACTTGATTTCGACAAAGAAGTAATGTATAAAATTTTAAAGAAGAAGAGCCCCAAACGATATTATAGCCTTTCCAAGTCATGCTTCCAAACCATAGCTGGAAATTTCCACGTCAAATCCAGAATTTTCCAAATCAAATTAATTATTTTCTGAGGCAAATTAAGAAGTTTCCGAATCAATTTAAGAATTCCACAGGTCAAATTAAGAATTTTCAAAGTAAAATTCAGAATTTTTTTGGAAGTCAATTGTCGTCACAATTATAATGTAAAACAGACGGATAAACATAAGATTCCATTTCATTGAACTGAATGAAAATCCAATGCAATTGGCCCACTACAGTAGATCCTCCCTCACTAATCCGACATAAAAAAAAATGTGTGAAATGCAATGTTGTTGTTTAGTCTACAATTAATCTGACCTTTTAGAAGTTCCGACCTACCCCGCAGTCCCGTGGAAGTCGGATTAGTGAGGTTCTATTGTATATACGAGTACAGCATACACAATTTCGATATTCTGCTCCCAAAATTTTAATTAACTAAATTTCTTCTAAAATTCATTTTACGTTACCGTTTTTATTCTGGACTGCTACCGTAAAACATAAAATTTGAGGTTCAGCATTCACGCCTGTGACTAAATTGAATATGTTCAAGAGTGAAGTGATTAAATAAAAGAAAACATAACATCTAGTTATAATAACATCTCTCAATTACTAATCTACAAAGTTATACTTAAGCCAATCTGGAAATACGGAATAGAGCTATGGGGGACGGCAAAAAAGTCTAACATCAAGCGTATCCAATCCTTTCAATCAAAAGTCCTGAGAACAATAGTAAATGCCCCTTATTATATAAGCAACAAAAACCTTCATAACGATCTTAATATATCTTACATTCTCGAACTCATCCCTTCCAAGTACATGAAATTCCATAGTAACCTATCCAACCACCCTAATTCCGTACCACAGTCATTACACTGCACCACTCATTCCTATAATTCTCCGCGGAGACTAAAATGGCAGTGGCCTCGTGACCTACTATAAATACGTGACAGTGGGAGTCCTGGCAATGGCCACTTTCTCCATTCAAGTCATGAGCGTATGTGGCTCTCGCCCTCTTCGTCAGCCTCCACTTGTTTGTATCCGGTGCCACGGCTGATGGAGGAGCGTGGGGGACTTCCCAAGACTCCGCTTCCTCCTTCGCACGCGAGGGAGGTGACAACCATGTGGATTTGGGAGGTCTCTGGGCTGTTTGTAAATACTATATATATGAGCAAATGCAAATTGTAAATATGGCATGAATGAAAACATTTATCACAATTACTTATTGACTAATAAAGCAGATTGTAATTTTATCACAATAAAGAAGTTTCAATATTTATAAAACAAGTTCTCAAGGTAGAGTGATAAAACAATTTTTTTGTAATGTTGCAATTTGAAAAATTTCGATTTATCACTGTGCGAAGCGAGATAAACAAGTAATACCACAAGTGGCCGGCTTTAATCTCTAGAGAATAAAGAACAAACAGCAATTAGTCACGAAAATAAATTGTTTTAAAAATATAGCACTCCCTGGCTGCTTGGCATTTTCCCCAGCGGGTGTTTACAACGAGTCAATATCCTTTAGTCCCGCCCCCCTCATGGAGGAACTTCAATCAACTTATCAACCGTGTACAATCCAATTTTTCAGGTGGTGGTAATTAACCTTCCGAAGGGTGCGTGTACACCATTGACCTTTTTTTTTTGTGATTACCAGCCTTGAACTTGAAGCTACTCTCTCCCGTTTACCTTTCTACCTTCCGGTTTTCTGTTTAATGAATATCAGACTTCGCTTCTGGTAGTTTTTGAATTAGACAGATACTTGCGCCCGGAGTTGCAAGTTTTCATTGCTTTCATATTTTAAATTTAAACAAGTAAAATTAATTAGTACTATTTAATTGCTAATAATGTATATTATAATTATGTGATATTAGACAAATTATGATGTTGGAAAAATTGAAAATGTTTCATCCAGATACAAGCACCCGTTGTTATAATGAAAATGATACCTTTGTTTTTTTTTGTGTTTATTAAAAGCTACGATCTCACTAATTCTGATGACATTGAACGCCTTTTTCGAGCACTTGGACACAAAAAAAAAATATACATATAAAAAAATATACTGTATAAAAAAAAATATATATATATTAAAAAGGAAGATGGAAGCTAAAGAAAGTTGTGGCGGTGAACTGACAAGAAAAAGATGTTGAACTTGTTGACACGTAACTTTATGTCTTATTTATGAACCCATTGTTCATTTTTTTCATTTTAAATGACTTCCTTTCAAATATGTTTAATTTAGTTGCAAAGTATGCGTTGTAAACACCCGCTGTGGAAAATGCCAAGCAGCCAGGTAGTGCTATATTTTTAAAACAATTTGTTTTCGTGACTAATTGCTCGTCACGTCAGACGTTAACGTAGGTGAACCTTTTAGAGTATTTGAGTTAATAATGTAATTTACTACAAACTTAGTAAGCCGAGTTCATTTAATTAATTAATAATTAATTCAATTAATTTAAAAGTACTTATTCGTGTATTTACAGCAATTTTGTAGGTGTGTATCTGAGGGATACAAACACACCCGAAGGTTCTAACACACACCGTCGGTCTTTAAGTCCTCATCTATGGTATTCCCTAGGGGTCAGAGGTTGTTTTATCCCTTCTGAAATGATTAAATGTAATCAGAATAAATTTAGTAACGGTAATAAGATAGTGGGGTAAATCACGAGTTATGGCCACCTCACCAACTATGGGCAGGCTTTTCCAATAATACACAAATGCTATATTTTTTTGTGTTAGCCCTTCGGGACATGTTTATTGGGAATGTTTATGATCTACTTACTAGCGAATCCCTATGCCCCATACCTTTCCTGTTGGTGTTTAAAATACTATCCCCAATTAGTGTTATGCAATACCTCTTCTGAGTAGCCTGCGGTTTTACCAGTGAAGATTGTTAAGGAGATTTTCGGGTTTTAAGGCGTTTATTTTTTTACTTGAATTTCTGCTTTTATAAAGACCCCATTGTTTTAGATTTTGTCATTTTCATTCGACAGTTATATAATGCTAAGAATATGCTAAAAGCCCCTTTTAGTGTATACCTGCCTCGTGACTTCATAGAAGTCACTGGTGTTTCTTGTTATTTTTTTAAGTAAGCGACCGCAATTCCTGAAACAACCCTTCTCATATGTCTCAGCTTTAGTTCCAGTCCCCACTTGTACACAGTTGTTCACTAGACACTAGTCTATAAACACCTGACCCAGTAGTATGAAGTAACGTAACTCTTAATATTTGTATGTACCAGTGTTTTGCTTGTACTTCATAATAAAGCTTTTCTTTCTTTTCTTTTAAAATAAGCTCATCTACAAAGATTATTTAACTGACCACAACCGGTTTATGAGTTTTCGAGATTTTAGTTATCTTCATCCCTGACCATTTCAATTTTTTTAGTTTATTTATACTATCGTAAATCTCAAATACGATGTCGTTTACTAGTTTTGGTCATGGGTGACAATATTAGTGACCATAACTAGGTTGTGGCTAGTGAATAAATTATTATGGTCACTGGTTTTGATTTTCTTCTTATATTAAGCAATAAACATTTTACATTATGCATAAAATACGATATGGATGCACTAAAGACGCAAATAAGGAAATTCGTTTGGGGACATCTGTAAAATCTAAAGCGCTTAGTTTAATATTGGATAATATTGTTTCTGGATGGGCATAAAGTTCAATGTGCGACGATGAGGAAATACTCATACTATTGCACCCCAATCCGACATGACTTATGCAATCGCAATCGCCATTAAAAGAATTATGGCTACAGAACGTAGCTGCCTGGTTAAATTATCATCCAAATCATGATGTAACAATAAAATAATTTGCTCCCATATTACAAGCTGAGCTAAATAATTTCAAATGCGAGTCTCTGGCCAACGGCTTCAAAGTATGAGGTATATTTACGAGGAACCCCAAGACCCATTATGGAAAATGTTTGGGAGCGCAAAGAGAGGAAGTGAGCATAAACTGCCTAGGTAGTGTAGAAGGCCCACCAGTCCATTACTAAGCAAATTTAAATTTCATGAAATAGTTAGATCAGAAAACGCATCACTAAATAAAGCTGATCTCAAATTGAAAAAAAATGGGAACACATTTACTCTATCGAGGAAGGAATGCCTAAGATTCAGAGCTACGTGATAATGTAGAAGAAATTGTGTGGATTCAGAAAGTCTAGAAGAAGTTGCAGATCCACCAATAAAAAACAATAGTTCAAACAAGAACCCCACTGAAAATGTCCAGGAAATGACGGAAGTAGGTACATGTAATGCTGACAAAAATCAAGTCCGTATTTAAACGCCAACAGATTGATGAATTTATCCCATTAAAGCCAGGAACAGCGGGTATAATGTAAGATGAAACGGAAATGAGTTCAATAGGAAACCAAGTTGATGTCAGCCAACCAAGTACAAAACTTGTAAGAAGAGAACTTTTTCCGACCAATCAACCAGAAAATTCCCCTTTGGCAAGCGTTTTACATTTCTCTGTGTTACCAAAGAGGAAAGGTAAAAGAAACATTCCAAGATATCCCTTTGTCACTTCTTCTCGTTTATTGCAACTTTTTCAGAAGGACATCCAGGACAAAAATCAGAAAAAAATCGACTTTAAAGAAGAGAGAGCACAGCTTCGAGTTAAACAAAAAAACGGAAAAAGAAAAAACTAAATAAAAGCAGATAATGTATTGTTTATTGGGTACGGTCCTATGCAATAGTTATAATCTCGTTTAGTTTTCAGAACACGGCGCGTGCCCGCTCGACTAAAGGCAACAATGACAACTTAGTGAGGACAAAGAGTACGTTGTGTGCTTCAATGTTTTCAAAACAGCAAAGGGATAAGGAGTCCGGCAACGAAATATACTCTAGATAAGTGTTTTCTTAATAATTCTTTTGAATAATTACTTCTTTGTAAAGTCTGGAAATGAGTGAATTGGGCGATTTTGTTTTTAAATATTTTCTTTAGTTTGTTTTATATTTTTAGTCTATGTTATGTCTAACAATGCTAATTAATAGTATTTTTTTTCAGTAATAAAAGAATTATTTAAATTGATTTTGGTCAAATGACCATAACTAGTTTTTACTATGACCATATCCCGTACGTCATGCCCATAACCAGTATCTGTAGCCTATTTGTAATAAAAATATTGGAAAGGAACAATTAAGGAAGGAAAAGTCAATTTTACATTCAATAGAACAAGCGGTTGTGAATCTAAACATGACGGTGTTAAGGACTAACTAAGTCACAACCTCGATAGTTCATAGTTTTCAATTGTTGATCAATCTTAAAAATTGTATTTATTTGTTTTCTCAGTGGTTTACAATAAAACTGTAATTTAGACAAATTTTACAATTAGCTTTAATCAAACCTCAATGCAATATTCAATTTCCCGGTTTGTAGATTTGTATGTGACTTAGGAATTTATCACAAAAACTATAGTAAAACATTTTGTTTCTCAAAATGAAGAAAACGTGACTTACGCCATTCTCACTTTAACACCCACATATGTAGATGTCATATATAGATAATGAATGGAGGGAGGAGGTGAGTTCTAGAAGGTTATTGCGATTACGACGAAGGAATTGTGTAATTTTGTAGTTCAATGGAGGTCACGGGTTTGGCGTAAATGAACATTCATTTTAAGTAAGGAAGAGTTTATAGAGGAAGATACCAAGGAAGTATTTGCGATTAATACATGTTAATAGAAAGAAAAAAAATATAGAAATAAAGGGGGCCAATTTATTTGAGCTTCTCGAGATTGATTATTCTATCATACTCTGCATAAGTTGAATTAGGAAAAATCTTTATTGTGGTAAAATTACAATCTGCCTAATTGGCCAATAAGTAATTTGATAAATATTCTCATTCATACCATATTTAAAATTTTCATTCACTCGCTCATTCATACAATATTTACAAACAGCCAAGAGACCTCCAAAATCCACATGGTTGTCACCTCCCTCACATGCGAAAGAGGAAGTGGAGTTTTGGGAAGTCCTCCACGCTCCTCCTCATCCGCGTCACCGGATACGGGTAAGTGGAGGCTGATGAAGAGCGCGAGAGCCGTTTTAGTCTCCGAGGAGGATTATAGGAATTAGTGGTGTAGTGCAATGACTGTGCTACGGGATTAGGGTGGTTGGATAGGCTACAATGGAATTTCATAAACTTGGAAGGGATGAGTTCAAGAATGTAGGGTATGCTAAGATCGTTGTGAAAGGTTTTGTTGCTTACATAATAAGGGGCATTTTCTATTGTTCTCAATTGTTGTGCTCTATTCCGTACCTTCAGATTGACTTAAGTAAAGATATAACTTTGTGGATTAGTAATTTATTTTCTATTGAGAGAACTCTGCGTAAGTAAAAAAAAATACCAATAAATGTATTAAAACTAATAGAAATAAATCTGATTGATATTGAATTAATAATACTACACTTTGTTCCTTTCTCCTCACACAAAGGTTTTTCGTGTTGACTAATGGAAGGTCAATTGGACATATGTAAGGAAAAGTAATCATAATTTTGGTGAAACGAAACTTATCAATACTGCATTATGACATTAACATTTATATGAGTGGAAAATGTTCACCTAACATAATTTGTAGTACTGCACATGCGCTAAACTTTAAAAAACCATATTTGTGTCGCTCTGCAAACAAACTGTTTTCGCTACTGTTCATAGCAAGTGTTTAAGTCGTAGAACTGTTTCAACAGACTATTGGGTGAACTGTTCACGGGGGAGATATCTACAGGTGAGTGGATTGTGAAGCTGTGGACTGTATTTGCTCAGTGTATGTTGGTCATTTCATAGAGAAGGTCGTCGTAGGCTCTTATTTCGAATACGTGGGTTCAAGGCTAGTTCGACAACTTATTTTTGATTTAATAAAAAAATGTTTAAATTCTAAAAAATATTGTTGATAATGAGACATGCGTTTCTATCAACAAGTGATGTCCGAAAAAAAAATAAAACGCTTAAGGTCTCTGGGACCAACACCTACGCCGTCGCCTTTCAAACGAAAGCCACGACGATCAAACAGAAATAAGTCTGTAAATTCGTCAGCATCTAGCAGCTCTATGGAAGAACCATCAACACAACCTAGCACATCAATACAACAAACAAATGTTGAGTCCCCATTTTTCACCCCCAACAGTTATGCGGTGTTAAAAAATATTGAACATGGAGTCTACACAAACACCCACACAGTCTAAGCCATCTGCGATATTTGTACGTAACATTAGTAATTTTAAATTTCTATGTACCCAAATGAGTAAAATCGTAGGGACGGGCAAATACACGTGCCTCAATCGGTCTCGGGACACGAAAATCTCTCCAGACACTCCTGATACATATCGAGCGGTAGTTAAATACTTGGAAGAAACCAAGGCTGATTTCCATACTTACCAGTTAAAGCAGGACCTCAGACCTTTTTCCTAATACTACAGTCCTACCTTTCAAACCGCTTCTTCCAAGTGCGCTGTGGTTTAGAATATTCTAACTACTATCCCATTAAAGCAGGAGTTCCACAGGGTAGTGTCCTGGGTCCCATTCTCTATAACCTATACACTACCACTGATGTCCCCTCTACCCCAATATTTTCTTGGCCACCTTTGCAGATGACACTGAAGTCTTGTCATCCCACCCAGACCCCGATATAGCATCTCATAACCTCCAAAAACACCTTGATGAGATCGAGTATTGGTGCAACCTATGGCGGATCAAAGTTAATGAAGCAAAATATTCCCACATTACCTTCACCCTCTGTCGCAAGTCTTGTCCACTAGTTTATTTTAATTCTATTCCCCTCCCTGTATCCGAGACAGTACGGTACTTAAGCTTCCATCTCGACAAACGACTGACCTGGGACCCACATACGAGACTAAAAAGACATGAACTAAACAGACGCTTTGGACAACTGTACAGACTACTTCAAAGGACATCTCATCTCTCAATAGAAAATAAATTACTAATCTACAAAGTTATACCTAAGCCAATCTGGACATACGGGATAGAGCTATGGGGGCCAGCAAAAAAGTCGAACATCAAGCGCATCCAATCCTTTCAATCAAAAGTCCTGAGAACAATAGTAAATGCCCCCTATTACGTCAGCAACAAAACCCTTCATAATGATCTTAATATACCCTACATTCTTGAACTCAAATTCATGAAATTCCATAGTAAGCTATCCAACCACCCTTATCCCGTAGCACAGTCATTGCACTGCTTCACTCATCCCTATAATCCTCCTCGGAGACTGAAACGGCAGTTGCCTCGTGACCTCCTATAAATGCGCAACAGTGGGAGTCCTGGCAATGGCCAGTTTCTCCAATCATGTCCTGAGCGTATGTGGCTCTCGCGCTCTTCGTCAGCCTCCTCGTATCCTACGTATCGTCCTGGGCTACTAATTCTAGGACCAAGTAGTTGGTTAAAGACCATCCCAAATCTGTTTAATTTGTTATCCTGCTCATCATAATGGGATTCCCTTCGTTTTAATTTCTTTATAATTGCTATGACAATCATCCCAGCTTATTTCGTACGTGGTCAGAAACATTTACCTGTGGCTGGGTAATTGAATGGAAACTCCGTGTTAAATCACGTGTTTTTGTGCCCCAGGGGGCTAATTCAACAGGGGACGGCCAGCGAAACTGAATAATGAGCAAAAATAGAAGAATTCTAGTCATAAAATAACAGAAAATAAAATGAGCCTTTAATCGAGAGAAATGAAAATTCATCGGACATTTCCCACCAAGTATCAATATATATGAAGTATAATATATGAAAAATCATATACATTTCGGTTAACTTGATATCACGAGTAAATTAAATGGAGAATTTTTTATACAATTTAAATTCTGATGGAGAAAGGTGAAATAAAGGCGTCAGAATTCTTCATTTATAGGGTTTCATTCATTTTTTATTAGAGGGTTCCCTCACATATGTCTGCATATGTGATGTAGTCTTTTGATCGACCTAGAGACGTAGAATTTTACATGGATGTTTCACTTGACAATAAATACATAATAGATAATGGGGTGTCATCAATCCATTTTGCCATCGAACAAAAAATTGAAATCGTGTTGAAACTATTACTTGATGATACCAGGGATATTTTAGTGGAAGAATCCCACAAAATCTTAAAAGAAGGGTAATTAATTAATCAATTAGTTATTAATTAAGAGGTAAATATTAAGTAGGGTACAGGGTATCGGGTTAACGTTTGCACGCTCTGATTCAAAATATGTAATTTTAATATGATTTAAATAGAACTGTTAAAATCGTGTTCCTATTTTTTTCGCATGTGTAACAAAAGAATTAATTGAATGATTTCATCACACCTGAATTGATAGGCCAAACACACCTTTATATTTATAATTTTGTGACTATCATTTGTAACCGTAAAATATGTAGTAATAAATTTAGGGTTTCTACGCCACAGGTGGATGCATGAACAGTGAAACACACAAACAAGTCCAGTTTTGGAATAACAAAAAAAAAGTTAATCGTTAACCGCTAGTAATTCAAATTCATTGGACATTTCGAATGGCGTGCGGTTATAATTCTGACGCATCCATAAAAAAAACATACCTAATGTTGGAAAGAGGTTCGATACTACCAAATTCGGACGTGCGATCAATCCTCCAAGCCATCACAGACCATTGACAATGAACCCCTTGTAAATGCGAAGTGAAAAGTTACATTACTGCGGAAAAAAACCTAGAAAACCTGTCTCAAGGTGAAAAGCTGTTTTTATATTTATAGCGTCAATAAAAAGATTTCATAACTATCTAGTGCAAGAAGGTAAACAAAAATTAGCATATCACCGGCGAAGGACACTCGCGAGTTGTCAGCTTACTGAAATGGAATGAGGTTTGTTGTAGTGACATTTTCAACTTCTATGGATTTTTCTCTAATAAGCCTCTCTTTCTCAAGGAGTAGTATAAAGTGCTAACTAATGAACAAAGTGTTGATTTTTATATAATATTCTAGTTATAAAGTATTATGTAAGTTACTATTACGCAGTAGTGCATATCTATTTAGGTTATTTATACTTTTTTTTAACGTTTATGTATTTACATATTTATGTGTGGATACCTAATTGTGAGTTAGCGTGTGAAGATATTTTATTTGTCTAGCAAGTTTTTGTTTTATTTTATTTAGCTCATCGAATATTCTCATATTCCTGATAAATAAGTGTCTTTTATCCATACGTTATATTTATTATATCTTTTCTTATTTCATATAATTAGCACACGGTAAATTCTAGAAGGGACTGATACCCCAAATAATAAAAATATGTTAAATAAATGATTTTTCTCAAGTCCCTGGATAATAAAGTTATTATTATTAATGAATAAAAGATGTTTTACGATAAATAAAAGACAAATTATAATCTGAATATTAATAATCACTGGTTGTAATATATAATCATACTAGCTTTATAAGTAGACAAGACGCTCCAGGTGGTCAGCCTAGTAAATTCTTTGGTTGATCTCGTAAAACCTCTGAATAGCCAGACCCTACTAGACTATACTAAATAGGGTATACATATAGACTACCAGCTATATAAAGTTGGACTGTCTTTTTATCTACACCCTCCTATAGCCACTATCTGGCATGTGGGGCTGTGGTGGCGCTAGCTTGCTTGGCCCGGGTTCTACTCACGTTCTCAACGCATCAGTAGAATCCCCAAATGAGTCAACGGCTGTTATTGACGAATCTACAATATCCGGATTTTAATCGCTCATATCAGTACAATACTATTACAAAAATGTATGTAACATTAGTAATAAACCTATGTCAAGCTTAATTGTCAAATTAGACTTATAAAATTGTAATAACATAAGTTTAGATACATATGAAACAAACCAAACGAGCTACTGTCAGATCATTTAAGAGAAACAATCAGTAAAGACTCTGAACCTTACTGAATGGTATAACTTCCTGGGTTTGAATCCCGGCGCAGTCGATTATTTTATTTGGCTAATAATAATGCTGCGAATAATACACGAATAATTATTTGAAGAGTTGAAAAAACTTGAAGCGTGCCACGGCATGGGACCCATAATTGAAAGTACTTGAAGATCTCCTTTCAGGCCTAATAAGGAGCAAGGATAAACGCTAATTCAGAAATGGAGATGAGATTTGAAGGAGTGCTGAGCAGACCAACAGTATTGTTTGTCAAGCGGTCGCCTTTTGTGGTCGAATTGCAGTGCTGTCGTATTCGAGCACCGTCTGATAAACTGAACTAATTTATTCCCGAGGCTAGGCTCTACTTTATAACGGCTATGGGTCACGCATATGATCGTAAAATGGCCAATATGATATTTGAAGGATAAAAATTATTACTAAACAATCGAACTTAATATATCTTACCTTCTTGAACTCATCCCTTCCAAGTACATAAAATTCCATACTAACCTAACCAACCACCCTAATCCCCTAGCACAGTCATTACACTGCACCACTCTATAATCCTCTTAGGAGACTAAAACGGCAGTGGCCTCGTGACCTGCTATAAATACGGGACAGTGAGAGTCCTGGTAATGGCCAGTTTCTCCAATCAAGTCCTAAACGTATGTGGATCTCGCGCTCTTCGTCAGCCTCCACTGGCTCGTATCCGGTGACGCGGCTGACGGAGGAGCGTGAAGGACTTCCTAAAACTCCGCTTCCTCTTTCGCATGCGATGTAAGTGACAACGATGTGGATTTGATCTCATATTAGAACTTGATGCTGACATACTGAGCATGCCGAAACGTTGAATTTTTTTAAACAAATTTGACCTTTAGCAAAATGGATGGACCATTTGGAAGTTAGTGGAATTCAGCTCAGTTAATATTTTGACAATGATTATTTAGTGATTGCTGTCATTGTTGCTTTTAATGATAGATTTTGTTTTTACCCGTAGGCCGTATGTTTGTTTTAATTATGTGACTTTTTATTTTAGCTACTGAATGTGACAGGGTTAGAGATGTCTAAAACGTTATTAGTGAATAAATACCACATTGTGGAAAGACGGGGATTTATTAATTAATTATACCCTTCCATAATTAAAAAAAAAAAATTAGTTTAAAAGTGTTGAGAGTTAATGTATTTTTTTGGGGGGTGGGGTGGTGGAAAGGATACGAAATGTATTCGGCTTGAAAGACCCCCTACTCAAAAATAAAAAAAAATTCCTCTTAGACGTAATGCGATATTGGAGCTGGTATAGAGTGGCTGTGGTTTTAGCTGTTGTCTTTAGGACGGAAAATATTTTCGAAACAAATTTTCATCCCGCGTTACCCCTTCTCGTAACCCGGCGATGGGCGAAATATTTCCTAGTAAATATTTATGGAAGAAAAAATGGATTTGGCCCCGAATCAAAAATTGACTTTTGGCAAGCCTAGAAGTGAAAAATAAAACAGTAGGGGGACGGAGAAAACAAAATTACCAAAGCGTGGGCAGGGGGGTGGCACGGCTGCGACTGGGGCCCTTCAATGCATATAAAGTGAACGTCCTTCAGCGTTCATGTTTTCCACCAACTCCCGGGCCCCAAGTATAGACCTATATGCAAGGAACAAATCTCACTCACCCCCAGAATCGTTAATCAATCTTCTTGACACTTAGTACGTGAGGGTCGTTTAATTTGTGCTGAAACAATCACAACACAAGCCGTCATTAAAAAAATAATATTAGTTTCGAAGTTCCATCGAATCATTTTTACTAACAAACACGTACCCGAGCAGCATTAAGAAATTTCTTGCCAAAATAAGACAAAAATACTAGTTATATTTCACCATGCTACTCGGGAACAGTACGGCATTTAGCATCATTCCGATAAGATTCTTTTAATTCACCCCTCTCATTTCTGTCTACAGTGGATAATTCCTGGACATACGGAATAGAGCTACGGGGGACAGCACAAAAGTGGAACATGAAGCGTATCCGTACTTTCAAAAATAAGTCCTGAGATCAATAGTAAATGCCCCTTATCACGCCAGCAACCTTCCAAAGTCAATGAAATTCCATCGAAACCTATCCAACCACCCTAATCCCCTAAGTCATTAAACTGCACCAAACATCCCTATAATCCTCCTCGGAGGCTAATGCTGTAGTGGCTTTCTCGGGACCTGCTATAAATACGTGGCAGTGGGAGTCCTGGCAATGACCAGTTTCTACAATTACGTTCTGAGCGTCTGTGGCTCTCGTGCTCTTGGTCAGCTCCCCTGGGTCGTATCCAGTGACGCGGCTGACGGAGGAGCGTGGGGGGGAATTCCCAAGACTCCGCTTCCTCTTTCGCATACGATATAAGTGAAAACGATGTGGATTTGGGAGGTCTCTGGGCTGTTTGTAAATACTGTATGAATGATTGAGTGAATGAAGAATTGTAAATATAGTATGAATGAGAACATTAAACGTAATTACTTATTGTAGTTTTACCAAAATAAAGATTTTTGATTAACTTTTTACCAAACATTACAAAAACATTGATATAAAAAAAAAAAGCTTGGGCCGTATTAAAAACAATATTTTTAGTTTTGATTGTATAAACTAAATGTGGTGTGTTTGGGACCGTACCAACCAAATTCTAATCATCATACTTGGAAGTTTAGTTATGGTATGAATGAGAGCATTTATCTTATTACTTATTGCCTTATAAAAGGCAGATTGTATTATAGCACAATAAAGGAGTTAAGGAGGTTTAGTAGAGAGTACAGATCGATAGATCGTTTTTATGGCCGAAGCAGACAGGGCCTCTCCCTACAGGGTTTGTAATGACCTAAACCTTAACAGCCATATGGTCTTTTTCTAGGTACCTAGTTAATTTGAATAACTTTCCAGGTGAGAATCAGATTTATGTAATCAAAATCCTCTCCTCAGAGTGGTACCTTAACTATTCAGCAGGCAGTAGATCTTTTTAAGCCATTCGTTATTTTCATTAGGTCTTTACGAAATTGATCACTACTCCTGTTTTATGGAGTGCTTAAGCTTGTGCGTTTACCTTTCGTTAATTTTTTTGCTATCCGTCATTGATTACCAAATATAAGGACTAACTAATTTTTATTTAACTGTAAGACAAATATAATATGTAATGCTTCTCGATTGAGCAGGTGAGGTAATTTTTACTAATCTTCTACTGACTATAATATTACTCTCGTAAATTTAAAAATCAATTTATTTGCAATGTTTACATAATAAAAAAAAACTTTTGTTAATGTGCAGTGCATCTATTATAAAAAAATCTATTTACTTCATCGCTCTCGATTATGAATAAATTCGCATAAATGTAAATTTAGGAAAGGGTTCGGATATTACGAAAGCTTTGTCAAAGTATCACGAAGTTTCAAGAATAATGCCTCTTTTTTAACGGATTGAATCACAACTAATTAAGCTAATATTAAATTGGCGTGTCATTATTGAAGCTTGTAAAGAAATATCCGATTTAATTGGTGATCTGGATGGTTAAAAGAGCCGCACTCAGCGGTAGGGTAAACAAGGGCTTGATTAAAGGAGAAAGTCTAACTAGCTTGCTTGTCCCTAAAAATAACATCCCCCTTAAAAGGTCTAAGTAGATTTAAATTAAACGCCATCAAAACTGTGGGACTGTGGGAACGCTCCCTTCTCCAGTGGTTGGTTTCGACAATCGCCAACTCCCCATGCCTCACTCGTGCCGGATCAGAAGGGGCCAGCAATCAAACGCTACTTAAACTCATTGAACCAGTTGAACTCAGTTGACAGGAGAGCCTTTAATTGAACTGAATTGAATCTACGGGATGCAGATTAAGCTTTTATCAGACGACCGTCTGTCTGATGGGGCTCAAGATCCACTTCCTTAATAGACAAGTAGTCAGGCTTGAGTGGGCCATCCATGCGGTCTTGGTAGGAGACCGTGTCGTCACACGAGGTCTATATCTCGGATCTGGTTGAACATTTGTGATAGAATGGGGCAGCATTCGTTGGCCTTGATCGATAAGAAACAGACCACAGCACAAGACAATGAGGATATCGTAAGAGTATTGAGTTAATGGATACATGAATTTATCTAATTATTTTTTTATTTAATTTAAGTACTTTTCTATCAGTCTTTCTATCTTAATCTTTTTCATATCATCTCAGAGATATAATTTTATTTTGAACTCGGCTTCTTCGATATGTTCACTAAAATTCACTTTAACTTCATTTTTTTCTTTCTTTTTCTCAGTATTTGCTGTGTTGTGGCCACCTCTTAATTATGAATAGTTAAAAGTTCCCCTCTTCTCGAATCATATTATACCTGTCTATGTTTCCATATTTTGTTGTTAATAAAAGATTATGACGTCAGTGAGAGTAGGGGAGGAGGAGCTAGTGGAGTGGGGCCCATCCCCACTTCCTCTAGCCGCTGGTGGGGGCCTATCTTCTCCTGAGTGGATCGGCTATATTTGCAGTGGCAGTAGGCCGGATTAACATAACGAACCGGACCGTCACTTGGAACACTACTCTCTCCTCTCTCTCTCTCTCTCTCCACTGGCGCTTGCTGCTCTACTCAAAACCATGGCCTTCTCACTAAGCAGCCTCTGCATTTCTCTCTCCTAACCTCGCTAGGTTTTAGTCCGGCGTTGTCAGACCCCACACCTTCCTAGTGGGAATCTCTGCCTTCGTCTCGCCAAATCTAGCACCTCCTTGAGAGAGACCTCTCCCTAGTGGACAACGGTTGTCGTGGCCCTGCAAATTTACCTAGTAGTGTCTCCCACGGCAATCCAGTCTAACTTTCTCCGGTTCACACTCGCCTTTGGGATCCGGACGGTTTTCGCCTACCCTTAGATACCGAGTGTGAATTCGTGGTCATTACAAGACCACATAAACTACCTATAAACTTACCCTGTACCTCTTCTCCTGAACATAGTGCTTTGTCGGGGCACACATTCAAAAAATGGAGTCAGATAGTAAAGCCGTCATGAAACGATTGTCCAGGTTATAAACTCAAACAACCCTCATTTGTCACCAGGGCTAGGGTGACCAGGCACCCCCCTCGTGACGACCCGACAATGGTTATGAATCAAGAAGACGAATGCAAATGAAAATAGGCTTAATATTACCAAAAAAAATTATACGCACTACTGGTTATAAATATTTGTTTACTGGGGTCAATTTTATAATATATTTTCCTGACATATTTATTTATGTTTTATTTTAGAGATTTACAACTTGTTTTGGGGGTTTACTTTGGCGTAAGACCTTCGGATCATCAACGCAGCTGTTTAAATATTTAAACTCATTTCTTGAGCCTACCAAAGCGAGCCCGAGATGGTACAAGGACGAGAGCGGAGCGAAGGCTCCCCGGAACCTGCCGAGGCCATGTATGCACCCTAGTCCCACATGTCAGGAGTGGTCGCGGATAATGTTTTATAGGTAACAAGGTGTGACCGGGGCATGTAGATAAAAACTACGGAATCCACCTAACACCGATACATCAGTAATATCCAACAATGTGGGATATTTACTGTTCTTGATGTAATAAGATGTATCCATTGCCTGTAATCAAAAATGAACCACTTGTCATATTCATTATTTTTATTTATTAATGCATATATTTTTTTAGTAGACAGGTCGCAAATATGTTTTTTGCTTTAGTCGTTAACCTTATTTTATTTATTAGTGTTTTGTCTTTGTGATGGATTAGTCCCTTTCAAGTATTTCATGAATTCAAGCTAAATTGCTCGGTCGATTATTTTAATTTAGTTTTTATTAGTCAATATAGTTTTATCATTCTGCACAGAGGGTGTTTTGTATGCAGGAATCGTGGCACATGCGACTCATCGGGGCAGTACCCCCACTCCGAGCCTGGCCTTGGTCTTGAACTCACCACCTGCCACTTCTGGATCGCTAATTGCACACTTTATACCTGATATGAATATCGTAATGACGGAAACCTTGAAAACTCACTTCAAAAGTATCAGGATAGGAAAAATACACCTGTTGCTACCGTTTTACAGTCCCTAAGCCATTTTGTTTAACATTACATGAAAGTCCTTCTTTTTTGGGTGACCCAATTTATTATTTTTAATTATACATAAAAGTTGTTCAGGCAGTGATTAATAATTCAACATTTTATTTTTGACCGAATATTCATTTAAAAAATATGCAGTGTATATGGTGAAGAACTAATAACTGATCGGACAGTTAGAAATTGGTTTATAAAATTTAAAAGACTAACCGAGGGTGGGACGTCCTTCCGACTTTAATGACAACCTTTTAAAGGCAATATTTGAGCAAAATCCACGTCAGTCAACAAGAGGTATAGCAGAAAGGTTGAATACATCACAATCAACTGTTAACCGCCACCTGGAGAAATTAGGGAAAGTCAGTAAGCTAGGAGTGAGGGGACCTCACAATATCAGTGAACGGAATAAAGAAGATTGCATGTCAATCGCCACAAGTCTGCTCTCACGGGTAAAAATTGAGCCTTTTTCAAACAGGATTGTAACAGGCGATGAAAAATGGGTTACCTATGACAATATAGTCCACAAAAGACATTGGCTTGATAAGGATCAACCACCCCTACCAGATCCCAAAGCAATGGCAAAAAGATTTTATTCTGTGTATGGTAGGATTGTCAAGGAATAATTCACCGCGAGTTGTTGAAGTCAAATTTAACGATTACTGCGGATAGATACGTTCAGCAGTTGCAAAGAGTGCAAGAGAAATTCCATGAAAAGCATAATAAACATAATAAATTAATATAATATTGTTATTTTATGAGAGCAAAATAAATGTCGGAACTATATTAGTTATATATATGTATTACTAAAATCGAAAGATACACATTATTTATCGTTTGCTATCAACACTTTATTTGTTAGAGTATCTTGGAATGTTTTTAGTGTTAAGCCACTAATTATGATTAAAATTATTATTATTAAAAATATTATGCCATTAACCATTCGCTGTAAATGTTTGTGCAAAATTTTAAAATCGTAAATAGCTTCTGAGCTGGCACTGAAGCAATCTGAGTTTTTCACAAAGAGAATTGTATTGCTTCTAGCAACTAATTCCTGAAGAGGTATTGTGGAATATACTTTTAAAATTTCAGAGCAAATGAAACTTTTTACGACCTCTATCGTAGAACGAGGATTCAGACGTATGTATAATTTTGTTAAAGCTGTTGTCGATAAGGTGAATGGTTAGTTATTGAAGTTTATAAATATAAAAATAAATATTAGAGTTCATCCTGTTCTCTGGTATTACTTTTCAACCAAACGATTCTCTCGTTTATATAAATCCCAGACAACCTACCTAGGGCTTACACTAGACAAGTGACTCACATTACGACTGAACGACAAAAAACTGACAGACGATTCAAACTACTTCTTCGTCTCATGGACAATCGTTTAAAAATAACACTAGAAAACAAGAGACTCCAACCCACCTGGTCAAAACAAAGTCGGGGGGTGTGAAATCCTTCAATATTCTTGGCACCCAATTCTAGCAATTCAGAATCCTCCTCCAGACAGCAAATGCTCCCATCTGCGTCCAAAACCGTACCATTCACGATGATCTCAACATTCCATTCATTCAAGACCTAGCCACCTCCCCACAAGCAGAAAACTACCATTCACGATGATCTCAACATTCCATTCATTCAAGCCCTAGCTAGCCACCTCCCCACAAGCAGAAAACTACCATTCACGATGATCTCAACATCCCATTCATTCAAGACCTAGCCACCTCCCAACAAGCAGAAAACTACCATTCACGATGATCTCAACATTCCATTCATTCAAGACCTAGCCACATCCCCACAAGCAGAAAACTACCATTCCGCCTCCCTGGCCATCCTAATCCCTATGCTAATGCTCTATACTCCCATCTACGACTAAGGTAGAGGTGACGTCCTTCAAACCAAGTAGTATTTTGTTCCAAGCCCTATGCTATAAAGTTTCTTTTGTCTAAAGAGCTTTTTCTCCTCAAAAAAACAAGTCGTTAAAAAACTAAAGTAATGAGCACTGCTGATAGTACTTTGTATATTGATTACGAGTAAACACAATAATAAAGATCTTTCCTTCTCAAGTATTATTCCACAACAAAAGTATTATAGTAAATTTCAAAACCTTACAACGTTGGAAACATTCCTAAAAAGAGTCTATTGTACAAAAAATTATATCTTCATGACATGCCAAACTCTACCAACGAGATAGTGTTCTGGATTTGTTAAAGGTTGTGTCCTTGAAAAAAAAACCAATCTGCTTACCACCGTTTCATCGGCTCCTTTAACGGTAAAATACCGTCTGTTTGCCGTGTGATTATCAACCTCGAAGAAGTGATAATTGCTTGTTGTCACAGTACAAGATCGATTTTTCATCACAACTGAGCACGCGATCGAACAGAAACAAATAAGCGAGCTACCATGTTTTCACGCGAACGTAGCGCGGAACAGATTGAGAGTTCCTTGCCGCTCATTATCATCTCGAAATGTCCCTTAGGGTGTAAAAAGTGGGCCTTTATCTTCCATACGATTGAGGAAAATCTGCAAACAAATCTTTTATAAATGATCCCTTCATGATAGGCCATAGCCTACTTATCTTCAAATGAAGTGAAAAATTCAAGTGAACTTTCCAATATCAGTCACACGAGGTGAACTTTCGTTTCGACAATAACCGGAAGAAAAATCCATCTTTTTGGTTTTTCGAATTACAAAAAACGTATTTTACTCGGGTGACTCTAAATATCCAATTAAAGAAAAAAACACCCGGATTTATCACAGATTTCATGGACTTCATAGCAACCACCTTTCAACAAAAATTCATTTACCAAGACTTGTTTGAAGAGCTCAAGTAGTAATATTATCCCTCGAATCAAGATGCACGAAAATGTTAGATTCATAAACAATAATGCTCATAAACCATCCTTTTTAAAATATGAAAATTAATTTATAATATTTTACATCGTTGCTTGGGGAGAACAGTTTTTCGGAGAGTGGTGTTCGAGCGAAAAAAACATGATTTTTATACCAATACTGATGTTGTTATAATAAGCACTATTTTTTTTTTGTTTTATTTTCTCTTTTGTTATTAATACTTGTCGGGTCGTCACGAGGGGGGTGCCCAGTTACCCTAGCCCTGGTGACCAAGTGAGGGTTGATTAGGCTATGACTTGGACAATTGCTTCATGACGGGTCTTACTACTGTACTGTCTGACTCGATATTTGATATTTATGTGCCCCGACAATGCACTATGTCCAGGAGAAGAGGTATAGGGTAGGTATTGTAGGTAGTTTATGTGGTCTTGGAATGACCACGAATTCACACTCGGTATCTGAGGGTAGGCGAAAACCGTCTGGATCCCAAATAAGAGTGTGAACCGGAGAGAGGCAGACTGGATTGTCGTGGGAGACACTACTAGGTAAAGTTTGTAGGGCCACGGCAACCTGCGGTTGGCATATTTTGGCTAGTGTAATATGGTAAAAGAAAAACTAAATAAACCGCAGTTGTTTGCTGACCTACTAGTGCTTTTGACGTTTTCAAAAGGTGTTTTTTTTTCTCGAAATTTTCCTTTCAAATTCAGATGTTATGCTAGAAAATACATCTTCCAGAAAAAAAAATATGGCCAAACCGCTAGCTTTTGCTCGACTCAAGCGAAAAAAACAGTCACGAATTCATTTTTAGATTCGGATATCTATGTGTACGTTTGTATTTTTATTTTTTTTTTATAAAAAAACTTCTGACAGTCAGTTTGTTATCAAATAGTTTTTAATTTTATTTTAAAAATTTTATTCAAGAGCTAAAAGGCGAAAAATAAATACTGAGCTATAAACATGGCATATGACGTAACATGAAAATAATATAAAATCTTGGTCTATTAATATTTATCCCGTATAATTCAACATATCTTTTCTTAACTCCGGTAAACAAGTTTTTACGACAATAGCTATAATTATTACGATATTCGCTGTTATTTCAATTCATGAGCACTGAAAAGGTTTTCTTCGGGAGAACAGAAAAAAAATCAGTGGAAGTATTATCTGACTTTTTTGTTCTTGCTGACATACAATATCATCATATAAAAAAAAAGTACTGGGAACAGGAATTTCCACTGTAGGAAGTTTCCAATTGGCATAAAGGTAATGAAGATGTTCAAGGAAAATAATTAAGAATAGATCGAAAATGAGGAAAGTGAAAATACTACAGCATGAAAAATTGTGAAAAATATGTACACAAAAATACATTTCCACCTCTCTCTATTGATAGATATGCTTTCGTCGGTATACCATTCTCAAGTATCAAAAAAGGGAATACAATAGTGTTCAGGGTGAGATGTAGTGCTAAAATTCAAAAAAAATATTTTGATGTTTAAAATTATTATAATTATGGATTAATATGATAAACAATTTTTTGATGATGAAGTATATACTTATATGCAAGAAACAAACCTCACTCACCCTCCAGAATCGTTATTCAATCATCTTGATACTTAGTACGTGAGGGTGGTTTAATTTGTGCTGAAACAATCGCAACACAAGCAGTCATTAAAAAAATAATAGTTCCAAAGTTCCATCGAATTATTTTTACTATCATACAAGTACCCGAGCAGTATTAAGAAATTTCTTGCCAAAATAAGTTATTTTTAGTAGTCATTTTTTACCATGCCACTCGGAAACAGTACGGCATTTAGCATCATTCCGATAAGGTTCTTTTAATTCACACCACTCCTTTCTGTCTACAGTGGATAATTCCTGGACATACGGAATAGAGCTACGGGGGACAGCACAACAGTCGAACATCAAGCGTATCTAATCCTTTCAATCAAACGTCCTGAGAACAATAATAAATGCGCCTTATTACGTCAGAAACAAATCCCTTCATAAAGTTCTTAACATACCCTACATTCTTGAACTCATACCTTCCAAGTTCATGAAATTCCACAGTAGCCTTTCCAACCACCATAATTCCCTAGCACAGTCATTACACTGCGCCACAAATCCCTATAATTCTGCTCAGAGACTAAAGCGGCAGTGGACTCGTGACGTGCTATAAATACGTGACAGTGGGAGTCCTGGCAATGGCCAGTTTCCCCAATCATTCTCTGAGCGTCTGTGGCTCTCGCACTGTTATCTGATCGTATACATCATTACTGGCTCTTATCCAGTAACGCAGCTGATGGAGGAGGGTGGGGACTTTCCAAGACTCCGCTTCCTCTTTCGCATACAGGGGTGACAATGGTGCGGATTAGAGAGGTCTCTGGGCTGTTTGTAAATAATGAATGAATGAAGAATTGTAAAGATATAATGAATGAGGACATTGAACACAATTACCCAATAAGGCAAAATGTAATTTAACCACAATAAAGATTTAGAAGTAGAAGTGGAATAGATGTATTTAAATACATTTATTACAAATATGACACAGTAAATAGATTAGATTGAGTTGAATTATATTAATTTCTTCGTTTCTTCAGAAAGAGAACGCTCATTTATGCCGTTTCCGCTGGCGACAATCTATCTTACGTACTTACCCCTATTAAATCTACAAGAAAACACAATTCCTTTGTCAACCACAATATCCTTCAGGAACTCCTCCTATGCCCCTACATTCTCCACGCTCCTTCATTAAATGTGTTCAAAAGGAGACTGGTTAGTTATTTGATATTAAAAACAAATGAGTAGTTTCATAAAGTTCCAATGTTATGAGAGTTGATTTTTATTACATTCTTATTATATCATGCAAGTTACCGTTATGAATCAGTACGGAGTAGGCCTACTTAGGGTACTTTTTATTATTTTATAAGTAAATATAGATATGTAGTACATATATATGTGTATCTACAAAATGTGTTTGTAATGACGGTCACCTTTGACTATTTCAAATTACAATGCGACCGCGATGATCTTACAAATACGGGTACAATACAACTAGGTTACTAGAAAAGATGATTTGCGTAGTCAGGGCGTACAAATTATTTATATTTCTAAGAATATTTTTTTCTTAAGACAAAAAATGACATTTAAATAGAAACATTCGTTGAAATTTTTTTAATATAAACTAATTAATACTACCCGCTATCATTGAAACAGCGTAAAATTTTAAGCACAACTTGATATTTTACCAAAAATATCATTAAAAAGAAATCAAATTTTATAAATTATTCATTTATTATAATTATAGTAAGTTTATTTTATTTCACGCCTGAAAGCAGTGGTCAGAGCTGATACCGCTCGGATTCAAATTGATTTTTTTTGTCAATACCAGGGTGTTTTTTTTTTCATGATCATTTAATAATTTATTAAGAAACTCGGAGTCTCATTAGTAAGTTTTTTCCACATGCTTAGTTATTTATTTCGTTTATGAATATTTCACCGAATACAATATTGATCGAATGTAAAATTTAATAAAAAAAGAAAATTAACGAAGATACTAAACCTTGGATCAATTAGCTTGAGAAAGATTCAACAGGCAGTGATACGATCATAAATTGATAGCTTTTAAATAGAAAAAAACCAATTGGGAGGTGACTGACCGCTAAGTCCTGTTTACACACGTCGTTTACCTGACTGACAATTCGGCCTGCCTTCTACTTGGACCATCGATTGTTAAAGTAATTAATTATCTCCAGGTTGATTTAATTAATTTGACGATAGAGGTTTTGTTAGCCTAAATTAGTTAAGTGGTTTACTTTTAGTAGTCGTTAAACTGGCAGCTGTCGAACGCCCACTTAATGTCTGTCAATGGCACAAAATACAAATCTGTTCAGCCCTTGTGACATGACGTAATTTATTCGATGGTGAAAAACCGTTTCATTTCAATTAAATAAATCAATACTTGTGAGCGTTTGGGCCAAGTGATCAAGAAAAGTAAAACTGATAATATTATGTAAACGTTGGGTGATGTTAACATTTTCTGAGTGAAAACGAAAATTTTCAAAACTATCCATAGATTAGTAGCCCCACTAATTTTTTTTTTATTATTATTTAACTCGATATATGCGTGTTATTATTTCCACGCAAGGTTCAAGAAAATCGATTTGATAATAACTGTGGAACTACCTGAGTGGAAATTATTTTTTTAGAATAATGATTTAACAAAAGGGGATGCTACTATTATATAAAAACTGAACATTTCATAGCTCAATGCATACTCAAAGAGTTTTTTTTTACACGATATAAATAAATTAATTTCTTTTGATGTCCAGTAGACTGCAGTTTTCTGGCCAAGCTAGAATTTAATAATTACATATTAGAATACATAAAAAAAAACAAAAAACGCAAGCGTAAGTTTGATTGAAAATATGGAGACGATTGAGCATATATATAGAACATTCATTTGGGTTGATTTTTCAATGCTCCACATATCTTGATATTTATTGTCTGATTACAAAAACGTCTTGAAATGAAGTCAAGTATGATACAAAGGATTATTCATAAATGCTAACAATAACCATGTCTCATGAAGGTTAAGGCTGGTTTTTTTGTATAATTTTCAAAATAATTTGTAGTTGCAAACATTGAAAAGTTTTCAGAATTCATAAGAATTTTACAGCAAAATTTTTTTTAGTGAGGTGAAGATTCGCTCGTTTAAATATACTGATCTACTTCCACCCTCTGTATAAAATTAATACATACATTAATTATGATTAGAAAAAAACAGTATTATTCACATATCAATAGTTATAAATGTGAAAACATAAGCTAAAAAGCGTCTTATTTAACTTCAAAGCCTACTTACGCCTTGATCAGCTGCGTTTCCTTGCCAATGTTAACACTGACCAGTTATGAAAGAAAAGGTAGAATTTAATAATGTAATGAGGGTAATTATTATACTGTATTTTATATTCTATAACATATCTTTCGATATGGGCAGAAGTATAATTACTAGCATAAGAAGATACTATACAATAAAGCATTATTGGAGTCTAAGGTAATTATTTCTTCTTAAAAGAAGATTGCTCTAATAAAATGAATGGCCGATTTAACACGAGAAACAGTAATTAGTGATATTACGTGTTCAAAAAAAATAAATATAAAATGCTTTCAATTTCTGCACGAGTGAGAACGTTTCAGGACACAGTAATTTAAGTAATTGGTGAACCAACCGCCCCGGGCCTTTTCAATTAAGGCTTGTTATCTGAATACATTTAAAACTAGGGAAATTACATTTAATTTTTAATTGCAGCTCTATCTCGGGTCAATTCTTGAAACATTTCGTTCGTCACATAAACTCCTTTTTAAAGCCGACTCCTGAGCGGAATTAGAGCACGAAGCAGGATCAAGTGTTATGACGCCGTTGAAGAAAACTATTTGAAGCCAAGTTCATACAGGGTTGGAGTGAACCATAATGGGATCAATACAATATGACTCGTTAAATATAATAAATTATTTTCATTTTACCTGGATAGGATTTACAAGATGTCACTTCCAACCCGATCCTGTTCAGGAAATGAACAAACTGCCATTTAACAAAGACGAGGCATGGAATTATCTGTCTTTATACCAATATGCTAGTGATGTAAGAATTTTTTATAGTATAAAGTGTCTTGATTAAAAATCGGTGATGCTTGATTAGTTGAACAAAACCACACTTGAACATATGCAGAACAAAGGGTCTCGGGAGAGCGAAAATCGTTCAAATTTCGATATGAGGGACCAGTAATAAATTATGTGAGCAGTTAACAAGGCTGTGCAGTGTAAAAATTAGTAAGTCTATGCAAGTGGGGGATGGAGTTTTGCGTTTCGCCCCATGCAAATACTGAAAGGCCAACAGCTGAAACCTTCATGATAGGATGGTCATAGATTCAAACTGTTAGACAGAATTCGAGCTTCGTAAATGGAAGATGGTAGACCCGAAGAGATTTGTGTTGTATGGTGGCCTATCTAGAGATCCTAGGAGTACTTGTAACCATGTACTATATTATCTGCCGTAAGTAGTCAGTATTTCTTAGCATATTTCTTTTACCATTCTAGGCCACATCAACATCCTTTGTGCATTTTCGTAGTTCAACACGAGTCACTCTAGTATTCGACCTTCCCACACCTTTCCCATTCATTCATGTTCAAATCATAGCTTTTTAATCATACATACCCAGTAGTATAGTATGCCGACTAGCCCCTTAAAATCCTTCTTATGTGCCACATAACGTGGTAGAATTTTTAATTTTTCGTGTAGTTATTTTGTTGAATGGTATTTTTTCTGGTTAAAGCCAATGAAAGAAAACAGTGACTTGATCTCATGACTTCCTGATCTCCGTTCTTCCATTTGAGCTATGTGAGTCAATAATGAGGGGCGGAAATATCTAACATCTTAACCTAGACTCACCTAATGGAATTTACATCCTAGTCCTTAATTTTAAATTTTCTGTGAGTTAGTGGTCCCTTTAACATAATATTCAACGTATCCCTTATATTAATAATAATAATTGTTCATAAGAGTGGGAAGTTTAACTTTTCAATAAAACTATAAGTCTATGCAAATATCTCTTATTATTTATGATATTGACAATGGACGTACGAGTATTTAGGCATGCTAAGGGCTGTGAATGTATTATATTGCGCAAGCTTATATATAACCTCCCCCAACATAGTAATGCTTGTTTTTTCTATGAGGTGGGCAAAAAATATCTATTCAAAATAATTTAACATAAATATACTTATTTAAATAAGTTCTTTTGTAATATAGAAAGGTTACCAATTTGATATACAGTTATGAACAACTCTTGTTGGGTGACAGTCAAAGAAAATATAATAAAAATGAATTATTAAAATTTATCTTAATGCCTACCTCCTGGAAAAGTACAACCCCTCTAATATTCTTCGTGTCCAGTTCCTGCAATCCAATGCGTTTCTCTACCCATTTAAATATTCCGATTCAATAACAACTTTATTATGATGAAATTACAATCTGCCTTTACTTAATAGGCAATAAATAATTGAGATAAGTGTTTTCATTCATACCGTATTTACAATTCATCATTCGTTCGCACATTCATACAATATTTACAAACAATTTACAAACAGCCCAGGGCCCCCCCAAGTCCACACGGTTGTTGCCTCCCTCGCAAGCGAAAGAGGAAGCGGAGTCTCGGGAACTCCCCCACGCTCCCCACCAGCCACGTTACCGGATACGAGCCAGCGGAGGCTGACGAAGAGCGCGAGAGCCACATACGCTCAGGACATGATTGGAGAAACTGGCCATTGCCAGGACTCCCACTGTGCGCATTTATAGTAGGTCACGAGGCCACTGCCGTTTCAGTCTCCGGGGAGGATTATAGGGATGAGTGGAGCAGTGTAATGGCTGTGCTACGGGATTAGGGTGGTTGGTTACTATGGAATTTCATGAATTTGGAAGAGATGAGTTCAAGAATGTAGGGTATATTAATATCATCATGATGGGTTTTGTTGGTGACGTAATAGGGGGCATTTACTATTGTTCTCAGGACTTTTGATTGAAGGATTGGATGCGCTTGATGTTCGACTTTTTTGCTGTCCCCCATAGCTCTATTCCGTATGTCCAGATTGGCTTATGTATAACTTTGTAAATAAGTAGTTTATTTTCTATTGAGAGATGGGATGTCCTTCGAAGTAGTCTGTACAGTAGTCCAAAGCGTCTGTTTAGTTCTTGTCTTTTTAGCCTCGTGTGTGGGTTCCATGTAAGTCTTTTGTCGAGATGGAAGCCTAAATACCTTACTGTCTCAGACACAGGGAGAGGAATCGAATTGAAAAATACTAGCGGACAGGACTTGCGGCAGAGGGTAAAGGTTATGTGGGAACATTTTGCTTCATTGACCTTGATTCGCCATTGGTTGCACCAATACTCGATCTCATCAAGGTGTATCTCAAATAAGAACTTCTGGAATACATTTGATAGAAACAAATTCCCATTCTTAAAAAAAAAAAAAAAAGGCATCGTCCATCATCGATTTTAAGATGAAATCCTTTTTCAGTTCCACATACTATTGTAAATTGTATGTGTGAAAAGTAAAGATCTCAAATTTCAGGTGAACATCTAGACGCTTGGTTAAGACCAAGAAGATAAGCATACTCTCCTAATTGTGAAACAAAAGCCAGAGGAATGGAGTGCCGAAGCTATTTTATGAAAAACTTTCGTACTGCGTAAACTTCTGTATATATTATTAAATACCACTTAGTTTTAAATAAGAATACTTAAAATAATTTTTATATATCTGTATTATTAAACTGCATATACATTTATTTTGATTAAATAAATGAGCTGTATTCTAGAATGTTCTCTTTAATACAAAAAAGGTTCGGAACTCATGTAGGTTTGGTCGACTTTCGTTCGTATGTCTGCATGCCAGTGTCATCTTCAGTTTTATAATGCTAAGAACAAGTAGAAGGGGCTTGAGCAGAACTGTATACCTGCCTCGTGACTTCATGGAAGTCACTGATGGTTCCCTGTTATTTTTAAGTAAGCAGCCATCATTACTTCCCTTACTCCCTATTACCAGAATCTTACCCTTTTCTTATACATATATGTCTCAGCTTTAGCCCCAGAACACACTCATTCCTAGACCTTCAGTATGTAGTAACGTAACTCTTAATATTTGTATATACCAGTGTTTTGCTTGTACTTCATAATAAAGCTTTTCTTTCTTTTATTTTAAAAGACTCTCCTCTACAAAGGTTATTTAACTTTCGATAGTGGTCTTAGTAAAATTTAATTCAACTGTGATATATCACACAATTAAGGGTTTTTTACAGGTACTAAAACTATTTTAATTACTATTTCTGGTGATAGCCCATTAAAGCCACGAACTAAGAACATATTAGCTCTTCACCATTCATCAGGGTTATCAATTGAATTGGATTGTAAACTATAAACTCTTCAAATGGACTAGGATTTTAAATTAGAAGGTTGCGATTTTAGATACCCAACTCAATATGGTAAACATTTTTTTTAAATGTTTATTAATTAATAATGATTATTAATAATATCAATCGATTTTTAACTTTGTTCTAAGGTAGTGGCGTGAATATGATACAATTGCTCTGAGATTTTAAAGACGTGTTCAAGAATACTTCGACATATTATTAATAGTTTGTGTTTAAAATAGAATAACGAGCGTGGATAACCGATTATACCTGATAAAGGTTTTAAAACACGTTTCACCGATAATATAATAAAATAAGTAATGCTGAATTAATTCGTGAAAATAATGTTTTAGAAAATATTTATTTTATGATGTTTCAATACACTAGTGAATTTTATTATCTACTGAATATTTAACTTTTTTTATATGTTACTAGAAATCTGCTTCTATAGCTGATAAAGAATAATATCATAACACTCAACATAAATGATTAATGGGTAATTTATCTAGTTACGAAGCTCACGGCAAAATTAAGTACAGCAATATATAGTAGTGTAATATAACACGAATTTATGATATTTTTTTTAATCATCGTTCTTTCTTTTCTTCCAAAGCCACATTCATATCTATTTGACAAATAAATTCCCAACAGCGAACACAACACCACGAAAGATGGACATGTGAATAACCTTTATTGTACATGCACAGTTTAATTGATTGCAAATAGTGATTAATTGACAATTTAAAATAACTTTTATCGATTTAATGTATTATTAAATTCTTACTTATTTTTAATTTTCTTTCATTAGTAAATATATACTCACTTAAATGAAGTTCAGAATTTCTTCGGAAAAAAAAATCTGACGTCTTTAGATGTCTCTTCAACACATAGATTCAACTATGAGCACACAGAAAACACGCTAGTAAGTCACAAACAAAGCTAACACATAAACAGAGATTCACTTGAAATAATAGTAACTTTCCTCGTGCCGTGAATAAAGAACCGATGACGGATGCCTGCGCGCAGTGCTATTTTTGTTGTTCGCGCAGCAAAGAATAACGAACTTTTGGTTCCGAGAACTCCTAATTATCTGTTCCCAGAGACGAATGAATTCGTTCTCAATTCTTTTGGTTCGGGGATAGAAGCAAGATGCACGAGAAAACCAGCTTACTAAAAGCAAAATAATTTGCATTTTTTTATATTATCTGAAAAAGTTCTAAAATACTCTAAGGAACTGAACATCAGAGTTCGTGACATTCATCTATTTAATATTTTTTGTATACAAACCACGAGAATCAAAAGTTTCAATAGGTAAACAAAAACGGCCGCACGATTTAACTGGCCGCGTGTTGGCCAGGGCTGGTTTAATGCTTTGCATCCGAGTGGCGAAAACAGCTACCAGAGTGCGACACCACTGCTACTGTTAGCCAATCCTGGCAAGTGATTCGATGCTTTTATTTAATTATGTTAATTTAAAACCACATTATAAATTTTTTTAACTAAAATATGTATAATGACCTATAATATTTACAGGATAAAAGGTCATGAACCGGGTTATTTGAATTACTATTCTATGTAGGGTGCCACACTACTAGGAGATGGAATTAGCTAAAAGTTAATAAGTAGATAAAGTTTCCAGGTTGAGTATCCGCTGCTTACTTATAATGATTCTCTAAATACACTCTATAAAGCCAAATACTTTTGTATTGTAAAGGTCAGATAATACCTTGATAACTATGGCTTTTTTTGGGGCACCCCTGGCCCACCAGGGGTCATAAATACTTTCACTCACCATTGTAATCTGCTTAGAGCATTACTCTACTATACGGAGAGATGCTCTTTGCATGGTTGTAATTAATATGTCTGTTATTAATCATTCGTAATACGAAAGTAAACAAACCGTTTTTGCATTAGTGAATCGATTAATTATCACAAGAGAAATAATAATTCTGATCAAATTTTATTTAAAGAGGATTTGATTAACTATTAAATTAGATTTATCATTGAATTAATTTGTTGGTATCAGTTGTATTTAATTTATTTCGGTTCCGCTTCGCCAAAATAATGCTACTATCCTGGAATTTAAAGCTCAAGATGTTTTTTATTGTTATTAGTTTTAGTATGTGTAACTCTATCATGATTCGTGTCGAGTTTTTTTTGGACGGTTTTAAATCTTTTCTGCGCTGTAATACTACACTTTGAATTCATCAATTCTCTAGAAATATTTCCAAGCGTCCACGGAAAAAAGATAATGTGAATACTTAACTACTTTAGGCACGGATAATTAATTACAGAATAAAATTAACTAAAAAGATAACTACTTCAAGGAGGTTTAGGTTTTTTGTAAGAATGTAATTGCACTGAAGAAGACTGGTGCGCCAACTGTTAAATCAACAATCCCTTCAATTCAATATTAAATTTATTTTGTAATTTTTTTTTAGTATATTGTATACCATATTTAAACGTGTCGATTACTGTTTAAAATAAAACGATTTAAGTCGATAGAATAGAAAAACAATTAATCGAATAATTAGTAACTCGATGCCTTCTCTAATTATGCCCCGTAGATGCTGTAACTTCAAAACAAATTTCATATGCGTTTGATTGTATGTTTGACTGGGCTATTTGGATTAAGTGTCAATAGAGAACATTACATTACACACTGACTGCCATCTACGAACCGTATCTCACATGCGAACCCCATATTTACTGACTAATCATTTCCAGGATGATCACATTAGTTTCATACTAATTTATAATCTATTGAAACAGTATCCTATTCACTGACTGAATGACAAATTAGTGACGCGAAACTATCAGCTCCGTTCCAACCGTCGATTGCCTTTTTAATCCGACGTAATTTCTTCAAAATCCACTTTTATTTTGACAAATCAGATTCGAAACAGCGGACAGAACACGCCAAAACAGATACGTGAAAAACTGTTAACGTGCATACCAGTTGTAAATTTTTAGCATAGTTTAAATTAATCGACAGAAGGAAAATCAATCAGTAAATAAAACAAAACTTAAATGGCAGTTTAATAGTATAAAGAGTCATTATATGCTTAAAAGGTTTTAATTGCTAATTGATGTCAATCGATAGGTTCCAGCTGTCAAAATGTCTTCGGCTCTCTAATAAACACGACTATAAATGAAAATTAAATACGAAAAAATGTACGATCCATATTCAAAATCTATAAACAAGAAAATATTTTGGGTTGATGAACCCGTTTTAAAATGGAAACTGTGAAATTAATGTGTGATTGAGTTTGAAAAATTTTTTCGTAACGTTAGTAGTGAGTAGACATTTTCCAAACTCCGCAAATTTCAAATATAAGCAAAGGCTCATTCGTAAATAAAAAAGTAAAAAAAAAAGTGCTTTCGTACAGCCAGAAAATACATGGTCTGATTTCATTCGGGCGCTCCTGAATCGTCTTTACTTTGTCTGTCAATCTGTCTGACTGGATGACACGAAACTCGTAAAATTGTTAAAATACAATGGAGGGAAGCATGGAAGAAAATAAAATATGAAAAAAGACGAGCTCATTTCGCTCGAAATCTCTTAAGATTTTTCTAGTCCAAACAGTGTAGACATTTAATGGTTAAAGTTCTGAGAATCATTCCCGTAGCCAAAGTCATGTCGAAGATCAATTGACTCAAACATTTGCAAGATACAACTAAAAAAATGCGGTTTACAATAATCAATGGAGCTACTTCCCTACACCGTTTTAATACGGTTATTACTTCAATATTTTAGCAATTTACAATTTCTTTTATTGGTTCAAAAGCCAATTTTCAGTGACCAAGATGATTTTTAATTGTAATTTTAATGAAAAATAGCGTATCGATTAGTGATTATCAAACATTTATTGAAAAACGAAAATTTTAGTAAGGTCGACATTATATGATTGAATTACAATATGTCAGTTATCGTTTATTTACCATTGAATTCAAATTGAACGAACAGTACTCATAGAAACCACCCTTTGAGCCCGCTCCTCAAAGAAATTACGGAATGCTCTCATTGCGCCTTTAAGCTTTATAATCAAATTTTATTTTTGTCTGGTTTGTTATTTTAATGGAGGGATATTATCTTGTTTAAATGGAATTCCAGGCCCTTATTCAAAGGTCGACGTTTTAAAACACAAAAAAAAAAAACTTTTATCGTCTACTGTTTAAAGAAATATTATTGAGCTTCATCAACATTTAATAAATCTTTTTTTATATTTATTAAAGCCCTTTTAAGTTCCGTTTAAACATTATTTATGGTTTCAACCAAGAACTCTGAAGATTATTCGTGTGAATTATAATGATCTATTCAAAAAGTGATTGCTTTTATTTGTTCATATCTCTTTGTTCATATCAGATTGCATTTATTTGACGTGTACTCCTTAGAACAGAGTATCAATAAAAAAAATAAAATAACTTTGAAATAAAAAATGTTTCACTATGATTCTTCCTAACTATAATGAAAACCACTCGTGTTGGAACGTTGCCTTTTAATCGTTAAATAACGACGACACTAACAATTCAGTGAAATTATATTTCTCACAATTAGACGGAGGGAAATGAAAAGAACTTTTTAAATGCCTATTTGCCTAAGGATTTTGTATATTAATTGTTCCTTTATTCTCATATTATAGTCGCTATAACAACAGTTGACATTTTTCTAACCTGTCGTTGTATATAAAGGCTGTCCCAGAATTAACGCAAGATTTGATTTAAATAGAAAACACAGTTTTTAGTATTTTTGTTGTTATTTTTTTATTGAATTATAAAGTAAATAGGATAGGGTTATTTACTGAATAACACATCGGGCAAATGGCCTCCACGACTTTGTTGGCACATACGCAATCTTTTGTAGAAATTTTCCATGACCATTTTGGCATAAATGTGGTTGAATTTCGTTGATGCAGCGTTGAATTTCTTCTTTTAATGCACGGGTAGATGTGGGCTTGTTGACATACACCTTTGACTTCAAATAACCCCATAAAAATAAATCTAAAGGTGTTAAATCACACGATCTAGGGGGCAAATTCTGATCACTGAAACGAGAGAGTACACGACCTGGAAATGCCTCATCTTGTTGAAACCACATATAGGCCACATCAATATCATCCAATTCCGGCACAAAGAACTGTGTTTACGACGCCGAATTGATGTTCCTGGATTTTCAACAACACTCTCACGCACTGTTTCGATATTGACATTTGAACGGTTTGTTTTTGGACGACCAGTGTGTTTAGTGTCTCCATCTGATGCAGTCTCCCTAAGTTTTTCAATTAATCTCTTCACAGTTGATGAAGTCAAAACACTATTCCGACCATATTTTGTTCAAAATTTTCGAACTGCAGCCGCCAAACTTTCATTATTTTTGAGATAATGTTCAGCAATAAAGACTCGTTGTTCTATCGTGTATCACTCCATTTTTACTAACCCTAAACTGTCAGCTGTCAAATTGTTTTTTTTTTGGGTTCCAGCACTTTACTGCACAAATGGTGGCAAATTCAAATCTTGCATTAATTCTGAGACACCCTTTAGTATTGAAGATATTCATTTAATAACTTTATATAGTGAAATAACCCGTTATCGGGAATTCTAGCACTGGGGAAGTATTCTCCCCCATGTCTTGAGCGTCTGTGACTCTCACGCTCTTTCTCAGAACTTCCAGTATCTAGAGGTAATTTTGCTACAGAAGCAGTGTCATCGATCTCACCCTATTCCTGGTTTATTTCCTTTTGGTGGGAAGGTGATATTGTATCTGGGTCCATTTTAAATGCAGTATTAATGAAAGAGTGAACGCAATATTGGATATACAGAATGAGTTTATTTATCGCAAGTACACATTGCCTCCCGATTGGGGAAGATTTTGATTTTAATATTCTAACCAGCCAACACTCAAAAAAGAGTCAGCTGTATATAAAATGTACACTATGTGAAAAAAACAATTTTTGAAAAAAGGTTTGAAGTCTCTCTAATCATTTATTTGAATTTCGCTAGACAAAAACTTAAACATATGTGATACTTGTTTTATATAACAAAGAATTAAAATGTTTTTTTATTGGATATCTTGGAGTGTATACCAATTAGAATAATGGAACAATGATTTTGTAAAATTATATCATTCATAGTCTTAAAGATACCTGAAAAAGATTGCAAAATGTCACCTATTAATGTAAAAAATAAATACAAATAATCAGAGGGGCTCTCAACCCTTGTTCGCAAAATTTACATTAATTTTTAAAAGATTTTTTTTCCAACAAAACTTTATACGTGTGATGAGCCAGCGTCCACGAAGATAAATAGTCCTGTCAACGTTGGGTAAATTGCAAATAACAATTGTAAATGTGCGATGATCTACATACATATATTGTAACTTCTCGTTACAAATGTACTTAAATTATTCATATTACTTTTTTTGAGTTTCTCGACTCGTCAGGGCGAACATCCTCTAAGCGTGGACTGGAGCTCGAAGGGACAGGCCCTACTTTCGAACAGGTAATCGTCTTTCACCTGCCTGCCTACGTGTCGATTGACAATGTGGTTTTAACAACTTTAATGGCAGTAATAATGGCACTTTTTCACGTGTTTTTCATTCAATCCTTGGAGTTGTTTAGTATATTCCACATTTAAAATTTCAGATCAGTTTGATTTTTAGGGTTTTGTGTTGTTGTTGTTTTTTATTAGAAATCCCTATAAAATGTAAGACAGCTTGAGAGCTCAAGAATTTCTGTATAACCGCCGTCCTGACCTCCCCCATAACAATTTTGTTTTCATCCGGGTACCAGTTGGTCTGTTAGTAAGTCACCTTTATGGGCTAGAGGCATGACATTTTGGATGATATACTACATTAGCCAAAAGTACTCCCGTTCCTTGTAGCTTCACATCAAAGTAAAGATCCCGATGTCCCTGTTAATGACATGTAGTATGTATTGTCACTCAGAAAAAGTTGTTAAAAGCACTTTGTCAATCGACACGTAGGCAGGCAGGTGAAAGGCGATTACCTGTTCGAAAGTAGGGCCTGTCCTTTTGAGCTCCAGTCCACGCTTAGGGGATGTTCGCCCGGACGAGTCGATAAACACGAAAAAAAGTAATAAACACGAGTTAAATGAACAATGGCCGACACGCGATTTCTGTCTCTTGGTTCAGGTATCCAATCTTGAAAGCTATTTAACATTTCTCAATAAGACTGTAGCACCAGCAACTATCGCAAGTAATAATCTCTCGATGTGAATTACCGCCTTCCTCTCTCCGTTGGCGAAATTGATAAATGGCCCTGAATTATAGCTCCGAAGATAACGACACAACGCATAGTAATTTTAATCCCCCTATAAATGCCACGATCTAATAATAGTTAAAACAAAAAACCGTTTTCACCACGTTATATTGTATTTCTAAATTAGCCCCGTTTTTTTTTTGGTTTTTTTCTGATCTACTGACTACTTACTGAGCCATTTCAAATGATTTCCATTTTCCTCAGCATCTACAATATTTAATAAGTCATGCACCCCTCAGCTGGCTGACCTTTGTCTTTTCTCAGTGTATTTTTTAAACTTCAAATAAGTAAAGGTTTTGAGATTGGTAACTGATTTCCCCTCGATACTCCAAAATCAGTACATTACACCATGGTGTTATCCACTTATAAGTTTTTTGTAACGATTACCTTATCGACAGTATTTCTGTGAAGGACATATATATTATTTAAATATAAAATGCATACTTTATTTTATTTATACCAGATTTTAAGTTTAAAATAACCATGAATTATTTTATACGTAATATGTGTTGATGTAGGTTTTATTTAGTTTGGCCAGATACTAGCTTTTTTTGGAAAATGTTTCCCTAATTGGATTCTTGGGCTTATTGGATTCTATCAGACTAAGGAAAAAAAATTTGGTTGCAGAGATAAAGTTTATTTGAAACTGGAAACATTGTTTTCCATCCATTCTACATTATTTTGCAAATGAAATTCTTTTTCTATCCATCTATCTTTGAATAGATCTTAGTATACAAAAATTAATGTCGATTTCAATTTTGAAAGTTACATCAATATGTAAGTAAAATATATTATAAAATGGAGGGCATAGAATTTTGGTTTTTCTACAGAAAAAAAAACAGTCAATATCAAATATGTTTACATTGAAACCACACAAAAAATACGCAGGAACGTTTAAATAGGTGACTTCAATGGTTGGTTTTAAACATTTTTTCAGGAATATATTTGAAATTATCTCCGCAATTTTAGTGTTTTTTTCGCACTTCATGCATGTTTTAAGGTCAAATCATTGCCATCCCTTAAAATTTCATATCGATTAAAACAGTAATATAGCGGGACAAATGACGATGGCCTCGTTTCTGAATTGTAGTTCTCACTTCAGGCTCATATACATAAAAATATTTCATATCAAAACAGTTGAAAGTAGGACTTCAAAATCTTGTTCCACGAAAATTTCGATTATGCAGCCATTCGGTCCTAGTCTATAAATATTTATTTGAAAATTACAATTTCCTTGAACTGCAATGTTAAGTGGGATGGAAAAATTCATTCATACTTATGTACAATTTCCAATAATACAATGTGTACGTACACATTCTTCCCAGGAAAATTTGTCTCTACTAATTTTAGTTCTAGGTGCAACGTTGATCTGATTGGTTGTTTACTATTAACGTTGTTTATCAATTATAAACATTTGGAGAGACTGTAAAGCCTTCTTTTAGAAATTAAATTTTTTTCATATAGTGTTATTTTGTAATACAGGTATTTCTTTAAAGAGTGTAGAATCATTGAAAGTTAATAACTAATATTAAAGCTGGCCTTTATGATTCATACCACCCTTCCTATAATGGAGGCATTCACCTTGGCCGTTTCAAACTGTAATCGTTTGCTCATCGGCCCAGGGGTAGATTTGGATCATTGGAGCTCAAACCCCTGGAAGTCTTCTCGCGGCAGTCTTGAACCTTTGATCTTTGAATATTGATCGTCACGCTTTCGGTTTTCCGATCATCTCATCTTCTGCATAGCTAATAATGCCCATGGAGGAAGCTATTACTCCATTTCATGGCTCATGACTGCGCTGGAGCGTGTGGCTAAAAGGGAATCATAAAACGTTCCTGTAGAGCCGCTACGCGACCACGATAAATAAAATTTAATGCTTTTAGCATAATGTTACGTTGATTTTTTTTTTTTAGTGATTATTTAGAACTAGAGAAAGATACGCGTAAATTTTTTAATTTAAAGTTAAAGTTAAATCAGTAGTCATTTCACTTGCCAAGTAACCAGAATAACGTGCATGCAATGCAGAGTTAAAACAAGGTCAGAAGATCTGGAGTGTTTGCATGGATGCATGGAGCAGCCATATCTCAAATAAGAACTTTTGGAATACATTTGATAAAAGCAAATTTCCATTCTTAAAAAAAAAAAAAAAAGGGATCGTCCATCATCGATTTTAAGATGAAATCTTTTTGAGTTCCACATACTTGTGTAAATTGTATGTGTGAAAAGTAAAGATCTCAAATTTCAGGTGAACATCTAGACGCTTGCTTAAGACCAAGAAGATAAGCATACTATCCTAATTGTGAAACAAAAGCCTAAGGAATGCAGTGCCGAAGCTATTTTATGAAGAACTTTCGTACTGCGTAAACTTCTGTATATATTATTAAATACCACTTTGTTTTAAATAAGAATACTTACTTAATTACTATTTCTGATGATAGCCCGTTAAAGCCACGAACTAAGAACATATTAGTTCTTCACTATTCATCAGGGTTATCAATTGAATTGGATTGTAAACTATAAACTCTTCAAATCGACTGTGTTAATTCCTTTATTGTGCAATAATTACAATCTGCCTTTTATAAGGCAATAAGTAATTAAGATATATGCTCTCATTCATACAATATTTACAGTTCATCATTCACTCGCTCATTCATACAATATTTACAGTTCATCATTCACTCGCTCATTCATACAATAAAAATCGACTAGGATTTTAAATTAAAAGGTTGCGATTTTAGACACCCAACTCAATATGGTAAACATTTTTTTAAAATGTTTATTAATTAATAATGATAATTAATATTATCAATTGATTTTAACTTTGTTCTAAGGTAGAGGTGTGAATATGATACAATTGCTCTGAGATTTTAAAGACATGTTCAATAAAATAAGTAATGCTGAATTAATTCGTGAAAATAATGTTTTAGAAAATATTTATTTTATGATGTTTCAATACGCTAGTGAATTTTATTATCTACTGAGTATTTAACTTTTTTTATATGTTACTAGAAATCTGCTTCTATAGCTGATAAAGAATAATATCATAAAACTCAACATAAACGATTAATGGGTAATTTATCTAGTGACGAAGCTTACGGCAAAATTAAGTACAGCAATATATAGTAGTGTAATATAACACGAATTTATGATATTTTTTTTAATCACCGTTCTTCCTTTTCTTCCAAAGCCACATTCATATCTATTTGACAAATAAATTCCCAACAGCGAACACAACACCACGAAAGATGGACATGTGAATAACCGTTATTGTACATGCACAGTTTAATTGATTGCAAATAGTGATTAATTGACAATTTAAAATAACTTTTATCGATTTAATGTATTATTAAATTCTAACTTATTTTTAATTTTCTTTCATTAGTAAATATATACTCACTTAAATGAAGTTCAGAATTTCTTCGGAAAAAAAAATCTGACGTCTTTAGATGTCTCTTCAACACATAGATTCAACTATGAGCACACAGAAAACACGCTAGTAAGTCACAAACAAAGCTAACACATAAACAGAGATTCACTTGAAATAATAGTAACTTTCCTCGTGCCGTGAATAAAGAACCGATGAAGGATGCCTGCGCGCAGTGCTATTTTTGTTGTTCGCGCAGCAAAGAATAACGAACTTTTGGTTCCGAGAACTCCTAATTATCTGTTCCCAGAGACGAATAAATTCGTTCTCAATTCTTTTAGTCGGGGAAAGAAGCAAGATGCACGAGAAAACCAGCTTACTAAAACCAAAATAATTTGCATTTTTTTATATTATCTAAAATACAGTAAGAAACTGAACATCAGAGTTCGTGACATTCATTTATTTAATATGTTTTGTATACAAACCACGAGAATCAAAAGTTTCAATAGGTATACAAAAACGGCCGCACGATTTAACGTAACGGACCGCGTGTTGGCCAGGGCTGGTTTAATGCTTTGTATCCGGGTTGCGAAAACAGCTACCAGAGTGCGACACCACTGCTACTGTTAGCCAATCCTGGCAAGTGATTCGATGCTTTTATTTAATTATGGTCATTTAAAACCACATTACTAATTTTTTTAACTAAAATATGTATAATGACCTATAATATTTACAGGATAAAAGGTCATAAAACCGGGTTATTTGAATTACTATTCTATGTAGGGTGCCACACTACTAGGAGATGGAATTAGCTAAAAGTTAATAAGTAGATAAAGTTTCCAGGTCGGGTATCCGCTGCTTACTTATAATGATTCTCTAACTATATACTATAAAGCCATATACTTTTTGACCTGTATTGGTTTGCTAATACCTTGATAACTATGGCCTTTTTTTGGGCACCCCTGGCCCACCAGGGGTCATAAATACCTTCAATCACCATTTTAATCTGCTTAGAGCATTACTCTAGAAAACGGAGAGATGCTCTTTGCATGGTTGTAATTGATACGTCTGTTATTAATCATTAAGAATTATCACAAGAGAAATAATAATTCTGATCAAATTTTATTCGAAGAGATAGAAGTTAAACCCATTTAAGGTACAAATTTGAAACAGTATGGCACAGGTTTCACAGGCTTTTGCTCTTGCTAACTTGACCCAACTCGTCTTTCGTCTCAAACTGATGACATGTAAGTGTTTTATCCGATCAGCTCTGCTGTACGGTGCCCCGTATATCCACTATATATTCACTTGACTGACAATACAGCTTAATGTCTCTAGAAATTTAAAAATGGGATCATGAGAAAAGTGGTCAGAGGTTAAAGAAAGCCGACCTGCACCCGTTGCTTGGTGTGCCGTCAAAAGGTTAGCCCTTCATCACTTTTAAACATATATAGACAATGTATAAATGTACATTTGTAACAAATCTAAAATCATTAAAAATGTAGCCAAGCGGCAGGACATATAATGACGTATTGTAAATCGATTAATCTTTGTAGACTCTGCCTTGAATTCCATAATTTTCATAAGGGGATATTAAAAAAAAAAAAATTCTGATCTCAACATTTATTGAAAATCTGGCCACTTCCTACTTTGGCTAATCGAATTCCCATTCCCTCCTCCCTCATCCTAGGGAGCCATGCTCTAAACTCCCGTTTTATCCCTGACAACCCAGAGCGACGCCTATGGTGGAGGTGGTCTCGTGACCTCTTACAAATCAACTAGCATTTCATTTCATGTGAGCTCTACATTATAAAGTGAAGCGGTTTTAGCTAAAGAACCTTTTTTACCCAAAGAAACGATTCTTTAAAAATCTGAAGTATTAAGTACTGCTGATAGTACTTGTTTATTGATTGTATGTAAATATTTTAATGAAGATATATATATATACGGTGTGTGGTAGTACCACAAAGAGAGTTTAGTATTATGTTTCGTAAATATAATTATTTTTTCTTCTGCTGTTAATTTGTAATCTGAATCCGAAGTGACCATGTTACTTAAATGACTACCGCCGTTAAAAAACACGTGAACTCTGAAGTCCCTATTGAAGAAACGCCGACAGCCAAGTGAACTTTCCCGGAAAGTATTTGTGTGCGGTACAAACTGAAGGGCGCTCCCGCCTGTGATTTACTTTATTTCACTACTTGTGTATGCATAGTCTGTCTCCTTTATCTTAGATAATATATTGTTGAGTTTGGGTAAATTAATAGGGATTACTTAAGGGGAAAACTGGGAAGGGTCTTGTTCAGTTAGCATCAAAGTTTATACGGAACGTTTAACAAGGAAGCGTTCCCACCCGCTGTTATGCACGGGAGTAAATGTTATTTCTTGGGTTCCAAATGAGAACAGAGGTCCTCGAAGTAGGCATTCCTGAAATTATAAGCGTTAATTAACTAGACTTAATTACGATAATAAAAATTAGGCTTAGAACTTGTAATGGCCTGAGTGTATGTTCAACTTACTATGGGTGTCGTTCATTTCAATTGATCTGAAGTTTGAAAGGGGCATTCTACATGAAATCCAAATAATTTGATTGTTTTTTGGATATCATAAAATAAAGGTGATAAATTAAAGGAGAAAAAAATAAAAGCATATGTATATTTTTAAAATATAAAGTCCTAATTGAAATATTTCCATGCAATCAATGCCTTAGAACTACAATTTTTAACGTGTTGTTAACTTTTGTGGTAAAAAGGCTCACTAGCCAAGAACGCTTAACTTACCACTTTCATAATCACCACAGAGCTCACTATATATAAAATGCCGTACTTGTAACGGCAACAGTATTGACACGAGTTTTTCTTAGTTACATATTTACGCCTACGAATTGTACATCTGTAATTAAAAAAAAAAATCCCGAGTTTAGTACTAGCCTCCACCTTAAGCGTAACTATGGATTGCCGGGGATGACATCTGAGTATAGAGCATTAACATGCGGATTAGGATGGTAAGGTAGGCGGGAATGAAACGTCTCAATTGAATGGGATGTTGAGATTATCGCGAAGAGCACGGTTGTTGATATATATGGGAGTATTGGTGATATGCCCAAGGATTCTGGATTGCAGGGATTAGATTTGAAGGGTGTCGGCTCGTCACTAGGGGGCTCAGTTTACACCTGAGTATCCCCAAAGTGATGAGGAGACGCCCGCCGCGGGCTAGGGTCGCTAAAACCGTTTAGTCCCCGTCCGGCGAGCGCCCAGAAAGAGATAGAGCGGGTGGACCTATGGTCTTTCACCCTGGCTGCCGACCTAGTTGGCGGGCAGCTTTAATTCGCTTTGATCTGACTCCATAAGATCTTTAGAAGGTGTGTGTGCCCCGAAAAAGCACTGTGTTCAGGAGAAGAGGGTAGGTTTATAGGTAGTTTATGTGGTCTTGGAATGACCACGAATTCACACTCGGTATCTTTCTTTTTTTTTTCCCCCCCACCCTACCTGAGGCTGAGCCTCAAACGGGCTTCACACTCGGTATCTAAGGGTAGGCGAAAACCGTCCGGATCCCAAAGGCGATTGTGAACCGGAGAGAGGCAGACTGGATTGCGGTGGGAGACACTGCTGGTAAAATTTGCAGGGCCACGGCAACCGTCGTCCGCGAGGGAGAGGTCTCTCCCAAGGAGGTGCTAGTTTTAGCGAGACGAAGGCAGAGATTCCCACTAGGAAGGTGTGGGGTCTGACGACGCCGGACTACAACATAGCAAGGTTAGGAAAGAGAGATGCAGAGGTAGTTGAATGAGAAGTCCTTGGTTTTGAGTAGAGCAGCAGGCGCCAGTGGAGAGAGAGAGAGAGAGGAGAGAGTAGTGTTCCAAGTGACGGTCCGATTAGTTATGCTAATTTGGTCTAAGGCCGAAGCTTATAAAGGAAGCCAGCCAGTAGGGTGGGGGTAAGTCTCCACCTACGGCTGCTCCCCCACTGCTTCAGTCCCTCCTCCTACTCTCACTGACGTCATAATCTTTATTTATTAAACATATGAAAAAAATGATAGATATGATATGATCTGATCGAGAAGAGAGTGACTTATAATTATTTGGAATTAAGAGGTGGCCACAACAAAGGGCTTGGAGAAGCTTTTAAGATTTAAAAACTGAACCAGGTCTTGTACGGCTCAAATGACTGGACGCAGTTTACGTTTAAGCCTAGGTATAATTATAATAATAATAAGGAATATTTGGCGTAATTTAAAGGAAAACGTATCAACTTACCATGTGGGAAATCGTTTGAAGTATGGCTTAATATGCAGTGGATTTAAGCAGCCAGAGAGGAAGGGGATATAAATAAGTCCAAAAACAAATCTGGGGTTCGAGCTTAGTCCGAATCGCAAATTACGTGTGAAAAGTCGCAATTTTGGGATTTTAAAATGGTTTTTAATACTTACTTTTTGGACTTGTGGGAATATTTATTATGCATCTAGTGGCTTAGTACTCGATCACTGCTCTTTTAAATCTTCTAATAAAGATTTCCATATATATGTTAAAGATATAATAGACAAATGTTATATTATTTATGTTATGTTATATCATAAAAAGAGTGTACCACGGGCTACCTCCTTTATGACGTTGTCTAGTCACAAACTCTCTTCCAATGAATCCATTACATCTGCCTTAAATTAGATATGGAATTAGATACGAAATAAAACAACTGAGAAATTTTTCCAGTTACTAAAAAACATTTTTCCAGAAATTAATAAAGCTTTACAGTAGATTAACACCCAAATTTACCTATCCTTTCCTCCCAGTGAGTTCCGATTCGCCTAACCATTGATTCAGAAAGACCTGGACCAAATCGGGTCCTTGGCCTCTGTAAGGCAATCTTCATTGGCGAATTGGCTGTAGCCTTCTGATCGTCCTAACTTCCTTGGTTCCCTCCTCATTGGTACCAAAAAAAAAAAACCCCTTACCTTTACAACCTCCTCCTATTCAAATCAGAAATCTCGAAATACTAGATTCCGACTACCCAACCGGTATCCCCCTTCCCACGAATGTGCCTCCTTTGACCGTTTTTACGTATTCGTGCCACAAATACCTAGAATTCGTCCTATAAATATTCGTCGCTTCTTTCTATCTAGAACTCTAATTTAATTTGGAACTCTTCGTATCTAAATCTAAATTTTAACGTTTCTTATTTTAATCTATATATATATATTATACGTTTTGATTAATTTTTTCATTCCCTATATATATGTATATATAGTGCGGCTGTCATTCCAATAGGTACGGATGTGTTAGTACGGAAGGAGGCCCCCAAAAGAGGAACGACCACTGTCTCCAGATTCCATCCAGGCCATTCTGTAGAGGTTACTGGTTCAGTGTAGGACTAAGTATTGTGAGAGTCCGCTTCCTTGTTCATGTACTCTACTGTTGTAAAATTTATTAAACAGTTATCCTATTTATCTAAACATTGTGCTAGCTATTATGGAGCCTGATCCGGCTGTCTCTGATATCCCTGCTACCTTTCACGGCAATAAATCCTTTATTTTTCTAATGTTCGTAGTTACCATTGCAACGTTATTCAAATCTATTCATTTATGTTGATTTCTGCTTGTATAATGTTATGCCGTTGGTTATTGAAGTCACCACGTACGTGGTCCCAATATCACTAACCACATCAGTGATTTAGGTTAAATTTTATTGTTAGCTAGACACATTAATGCTATTCTTAGGGGGCAATGTCTATAAAAAAGTCCCAGAATAAAGTGTCTTCATTTAATTTCTTAGACCTCTAAGCACCACCCATGTCACGTACTGTGGGAAAGGTCATATATCTACGTTTATATATCTACTCCATTCATTAAACTAGGCCTCACCTCTCCTGACGTCATCATTAACTAAGAAATTAAACCATTTGCTCAAGAAAGCGAAAGGGGAATTATCCTATTGGTCATATGGTTATCTAATCTTAATCGAATATAAAATTAATGTAAATGTATTCTAATTATGTTACATTGGTGCATTTATGAAGAATTCGTAAGTATCGATGATTTAACTGTTGAACGCTTCATGGTGATCAGTTCATTTTTATAGCAATCAAGAGTGAGTAACCGTCATTTGGAACAGGTGGCGTGATCAGAAAATCGACTTAAACACGATATAAGTCGGATCCGGAGCAACAGATTGCTATTTGAGTGATGGGAGTCCTTTGGAGTTCTGACGTTCATCTGTCGGATGCTCCATATCAACTCTTTTATTGTGACAAATTCAGCGGAAACATCGTGATGCAACCGGTAATGAATACTGCCATACAAATTATAAATACAAATGTGATAATAAAATATTTTTCTTTTGTATTTTCCTTTCCTAGTTTAGTCGGTATGGTCCAAAAAATTGTCATTTTTTTTTCGTTGGTTTATTATTGATTCTATCTGTCCAACCACCCTAATCCCCTAGCACAGTCATTACACTGTGCCACTCATCCCTATAATCCTCCTCGGAGACTAAAGCGGCAGTGGCCTCGTGACCTGCTATAATCGCTTGACAGTGGGAGTCCTGGTAATGAGCAGTTTCTCCAATCATGTCCTGAGCGTCTGTGACTTACTTGACCAGCCTCCACTGGCTTGTATCCCGTGACGGAGGAGCGTGGGGGACTTCCTAAGACTTAATTTCCTGTTTCGCGAGGGAGGTGACAACTATGTGGATTTGTGAGGTCTCTGGTCTGTTTGTAAATACTGTATGAATGAGCTAGCAAATAAAGTTTATTATTTAAATAATTTAAAATTTGACTCAGATGCAAAAGAAAAATAATATATGATTTGATCAATGAGACCGAATTTTTCAGTTAACTACATTTTTTTTTTTCATCCGGTCATGTATTAATGGATTTAACAGTAAGAAAAACCTTCAAAACAAGAAAACAAAAAAAAAGATTATAAAGAGATAAGTAAACAAAGTTAATTAAGTATACAGAAATAACGTTAATGTCATTGTAACAATGTATGTTTTGGGCGTTTCAAGAATGTACTTTATCTTTGAGGGTATGCTTACTGTACCGACCTGTATTTCTCTTATTAATGGGATTTTGGATATGGAACTTAGAAAAAAGAAATTATCTTTCTGGGTGTGTCCATACTGTGGGTCTGTCATCACCGTTCTCTGGGTGCATCGAGGGTAGTTGTTAATTATACGCGTTCTAACGTTTTGTGCGTCTTCAAATTTCCTGTAATTTAAGTACATTTTGTATGACAGTAGGGTGACATTTTACTAATATGGTTTTTTGGTTTTGGGGCAATCATTGTTAGATTTTGTTTTTTGAATGTTTACTAAAACACCTGGTGAAGGGAGAGTTACTTAATAACCAAATGCGGTTGAATCGTCCGATTTGTTTTTGTTTCGTTACAAAAACCAAGAAACGCCTATATAAATGATTTATTTCCAGACTAATTGCATGATAAACAGGTATAATATAAATAACATTCTACGGAAAAAGGGGCGTTTTGACTTGATGTTAACAAGACATTGAATATTGTTGACAACATTCTTGTGAACATGGAAGTTGTCAAGGCCAACGGCTTCTATGAATGGAGCGACTTGTAATAACACTCAAGAAACACTTACCTTAAGTATTGGGTCTTGATTTGATATAGAGGTCTATCTGAAAACAAGAAAACAAAATAAATAACTTTAAACATATAGATTGATATGAAGAATGTGGATGATATGAGCACCCCAGGAGAATATCAATCTCACGGGAGTTATTCTAATGGCTTTTATGTGTTTTTATATCTTAATTTATATTATTTTAATTCATAGAAATAGAATGATTGGACCGATAGTTACCACAAGACACAATCATCGGAAAACTACAAAAATTACCTAGAAAAGCGAGTTCCTATCATATTAATGTATATAAGAATGATATTTAACATGGAAGTTCCAATTTATGCCCCCACCACCATACGAATAAAAGCAAACCCGTGAAATAATTGAATTAATTAGTACTAAAAAATATTTTTATATAATATTAGTAGGGTTAGCTCATTAACGACCAGGGTATTCTGATGTGTAATATGTGCTGGGTTGTTACGTACAGTCATTAAAATACCTTCACAGATGAATACCCAACTTTTATGCGATCTCACTTTCTTGTAGAGAAATAATAGCAGAAATTTTACTCGATGCCCTGAATATATTAGAAATAACAATCAATAAAACACAATAAAGGGTCATAAATTAAACTATTAATTTTAATTAAAAAATAAATTCTTCTAAGAAATTGAGTTAATGTTATTGACTACCTGATTATTATGAAATGTTTGGACTCAGGTAGACTATAAGTACAAACATGTTTTTAAACGAAACCCTGCGTGCTGCATTCAATTTGACTTTTTTTACCGGGTGTCTGTCTGTCTATACTGGGGTTTAACGAATCATTTGTTCAAGCTAGAGGCGTGAAAGTTTACACTCCAATTTTTGCATTGGAAAAAAAAAATACAAAATAACACATTAAGTGTCACTAAATAATTAATTACTCCATGTTAAAAAAAAATATTCTTTAGTTTTTGGTATGGTATCAAATGAAAGATATCTGTGCCCTGATTAATAAGATGCATCGTATTGTTTTGTTAAAGCATAATTACAAAAAATCATTACAGATTGCGTGCAAAACCTGTCGCCTTTATTCGGGTCATTAACCATAACGAGTCCATGTAACACAAAATGAAATAAAAAAAAACAATGACATCTTTTGCTGGAATAGATACACTGATATAATTTGAAAACGTTGGTTTATTTATGGGATATTTAGGGGACATGAAACGATTAATAATTGATACCGACCCAACTCCATTAAGACATAATTACGATAAATGGAATTAGGTTCAAACAAGTAATCAAGAGTTATGGCTTTGAGGACTGTTTCATTCTGTTTATATTGTGCCTATTGTAGGGATAAAAATAATTAAACATTACCTAATCGGTCGAATGAGCACCTCGGCGGAGAGGATCGGCCGGTAACGAAAGATGTTTAAGCCCCTCTCGGTATAATTGAGCGCATTACTGAAACAACTTGGTCTATTAATGAATATGAAATGGGATTGTACTTGAATTGCTATTGGATTAAACGCTTTGATCCAAGTTCGGGCTCCTCCGCCGGCTCGAAGAGAACATTCAACTAATTTAAACTTTCTACGTAACTGATTTAAGAACACTAATGCCGTTGGCAAACGAGCAAGGACGGGGTGGAACGATTGTAAAATTAATTGCCAACAAACAAACTGCGGGACATCCCTGTTATCGTTAAGATGTCCTCGTCAAAAGCCCTAAATTGTTGAGGAGACTGTAAAAGGCCAAAGAGAAATTTGCACAAAAAAAAAGTTAATTGTGAAGCGTCGCGACCCCAGTCCACCAATCCTCGAACTTTGAAAATGTCAACATGATACCTCACTCAATATGAAAGTAAGTTCAATTTTTCTTGCCAAGCAATTACGTGGCTGAAGGAGTGTGGGGGACTTCCCAAGACTCCGCTTCCTCTTTCGCAAGCGAGGGAGGTGGCAATCATGTGGATTTGGGAGGTCGCTGGTCTGTCTGTAAATACTGTATGAATGAGCGAGTGAATGAAGTTTATTATTCTTCTTACATTCTCGAACTCATCCCTTCCAAGTACAAGAAATTCCAAGTACCTATCCAACCACCCTAATCCCCTAGCACAGTCATTACACTGCACCACTCATCCCTATAAACCTCCTCTGAGATTAAAACGGCAGTGGCCTCGTGACCTACTATAATTAAGTGTTAGTGGGAGTCCTGCCAATGGCCAGCTTCTCCAATCATGTCCTGAGCGTATGCGACTCCCGAGCTCTTGGCCAGCTTCCGCTGGCTCGTATCCGGTGACTCGGCTGACGGACGAGCGTGGGGGACTTCCCAAGACTCCGCTTCCTCTTTCGCATGCGAGGGAGGTGACGACAATGTGGTTTTGGGAGGTCTCTGGACTGTAAATACTGTTTGAATGAGCAAGTGAATGACAATTTACAAATCTTAAGTGAAAGAAAACGCAATTACTTATTGCCCAATGAGGCAGATTGAATTTTATCGTAGTAAAGCTCATTATATATATATTAGTTACCAAGGGGTAGTTTTAATTTGTTAGGACACACTGGGCATCAAGTAAAACCTCCATGCAAATTAACATCCAATTGAAATTGGGGCTGTGAAAAAATTTCCCAACTTCATGATCCATATTATTAATTAGGAGATCTTCAGTTTGATACTTCATTCAGTGTGACAGGAAAGTATTTTATTTTTAATTAACATGTAATTTTTTTTCTGACCCGTTAATATTTAGCCTTTGTTGAGCTAAAAAAATGCGCCCGAGATCCTAATAAATGTTTTAATGATATTTCGTAATTATAGTTTGAAATAAAACAGAAAAAACAAATTGCATGTTACATGGATGTAAAGAATTTAATTACATATTTCAGTCAACATTTTTTTTGTAATGCTAAGCAATTAATTACTTAATCGTTGTTAATTAATTCATTTATGAAGATGGCGATATCTTGTAGGTATTTTCAGTACCTAAAGAGAACTATATGCAAAATATTTGAAAATCCCTTACTATGTAGTTTGAGCAAGGTACACGGACCAAAACAAATATGTAGTCAGTCGGGGGAAAATAAAATTTGAAATATACGTTTTAACGACTTTTTGTAATTATAGGTTAAGAAAACTGAACGGAAATTGGATATCGTTAGACAGGGCATCAAGATCTTTTATTTTTTTTTGGAATGAGTAATTAATTATTTAGTAACACTTAATCATGGTTTTTGGACATTGCAATATTTTTCGTTTTCTTCCAATGCCAAATAGGGCATTATTCTTAAACTCCATGTCGGTAATTTAAACAAGGGACTCACCATGACCGGAACAAATATACAGGCGGTGGAAAATTAATGTTTTAAAAACCAACAAAACTCAAAAAATCAAAACGCTACGATTAAAATAATTTAGATAATTAAATAACATGATTATAGCCATTATCCTCTTCAGTGCAAGGATTCTGCTTCTAAAACCGTCTTTATGAAGTATTCTAAAGTTGCAGTCTACTTCAAGGCCATTCCTTGCTCCTTCTCAGGATCGTTTCCTGTACTTTTTGTTACCAGGTGTCCTCACGGCCACTTCACTTTAACTTTAGCTTCACACTGAGACTTGACCATGGTGGTGTTAGTATTGATCCTGTCTCTACAGCTTTTCCTTCCTCTGAACCACCACATTCACTAGGCAACATTAAGAGATTTATTAATGGATGGCAAGAAAACTTGAGTCTGGGACTCGAATTAACATAGAACTTAAATGATTTTACACACCCTCATGTACGCCTCTATATAATATGAATCTAGTAGTATGTACGAAAATCTTAGTAGCTCGTGTTGATGAGAAATATTCAACGCCGGATCGAGATGACGTCAATCATTGGAATGGTCATGACTTGATAACTGGAGGAGGCGGAGAATTAGGAATGATGGTAGGAAAAGAAGTCCAAAAGTAGGAGGAAAGGAAGCAGATCTATGGGCAAGCCAAAGGTGGGGGGGATGGGGGTAGAAATAAGATGCCCTGGATCTTGTGTAGTTGGATTAATTATTTGGAGGACGGAAATGTCTCAAGAAAATATTGTGATCCTGTGGTATTTTAAGTCTGCATTTTGATGGGAAATCAGAGATTTTCATAATCATTTCTTGTTATTCAGAAGAAAAACCTAAGCAAGAGATTATTGGCCTTTCTTCGAGAGGGGTCATCTTAAAAGACGTATCAGTAGTAAAAATAGTGTAAGCCCAACCAAAGAGGAAACAAGGAGCCTCTTTGGTTGAAATGGAATGTCAGATTATTGGGTGATTCCATGGCATAGGATTTAAGTAACACCTAAAGCCAAGTAACATTTGATAGTAAATGGTAAGGGATAGCAATAATAATTTGAGATTGGATTTTTATCACCACACCGTCATACTTCTAGTTCTGTAACATTAGGCATTTTATAGCGCATTTTGGCTTATATATATTAGATTTGTTGAAACATAGTCATTAAAATATAACATAGTTTTTGCGCATGCGCTACATCCTGAAACACCTCTCAACTTCGCTCGTCCTTCAAACACTTTATTCTACAGTTTTTAGGCCACAGTACATCAAAAAATTTTGTTCTACCAGGCAACTTACGTGAGCTGGTCACGAGGAAGCCCTCAACACGTAAGTGAATAGCTTATTACATTTGTGCAGAACAAAAGTGAAGTGAAATCAGAGGAGAGGTCGGCCATTAGACATTAGCACCATTCGGATCGTTCACTAACGTCGAGCAATTGTTTCTGAGCCAGTCGGTCTTGTGGCTCAGAGCCAAGACCCGTGACTCGCCACTGGAGGTTGTGAGCTTGATTCCCACCGGCGCCACGTACTTTTTTTCCTACAAACTAAAAACCTTTGTTATGATAAAATGAAATTTTATCAACAAGTGATCTCTCAAAATAAAAAAAAAAAAAGATCGAGATCACTAGGTCCAACCCCGACAACGTCGCCTGTAAAGCGTAAACCAAGACGATCAACCAGGAATGTACAAATAACCTCTTCTGCGGCTAGTTCCATGGAAGAGATACCTCCACAGGCCAGCACATCCAATAATGATCCCGCCATAGAGTCACCTTTCTTCACGCCAAACACCTTTGAGGCGTTGAAAAATATCCCAGCAGAAGAAATGGAAGTCAACAAAACTCCAACACAGCCCCAGCCGCCTCCTATATTTGTACGCAATATTAGCAACTTTAAATTACTATGCTCACAAATGAGCAAAATTGTTGGTACCGGCAAATATACGTGCCTAAATCGCTCTCGGGACACGAAAATATCTCCGGACACTCCCGATACTTATCGGGCAATTATCAAATATTTGGACGAAACCAATGCTGACTTTCACACCTATCAGCTGAAACAAGAACGCTCGCTCCGAGTAGTAATTAGAAACTTGCACCCGACCACACCAGCTGACGAAATCGAAGATGAACTCTTTGCTCTTGGATTCAAAGTTCGTCAAATAACGAACGTGTTACGTGAGGATAAACAACAAGAGGGATCAATAAAAACGGCGTTACCACTGTTCTTCGTCGATCTCGAGCGAACACCTGGAGTAGAGAAGATTTATGAACTAACACACCTGTACTATACAAGGGTACAGGTTGAAAAACCGTTCCCCAAACGAGACATCGTCCAGTGCCATAATTGTCAGGCATATGGGCACACGAAATCTTACTGCCACCACCCTCCCAGATGTGTAAAGTGTAGTGGGCAGCACAAAAGCGATTTGTGCAAAAAGCCCCTACAATCTCCTGCGGTATGCGTACTTTGCAAGCAAGGCCATCCGGCCAACTACAAGGGCTGCGAGGCTTACAGAACGCTAAAGTCGAGGACCGATAAACGCCGTCAGCCAGAAGTGGAAAAACTTGCAGCAAGAAGCGGCCCAGCCAGAAACTTGAGGACTACTGTCTCTTTCGCCGATGCCGTTCGCAACAGAGAGCAGTCACAGGCACCACCCACCCCCTGTACACAAGATCACCTTTCCCAGCATTCCGTTCATCCCGTCAACCCACAAACTCTATCCCATCCTCAGCCACACATCTCGTACATTCCTCCACCTTCAAATTCTTCGGATCTCACTAGCCTTTTAACCTCATTTCTTACAGAGTTCAGAACCCTAATTACTCCTCTCATTTCCCTACTTACAAATCTGGTCTCCTACCTTATCCCCGTTAAACAAAATCCATAAGTGGATCCTTCCGACTCCTTATCCATTCTCCTTTGGAATGCGAATGGTGTTCGCACCCACACTAACGAACTGACAGCACTACTCCACGACAAAAACATCGACGTAGCTCTCATTACTGAAACAAGACTTACTAGCAAACGATCATTTACGATTCGACAGTACCATACTTACCGAACTGATCACCCAGATGGAAGAGCTCATGCAGGTACCGCTGTCATTGTTCATAATTCCATTTCTCATCACATAGTTCCTTTGGTAGCACATGATTTCCTTCAGCCCACTGCAGTGTCAATCAGCACCTTCCCTTTCCCCCTTACTCTAGCATCAGTGTACTGCCCTCCCAATAAATCCATTTCCGATTCCCAATTCATCTCCTTTCTAGACTCCATAGGACATTGTTTCCTTGTGGGTGGGGACTTTAATGCAAAGCACCAACACTGGGGGTCAAGATCCACGAATACACGCGGACGTGCTTTGCTGTCTGCACTCACACGGAAACATTGCTCCACGATCTCACCTGACACAGCCACCTATTGGCCATCAGATCCCAACCGAAATCCAGATCTCCTAGACTTCTTCTTCTACAATAGTTTAGGAACACTAAACTATTCACTCAAGCGCCTCGATGACCTCTCCTCCGATCATAGCCCTTTATTATTAACCATTTCCCTAAAACCAATTCACAAACTATCTCCTCCTTCATTTATTAGGGGCCCAGTCGATTGGGACCACTTCCGTCAGCTTCTTACAGAGTCCGTAAACCTCAAATTATCCCTGAAAACATCCCAAGACCTAGACGATGCAGTGCATTCTTTCACTACTCTGGTCCAGAGGTCGGCTTGGGAGGCATCGTCACCCCATCGTCACCCAAAAATTCATAATCATAATAGTTTACCTCAGCATCTCAAAGATCTAATCCTATCCAAACGCCGCTCCAGAACAGTGTGGCAAAGATCCCGGCATCCTGCCGATCGCCGCTCGTACAATCAGTACTGCCGATTGGTAAAGCGGCGATTGGCATCCTTCCGTTCCGATTCTTTCAATTCCTACCTCTCCTCTCTGTCTACCAGGGATAACTCCTTGTGGAATGTAACCAAAAAAATCCTAAAGTATCAACCTGTTTCACATCCGCTCCGTCGTGATGATGGGTCCTGGGCGGCTTCGGATGGGGATAGGTCGGAGGAATTTGCTCTGCATCTTACCCATACTTTCACACCTAACCTTTCTCATCAAAGCCATACTCACAGCACAACTGTGGAAGATTTCCTCACTTCACCTATTCCTCTCTCTCTTCCACCAAAAGCCGTTAATCCCTCTGAGGTCAAATACCTTTTGAAAAACTTACCTTACCGAAAATCCCCTGGATATGATCTCCTTACTCCTCAAATTCTCAAACAACTTCCTCCTAAAGCCATAATCTTCCTAACCTATATATATAATTGCATTATCCGAACTACGCACTTCCCACTCCTCTGGAAACATTCCATTATTGTCCTATTCGCCAAACCCGGTAAACCACCCAATGACGCCTCATCTTACCGTCCAATAAGCCTACTCCCTATCCTCTCAAAAATATTTGAGAAACTTCTACTAAAACGTCTACTTCCAATTATTGAATCCAAAAACCTTTTTCCTACACACCAATTTGGTTTCCGCCAACGGCATTCCACTGCTCAACAAGGCCTTCGCGTTGTTGATCACATCTCCTCAGCCCTTGAAACCAAACAGTATTGCACTGCTGCCTTTCTTGATATAGCTCAAGCTTTTGACAGGGTTTGGCACGCAGGTTTACTCTACAAGCTCAAAAGATATTTACCACAGACCCTTTTCCTAATCCTACAGTCCTACCTTTCAAACCGCTTCTTCCAAGTCCGCTGTGGTTTAGAATATTCAAACTACTATCCTATAAATGCAGGAGTTCCACAGGGCAGTGTCCTGGGCCCCATCCTCTACAACCTATACACCGCTGATGTCCCCTCTACTCCCAATACCTTCTTGGCCACATTTGCAGATGACACTGCAGTCTTGTCATCTAACCCAGACCCCGACATAGCATCCCATAACCTTCAAAAACACCTTGACGAGATCGATTATTGGTGCAACCAATGGCGGATCAAAGTTAATGAAGCAAAATGTTCCCACATTACCTTCACCTTTTGTCGCAAGTCTTGTCCACTAGTTTATTTTAATTCTATTCCTCTCCCTGTATCCGAGACAGTACGGTATTTAGGCTTCCATCTCGATAAACGACTGACCTGGAACCCACATACGAGACTAAAAAGACAAGAACTAAACAGACGCTTTGGACAACTATACAGACTACTTCAAAGGACATCCCATCTCTCAATAGAAAATAAACTACTAATCTACAAAGCTATACTTAAACCAATCTGGACATACGGAATAGAGCTATGGGGGACAGCAAAAAAGTCGAACATCAAGCGTATCCAATCCTTTCAATCAAAAGTCCTGAGAACAATAGTAAATGCCCCTTATTATGTCAGCAACAAAACCCTTCATAACGACCTTAATATACCCTACATTCTAGAACTCATCCCTTCCAAGTTTACGAAATTCCACAGTAGCCTTTCCAACCACCCTAATCCTGTAGCACAGTCACTGCACTGCGTCACTCATCCCTATAATCCTCCTCGGAGACTGAAACGGCAGTGGCCTCGTGACCTGCTATAATCAAGTGACAGTGGGAGTCCTGGCAATGGCCAGTTTCTCCAATCATGTCCTGAATGAATGAGCGAGTGAATGATGAAATGTAAATATGGTATGAATGATCGTATATCTTAATTACTTATTGCCTAGCAAGGCAGATTGTAATTTTAGCACAATAAAGGAATTATATATAAAAAAATATAACATAAAAAATGATTACTGGAATTTCTTTATCAAGTCTCAAAACTGTCCTTAATAAAATAAGTTAGTGACTATCATGTATTTATTAATGAAAATCTGAAAATTGTGCCTTTGTTTTCAGACGGGAGGATTCTGATAGCCTTGAAGTCAAACGAAGTAACTAGTTTTTAAATTTATTTTAGTATATAAATTAACTAAGTAGAAAATATAAGCAAGGTGGTTCTTTATTTTCAGAGCTCATTCAGCTTCTTGTAAGTTGGCTTTTCATGTTTTTTTTTACGTTAAATACATTTATTTATGAGTTATAAGCAGCTAACGTTACAGCTGCTATACGTCAATTATTTACTAATCATTTACTTTATGCCGGACTCAACTGTCCATATAAAGATGTGAAATCTGCATGGATATTAATTAGCATATGCATCACTGTGGGCGTGACCACTCTACATAAAAAACTGGTATGAAGAAGTAACGGATCTCGTTTAGAATACCAAAATTGAGACTGAGAGCTTCGCACCAAGCACACAACCATAAACCAAGTACGATGACAGTCTCGTTCGATGCAACACGAGGTATTGCGCCTAATTTTTGAAACTACATAAAAATGTATGCTTTGATTGTATAATTGCGACATGTGCTTGTCATAGATGAAAGATGCAGAAACTGAAATGGCGTGTAAGACGTCTTATTGAAGAAAGTGCAAGTCCATAAGCGGTGTTTACGTAAATGAGAATTCGCCTGCTAATAAGGCGTAATTAATCTTGAAGCAGGCGATTGGCGTACATATTCAATAAGAAAAGTGATCAAAACCGACATCATCAAACCCTTACTAGCGTATTCACGCTTGGTGCAGGATTTCTTCTGTATTCACATTATTCACCACAATCGTGTTGATGACGTTTATAATAGTTTTTCATAATTAATATATCTCTTTGAGTAAAATAAGTTGGAAGTAAAAGACTGCTATTAAATTAAATTTTTTTAAAGGTATTTGTGGGAACTACCCCAAGTACTTTTTTTATTTATTTTTTTTGCCCAATGAGGGATATGGTAAAGAAAAAAAGGGGAAATTTATTCCTGGGACCGGATGCAAATGCTCTGAGCTTCACAGGCGGGGCGGGAGTGGTGGGAGGGGGTTATTTTATATTTCTGACGTCCCTACGATATAATTGGAGGCCCCCTGCCACCTAATAATTATCTATCTTCACTAAAATATTCAGGGGAAATTCATGGAAAAAATAGCTCACGCAAAGATATTGTACTATTGGGTATAACGTATTTTCCGGTAAAATTTCTATCTTTAAACTACGCTATCTATTTTAAATGGGAAACTTTAATTGTTGCATTGGTCACCCTATTATTATTTCCCCAATTACATCCACTGTTTCCACTCATAAGTTCTGTTCCCTGGTACATCGCGTACAGTTTTTGCTAGAGTTAAGACAAAGCAAATTCACAATGGGAAGGTCGTCACTCGTGACAGGATAGCTCAGCTGGTTGAGCCCCTGACTAGAATTTGGGGAGAATTCCGGTTGAAATCCCGATCTTGCCAATAACTCAAATATAATTGAAATATATTAGTTAATCTATGGATTAGTTGTCAAGCCATTTTCTACAAAGTTTACTTATATCAATTGTAAAATAAATTATGTTTTAGCAAATATATGTAAGTTTGAACGCTACCGCCAAACTTCGGCACATATGTGAGGTCCCTACAGAGCGCGCTAAGATCGAAGATGCTCTGAGTTGTAACCTCCTGAATATGGGTACTCTTGTTAAGACAATGGTCAACACCTATTATCGACTATTGTATTGATTCAGGTTAGTTATAAGTTTTATTGGTTTATTGTTATATTTGTAGCACTAGCTAATGTGTACATATGTTTAATATTACAGTTCTAAACTGCATCTGCAAGTGTTCGATTTATAACCTGAGAACCTCCACCTCCTTAAGTTTCTGAATTCAAAACTTACATATATATAAACAAAATTAGAGAGGTGGAACGTAAAAGAACGATATCAAAAAATGGCTGAGTTAAGGCAGGATACAAGTCAGTTCTTTCTTAAATATAATTGATGATATTGATTGCGAATAACTTTACTTAAGTAACTTTTGACCAAAATACTCAATTTTATTTGTTAAAACAAGAAACAACTATGAAGAAATAAAATACATTAAATGCAAATAAACGGGCTGGAACGTATGAAATACTCTTTTTATAGACATGACTTTCAAAACATAATTTTTGAAATATATTTATGTGTACATATTCATGAAATTTGTCTACGAATTCCCCCCCCCCCATTTCATAGCCCCTTTAAATTTACAGATAATTATATATAATTATAGATCCTCAGGCGAATCTATTTACAAATCATTTTTGTATTTCCTGTAGCATCGCTAGATGTCTACGAATGAGGAAAAGAAGACCATTGAATCTTCGAACGAGTTTGATGATTTCTCCAGTTGTAACTATTCTGAAAATTTGACAAAACCTTTAAAATTATATAATTTTTCACTATTTAATCATAATGTCTATAACCACTATCGTAGGGCATAGACGAAATACACTGCATCAAAGGTAATTTGGGACTTTTGGGAAATAATACTCAGATTTTAATGAAAAATGAAAAAAAAAAAATTTTAAATGTGGATTATTCAATTCTAATATATTTCCGACTGGCGGTATATAAACCGTTCTTGTTAGTTTGTTCTACATTTATTTCGTCTTATTTTCTTATTCGTTGCCAAGCTTGAATCGCGTTTGCTTGTCAACATTTCGAAGAAATGGCTGTCTTCTGGCAACGCACTCTTAAATCGATAGTTTCCTTCTGATCAAGAAGGATGAAATTTGGGTCCTGTAGGATCAGCTATTTACAGAGGTTTCATTCTGCTAGATTTTTCGCTGTTGCACAAATAAAATAATTTTAAATGTTGTTTAGCAGAAGGAATTAGATTTTAGGTCTGCCTGGAAGTCTAAAGTCACAAGTTTGCTCGATTATTTTGTATTTTTTGATGACATAATGAAACCAGAAAAAGAACTTTTAACTTGTGAATTTCCCTGATTGTAAGTCCTTGTTACTGAAAAATTATGATTTTATGACGATCAAAAATATTTTCTTAGTTTTTGAAATAAAAGAAACATTTAAAAGAAATTACAAAATACGGAATGTTAAGTTAACTTACTGAAAAAAAGTGAAGAATTCCTATACAGATTAACTCAGGTATTAGAGTTTACAAAACGGGGCTTGTCCCTTAACGACAAAGAATAAAAACTAAAGTAAATTATAAAGTAGCGAAACGTAAACAATGAGATTGCATCATTTAGAGGATAAAAAATGTCAACACAAAGGATTGATCTCTTAACGAGTCAAGAGATTGAAAACAATGCTAATTTAAAAGTATATTACGTCTACAAGCTCTGAAAATATAAATAAATTTACTGTTTAGAAGACAAAACAATTTCAAATTGAATAATTTATCAGAATTTGGTTTGTTCAAAGACTTTTTCACGCCGCTTTGTACATTTATAGGAGAAAATATTTATTCCTTTATTATACTCTGAAACTGATCTTTAGAGTAATTTTACTAGAACTCAAATTAAAATTTAGCATCCCAATGTCATGAGTTCGTTTCGCGCTGATTAAGACAATAAAAAGGTTGTATTAAAACTACTAAGGACTACCTCTTAGCTCGGAGATCAAGAAAAGGGTAATAATGTATCATTTATTTGTACATGGTACAACGTATATAAATCAACGTGTCTATGCCAACGTACATGTCTACGTTGATATATGACGTAAAAATGATCGAATCGATCTGAAAATTAAAAGGTATATTTCATGCCTCCAAATATACTGATTATACGTTAGTTAAAAATTTTAGTTATTTATGCTTTGTTTTCTGGTCTCGGGCTGTTTTCCTGAGAATATTTCAGTACTTAGACTAAGACGTTCACACTCCATAAGTGTCAGTGAAGACTTGTTTCTTCACCTGATTTTAATGCAGTGCTTACATTAAAAAAAAAGAAATTTCGTTCATAATTGACACATAAAAATTTTAGTTCGTAAAATAATGGAAACTAATACACTGATCAAACGAATTCATAATGTATATTTTGCTGTTGAATTTTTTGTTTTTACTAGGAAATAACAATATTATTTACAAATCAGCCTAAGAAAATATACAACAGCCTCATTGTTCAGTTTACCAATATATGTAATGTATCAAAGGGCGATTGTTGGCGAGGCTATTTCAAGGTCATTGTTCCAATAGTAGTAGGAGAGTGAGAAGGTCATTAAAATTTAATAAGGGGCAATGTATACGTATATTCTTTAAAATTTGGTATGTTTAAAGATTTTTTCACACCACGATGTGTGTGTGTGTACAGTGGTGTGAAAAAGTCCTAGGGCTTACCAAATTTTGATAAATGTTTCAATTTGAAAATGTTTTTGTCTTCTTAATAGCAAATTTATTTATACTTACGAAACGTCGAACATCAATCGTATCCAATCATTTCAATAAAAAGTTCTGAGAACAATAGCAAACCCTTATTACGTTAGTAACAAAACCTTTCATAAGGATCTTAATATACCTTACATCAAAACATGGCACTGAGATACATTTTTTTTCAATATATATATATATATGTAAATATTATGGCTAGCTGCAAGACAATGTTAAGCCTAATACCACAGGGCCTAATGTACACAAAGCCTGTGTATTGAAAGAGGACGAGAAGATAATAAATCCAGTTAACAATTGAACCTGTGTGTAATATTACCTTATTCTCCCTTTTTTGATCGTCTACAGCCCGGAGACGATAACGTATATATACATTACAAATGTTGACCGACTAAAACCTGGTGATGAGTATTTATTGTACCGAGTAGTTTTGAGTATCAAGGGATTAGGGTGGTTGGATAGGTTTCTGTGGAATTTCATGAACTTGGAAGGGATGAGTTCAAGAATGTAAGGTATATTAAGATCGTTATGAATAAATTCTCAAGTATTTTATCCTGGTCAGTGTGTGATTTGAGTAGTCCAGCCACTATGAAAGAGCAATGTTTGATACCGTAAAATAAAAGAAACCAGGATTTAAAAGCCTTCATAAGCAAACAAAAAAGTTCCCAAGTGATGTCAATCATTAAGCTATTCGTGCTAATACGAACCCTTCGAAATATATGAAATTATACTCAAGAATTATAAAGAACTACTAATCTACTCTTTATAAATAAGAAAGTAAAAATACTCAAAACTACGATGGAAATCGGTATAATAAATACTGATCACCAGGTTTTAGGTGGTAAGTAATTGTAATGTATGTATATATATATTGAAAAAAAAATGTATCTCAGTGCTAATTTTTAATTCGCCACACGACCAAAATTAAAATATTCCCCCAAGGAAAATTTTCAAGACAGATTAATTAATGTATTTAATTAATAATTTCAAGTTGGCTCTAGTTTTATTCGAAAGTTGGCAGGTCCTACCATCAACTGACATTTTTTTTTTTTAATGACTCAGTTTCAAGTTGTTGAGTAATGAGGAACAGTTCAACCACTCACCAAGCACCAGCGGTACTTTTTACAGGCTTCCCAATTGCCTGATATTTCGCAGCTTAACCATTGTTGCCAACGGTAATACATGCAATTAGATATTCCTTAATATACATCTATTCAGTATGAATTCGCAAAATAACAGTTGAGCATAGTACCCTGCAATAAAAATCTTCAATGACACAACTACGATACGGCTAATAGCAGTCTCTCTTTCACATATAAATACAATAGTCTTGTCATCCCACTCAAACCCCGATATAGCATCCAATAACTTTCAAAAACACCTTGATGACATCGAGCATTGGTGCAACCAATGGCGGATTAAAGTTAATGAATCAAAATGTTCCTACATTACCTTCACCCTCTGCCGCTTGTCCACTAGTTTCTTTTAATTCCAATCCTCACCCTGTATCCCTGTAACCAAGTTAGTACGGTACTTAGGCTTCCATCTCGACAAACGGCTGACTTGGAACCCACATACGAGGCTTAAAAGACAAGAACTAAACAGACGCTTTGGACAACTGTACAGATTACTTCCAAGGACATACCATCTCTTAATAGAAAATGAACTACTTATTTACAAAGTTGTACTTAAGCCAATCTGGACATACGGAATAGAGCTATTGGGGGACAGCAAAAAAGTCAAACATCAAGCGCATCCAATCCTTTCAATCAAAAGTCCTGAGAATAATAGTAAATGCCCCTTATTACGTCAGTAACAGAACCCTTCACAACGATCTTAATACACCCTACATTCTTGAACTCGTCCTTTCCAAGTCCATGAAATTCCATTGTAACCTATCCAACCACCCTAATCCCCTAGCACAGTCATTGCACTGCTCCACTCATCCCTATAACCCTCCTCGGAGACTAAAACGGCAGTGGCCTTTCGACCTGCTATAAATACGTTACAGTGGGAGTCCTGGCAATGGCCAGTTTCTCTAATCGTGTCCTGAGCGTCTGTGGCTCTCGCGCTCTTGGTCAGCCCCGCTGGCTCTTATCCTGTGACGCAGCTGACGTAAGAGCGTGGGGGACTTTCCAAGACTCCGCTTCCTCCTTCGTACGCGAGGGACTATGTGAACTTGGGGGGCCTCTGGGCTGTTTGTATATATAGTATGAATGAGCAAGTGAATGAAAATTGTAAATTGGTATGAACGAGATCATATAGCACAATTACTTATTGCCTAATCAGTTATAAAAAAAAAAACGCTGCATCAACGAAATTCAACCACATTTATGGCAAATGGTCATGGAAAATGTCGACAAGAGTGCGTGTGTGCCAGCAAAGTCGTGGAGGCCATTCACCCGATGTGTTATTCCATAAATAACCCTTTATATAACCCTTTTTCTCCCATTGTGTCACCGTCAACAAATATGTGAGCCTTTATTAACAATAATACGTGTCTATCTATGAGCAGATGGAGGATATTTTTTTGTTTGTATCCACTGGCTTTTAACAGCTCTGCTTTGGGGCTGTCAGCTGTCACAGTAATGGAGGAACCCTGTTCGACTAAGGGATGTTTTTCGAAACATTTTTTTTTTTTTTTGCGATAGCGTAAGGCCGTCTCGACCTGAAAACTAAAGGTCTATAACGGATTCATAAAATCAAAGAAGTATCACCCGAGAAAAGAAAATTGAAATTAGCTCCGTCAATGACACTGTTATATCAAGAGAAACGGACATCTTTTGAATGGGAAAAAAATCTGCCAGATAAAAATTTTATTTACCGGTTTGAATAATATCTGAGCCCCATGATATAAAATAGCACACTGAACTAAACTTGTTTAAAATTATTATTATTTTCCACAAGATTTAGACAATAATAAATTCAAGAGGTATAAATAAATCAAAAAGTCAAAATTATATATATATATATATATATATATATATATATATATATATATATATATATATATATATAATGTAGTAGAGCGTTTTTGTATTTGATTATTTCACATTTATTTTTTCTTATATATTCATAGACGAAATCACATTAATAAATGCAATTATTGCTGTTACATTTAGCTATTGGTTCATTGAAGTCAGGAGACGAGAAAATAGGTCATGATTTATGGGCAAGACATACGATTTTCAAAATTATACAAAAACCTATCCGCTCATCCAAAACCCTGTGTCAACTCCTTATCCTGTAGCACTCATCCTTACAATCCTATCCGTTGCCTAAAACGGCAGTAGGCATCGCGAACTATTATAAATAGGAAAGAATGTCATGGGGTCTTTGGCATGAACCTCACTTATGTCCTGAGCGTTTGTGGCTCTCTTACCTGTGTTACTATGTTCAAAGCACACCGTTAAATAAACTGTAACATCGAAGTTACTATTAATTAAAACAAAATACTTAATTGAGTGAGGCACCGATTATTTCATTCTATAAATAATTCCTGGTAATTCATATACAAAAAAATAATTAACAAGGTAAGGAGTCATGAAATGAATCTTGCTGAAATACAATAATTAAACTATGGCCACTAAAGTAAATAGACTACGAACAATGATTATGGAAACCCAACAATGTATGTCGGATCAGTTTTCACAGAAGTGCACTTTGTCGAGTAATGATCGACTAGCTTTCGTGGTTTGGGGTTTTATAGCTGGAAGTTCAAATTTAGCCTTTATATATAATTGTATTATGAGTTGAAATACCGGAAAAAAACACTTTATTCTTTGCCTTCATCCACTAAGAATAGCAATAAGGTATAATTAAGTATGTCTTATTCATAAAGACCTCTGTTTGGAAAATTACAACACGCTCGTACATGTTTATTGATTGAGATATACGAATTCATTCATACTCGTCCACAATTCATTTTCGTAGCAACATACAATTTCCCCTCTAACTCTCAAAGCAATTCCCTAGCAAGTAAGGACCGGAAGCACAGGAGCCCCCTGTTTCGCCATGTGACCAGGTAACAGAGCCACTAACGCTCAGGACATAAGTGAGGTTGATGCCAAAGACCCCATGGCATTCTTTCCTATTTATAATAACATTTAATAACTTCGTGCACAATTCATTTTCGTAGCAACATACAATTTCCCCTCTAACTCTCAAAGCAATTCCCTAGCAAGCAAGGACCGGAAGCACAGGAGCCCCCTGTTTCACCATGTGACCAGGTAAGAGAGCCACTAACGCTAATAACCTTTAATAACTTCGTGGACAATATCACCTCGGTTCATTTAAGTTTCCAAATCGTCAATTCTCATCCCCCTCCATTATATATACAATACAGTTCTACAGTTCAAATCCTTAGCCTGGTTCAAATACTCCCGGAACACAACAAGATCCAGTGTTTTGGACCTCGTGGGCAGAAAACTGCTGTATGCGATCGATCCTTCACACTTCATCGCACGTACAGACGGACACTTGCTGGCTTGGAAATGATTTATTCATTATATTTTATTTTTATACTTTTATTATTTGCATTACTATTTTTATTTACTATATACATCCAGATGTTTGGCTGGAACCTGTGTGTGGTTTAATGTATATTTATCTTGTAGGATTTCATTTAATTCAGTGCTTGCAGGTCACTTTTGTGAATTTTCTGGGTCATTGTTAATGAGCATATAATAGGTTTTATAGGTTTAATGTTGAACATTGTACCATCCAACCAATTATAAAAATAAGTCCCAGAAGTATTTTATAGGTGTCATTAAACGCAGACAGTTCGTTGATCAATAAAGACAGGACAGGCGACAGTAATATAAAAGTGAATGAGGTTATGCTCCTGCGGAAAATAAAACCAAACTTGTTTATTAGAGTAGCTACTAAAATATAATTTTCTAGACGCTGTAAATTTAAAATGAACCATAACGGTAGTCCCCCTGTACCAAACAATTTACGAGCTGACGACTTAACTTCTTCAATTGTTAATTTTATATGAATTTCCTTTGTGATGAAAAAAATAAATTGAGGGTTATATTTTGAATCTTCAAAGCTCCCGAGCTTGGCTAATAGTGATCTATTTATACAGGGGTGGTTTAACGAATTTACGAGAACTGGTTTTAAGGGTCGGTACCTTTTTAGTAACTTGCCGATTTTCGCTGTGTTGAAATAATTATATTGTGGAATAATTTATTACATTATTGTTTCTTTGAGGGTTGTTTTTTTTTAAATACCGAATAAAGTCGTCGAAAGTTGCGTTTTTTGACTCCTTTCCTATTTTGGGACATTGAAGTCTTATTCGATGTCTCAGAGATCTTAAAAATAAAACCAAATATACAAAATTGATCCTAGGATATTAAATAAGTATCAAATTAAAGAATTCATGATTAATAATATGCATTATTTGTTGCCATTGTAGCGGGCTATTATTACAAATCATTATTCAAAACTGTCAATAAGGGGAGGACACCTTTTTTTTTTTTTAAATATCTTCAAGTTTCTTTATTCTTCATAACATTTGCACTTAAATAAGAACTTTTTTTTTATCATTGACAGGAAATAAAATACTGGAAGGCTTTCTAAAATTGTAAATATTATAGATTCGGACACTGGGTCCCACTTGTTAAATTTTTTTCCTGATGACTGATAACAGCTAATCAGTGCTTTTGAATTAAAACATTCGACTCGATTTTGGCATTGTTAGGGACGCTAACATAGCATATACATACAGGCGTAATACGATTACCCGTACCGGTTCCCAGGAAAAACCTCCGGTATTTTCAATCTGTTCGTTACTTCCTCGCTCTACCGCTCTCTGGAGTTTTCTACCTCCCAATATCAGCCATGCTTTACTCCTACCAACCTTCAAAACCATCCTATTCCTAATCACCATTCTGATGGAGCGTGGGGAACTTACCAATACCGCGCGGGAGGTGACAACCATTTGGATTTGGGAGGTCTCTGGGCTGTTTGTAAATACTGTATGAATGAGCGAGTAAATTAAGAATTGTAAATATGGTATGAATGAGATCATTAAACACAATTCCTTATTCCCTTATAAGGCAGATTGTAATTTTATCCCTTAAAGAATTTGATTTATTTTATTTCAACTGTCGAATCCAATAACCTTTTTCCTATACACCAGTTTGGCTTCCGTCAACAACATTCCACTACTCAAAAAGTCCTTCGCGTTGTTGATCACATTTCCTCAGCCCTTGAATCCAAACAGTATTGCACTGCTGCATTCCTGGACATAGCTCAAGCTTTTGACAGGGTTTAGCACGCAGGTTTGCTTTACAAGCTCAAAACATATTTACCACAGACCCTTTTCCTAATCCTAAAGTCCGACCTTTCAAACCGCTTCTTCCAAGTCCGCTGTGGTTTAGAATATTCTAACTACTATCCCATAAAAGCAGGAGTTCCACAGGGCAGCGTCCTGGGTCCCATCCTCTATAACCTATACACCGCTGATGTCCCCTCTACCCCCAATACCTTCTTGGCAACATTTGCAGATGACACTGCAGTCTTGTCATCCCACTCAGACCCTGATATAGCATCCCAAAACCTTCAAAAACACCTTGATGAGATCGAGTATCTGTGCAACCAATGGCGAATCAAGGTCAATGAAGCAAAATGTTCCCACATAACCTTTACCCTCTGCCGCAAGTCCTGTCCGCTAGACTTTTTCAATTCGATTCCTCTCCCCGTGTCTGAGACAGTAAGGTATTTAGGCTTCCACCTCGACAAAAGACTGACATGGAACCCACACACGTGGCTAAAAAGACAAGAACTAAACAGACGCTTTGGACAACTGTACAGACTACTTCGAAGGACATCCCGTCTCTCAATAGAAAATAAACTACTTATTTACAAAGTTATACTTAAGCCAATCTGGACATACGGAATAGATCTATGGGGGACAGCAAAAAAGTCGAACATCAAGCGTATCATGAAATTCCATAGTAAGCTATCCAACCACCCTAATCCCGTACCACCAGTCATTGCACTGCTCCACTCATCCCTATAATCCTCCTCGGAGACTGAAACGGCAGTGGCCTCGTGACCTCCTATAAATGCACAACAGTGGGAGTTCTGACAATGGCCAGTTTCTCCAACCATGTCCTGAGCGTATGTGGCTCTCGTGCTCTTCGTCAGTCTCGCTCGTATTCGGTGGCGTGGCTGGTGGGGGAGTTCCTAAGACTCCGCTTCCTCTTTCGCATGCGAGGGAGGCAACAACCATGTGGACTTGTGGGGCCCCTGGGCTGTTTGTAAATATTGCATGAATGAGCGAGCGAATGATGGATTGTAAATATGGTATGAATGAAAACATTTATCTCAATTATTTATTGCCTATTAAGTATTAAGGCAAATTGCAATTTCATTATATCAGGCTTTTTATTTTTCATTTGGTTTACTGCGTGCATCCAGATATTAGGCTGGCAAGTTCCTTATTTCTCATATTGTACTAAGTTTTACATATCTTGTGTGTTATCTCATTTGTATTAATGGTAAGGTTTTATTTAAATTAAAAACTGTAACTAGTAACTTTGTATAATATTAAGTAATAAAACAAGATTTTTGAAAAAATGTTTAGTATATTTTTAATGACGTTTCTTCTATTAAATTTATTCAATGGAATTCTTATAAATAATTTTTTTTCTAAATGGAGCTTTACACTTTATTTTATTTTACTTTGCCATATTTGTTTTTTGTTAGTCAGGTTGATTTTTCTTTATTTATACTTTATTATGGTTCTTAGAGCATCTGGTCCTAGAATAAATTCCCGATATCTTGGTGGGATGTATTTATTATTTTTTTTTTTTTTGGATGGGGGGTCTTCGTGTAGCACTAGAACCCATTGCTACTGTGACAGGCCTTTAATTTAACAAAATATCCCTTTTGGGCTATTTATAAAAAGGGCCACACGTAAAGGGATGCAATTGATTCACCCTGTTTTATCTCTATGCGCTTGTAACTTTTCTGACTTCTAGTCGGTTGCATGTAACTTGGCTTGTAGTCTCAAGTCACGAACCCTCATTGCTGGGCAATTTATTCTGTTTTAATTGTAACTAAACCCAAAAACCAAACGGTACCGTTTAGCCATGGGATTTATCAGGGAGTCACCGACTGAAACGGTTGGAAGAAAACGATAGGTGATACTGAGCAACTGATAAATACCTAAAAGCAAATGGTTTGTTGCAGCTCCTTTAGGTAACTACTCGGTCTAAGAATTAGCCTTACGCTATTATTCTCCCACTGTTTAAAGTAAGTAGATATAAATACTAATGTTAATTATTATATACTAAATTATATTTTTTTAAATATGATGAATGAGATCATTTATCTGTATTATTATTGCCTTATAAGAAGGCAGATTGTAATTATTGCACAATAAAGATTGTTAATATGTATCAAATATGATATTGAGGTAGTATTTTGTATGTAATTTGTTTTCTATTTGTGTAAATTATTTGTTAATTATTATAGTAGATTGTTCGTTATGTTTTGTCTGCATTGTAGTCCTGAGGATGTCTGGATAGAGGAAACGTCGCTTGTTGATTAATATCCAATACAAAAGCTATTTGTGAGAGACTTCAAGGTTTTTGGAAAAATACAACTTCCCACAGTATAAATATGATTTCATTTTTATCTTTGATTGAAAAAGTACATAGACAGCTCAGTAGAAAATCTCAACAAAATACCCATATAAAACCACTTGACTGACGGACATAAACTATGGTGTCAGCGAAACACTTCAACATCAAACACATGCCATTCTACTTCATAACATCTTCATTTGTCCCAACAATTTTTCTTCACAGATGGTCCCCTCCACAATGACATTAGAATCCCCAGTATGCTAGATCACGTTCCTTCAAAATGCTTAAAATTCTACCTAAATTTATTTGACCACCCGATTTCGTTAGCAAGAACTTTAAACATCACCCATCCCTACAATTTTTTTCGGAGATCGAAGTGTGAGTAGCCACGCTATCGTTCAATATTAAGTCGCTCAGAGTTCTGAAACTGTCAGTTTTATCTTTTTCCGTAATAGCGGCTGATGCTCTCTCGCCCTCCTTCATCCCCTTGAAAAAACTGTGACAGGATCTTTGTGGCCAATAAAAATAAGTATGCATCAACAAAGTTAAAAATAAAATGGATGAGGGGAAGTCACGTGAAGACATCCAGGTACCCCCGGCTTACAAATGACAACAACCAGTAAGCCACTTTCCCGCCTGCACTTGACTACCGACAGCGAACCAGACGAACTTCACCTTCCCAGTCTCATTGGCCTCGCCAGCCAGTAGAGGTGCCGGTTGTTTAGAGTTCATCTAAGCGATGTAGATCCGCGCGTCGTCATCCCATTGAAGGTTCCGGCTGGAGGGATTCCTCTTCCTCTTACGAAGACGAATTAACTCATCCCAGACAAATTAACTCATCCGGTCGAACTTCACTGTTGTCTCTGGTGGGCACGGGTCGTTGCCCCGTTGACTTCTCCCCTCGACTAGGTTGTTGGCGATGACTTTTAGCTCGAGGCTGGCCCAAATGATGGTCACCACCACCGCAGTTGATTCTCCGGGCTTCACTGGAACCCCTCTGATCCCCTAGCTACCTACAGGAAAGCCCCTGTTCCGCTCAACTCAGGCGTGCCTTCAAGTTGGTCACTTCCGGTTTGAGGGCCTCGTTATCTTTACCTAGGCTTTCAATCAGCGACCGCTGGTTTACGGACTTGAGCTACGGGGTCAGCAAAACCCTCGAACATCAACCGCATCCATTTGCATCTTAAGTCCTAAGAACATCAGGTAATACCCTACGGCCGGGAGGGGGAAATCAAAACATCAAATTTAAACTTTATGCTGTGATGTTAAGGAGCGAGATTGAATTATTTAACGAAATTAATTAATTGTTGAGGTTCAGCCAACATGATATACAGAGTAAGAAATGTATGCAGTGAAGCCCAACTCATTAGCCTATGACACAACAAAGAGACAGGTTAGTCAAGAACAAGATGCTACCGTCGAGGTTCTAAACAGAGACGACCGCACACAGAAAATAATACAAAAACTAAATAGCTATTAACAGTTATATAATGCAACTTTTTATTTAGTTTGTTACACAATTTTTTATATAGTTATAGTTTGTTTAAATTTACAGTAGTCGGTTTTTAAACGTCAATTCAGGAAATTACTTGCATTTGGGTACATGAAGTTGATTCAGGGAGGTTGAGTAGGTAATGGTAAAAACCTGGCTACGCTGTTGGTAAAATTTTCCGTCAAGAAAGCTATGGCCTCAAGTGGTACAATATTGACAAGAAAACCATAGGCTCATCACCGATTCCAAAGGGAACGTTTTGTACGCCTAGCGACTGTAAAACTTACCCTATAAATTCGAAATTTTGATGGTGTTGCCGCCCAATTATTTTTTGCTCAGTGTTTTTGCTATTTACAATTTTTTAATTTGTTAGAAAGACCATTTCCCATGGTCGAAGTGGTTAAATTCAAACAAACACTTTTTGGGGAAAAACGCCGAGTGGGTTTTCCACAAGGAAATAAAGGAACACGCGGAGTACCGACCAACACACGGACAACCCATACATATTATTCCTTCACACAATCTTCTTTATAATTTAAAAAATAAATCATGCTTCGTTATTTCTGCAATCAAATAAATTATAAACATTATGAAATAAGCAAACTAAACAAACAACCATTCGATGACACTGGTTTTTTGACCGACTAGGATTCTATTTATTATATATCAAAAAAATAATTTTTTTTTTGTTCGATGCAGAGAGCCGTCTCTTGAATAATAGTACAAAAGCAAGACCACTGGTCCACGGATCCGCTAGTTCTATTGAAACTCAAAACGTATGCTATCTCTACCGAAACTATTGTTTTCGAAAAAAAAAAAAATCGATAATATATAAATAATTTAAAACTGATATACGGTTGAATACATTTTAGACTTTTTCTCCACTATTTTAGAAATGTAATTTTACATAGATGTCCCGGTTCATTTGCTGTATTTTATTATAATGTGGTTTATTATTATAGGTTGGTTGATGAAACAAATCAAATAAACACAATTAATTTAAATGTACGTTTAATAAATCTGACACCTCCGCTGGCTCGTATCCAGTGACGCGGCCTTCCCCTGGGGCCACTTGGGGTACTTCCCAAGACTCCGTTTTCTCTTTTGCATGCGTGGGAGGTGACAACCATGTGGATTTGTGAGGGCTCTGGGCTCTTTGTAAATACTGTATGAATGAGCGACTGTAAAATTGTAAAATGGTTTGAATGAGAACATTTACCACAGTTACTTAATGCCCAATAAGGTAGATTGTAATTTTATCACAGTAAAGCTGTTTGATAATAATGATAATAATATATGGCTTGAGTTTAGGATAATATTCTGAAACGTCGCCTATGTAATAAATTTTGATCCGCGAAAACAATTCTGTTCATTTAAAACAAATAAAAAATATTAGAACTGATTTATAAGTTTTGGAACTTGGCTATAAAATTCAGATTTCTCTCAGGTACTCCCGCTATCTGTCAGAAACTCAGTGACACGTAGAATAATTTTATCGAAGATTTTGAATTTTCTAAACAAAGGCTTTCTTACCTCCCCTATCTTTAGGCATCCTTATTCAATTGTATCTTTCCACTTGGTCTTCCCCGCACCCACTCCCCTCAGCAATAGTCATAAAGACAAATAATAGAGCTTATCGTAGGATACATGACTAGGTAGCCCCCTTAAATGAATTCCTATTACAAGGATATCATAATAAAATTTAATGATTACACGGTTATTTTTCCTGAACAAATCCTCCTTTTTAATACTATAGCCCTGATTAGGCTGGTCTCGTTGTCGTTAAAGAGATATGCGACAAAAAAAATAAAAATTAAACATCTTCTCTCATGCTTTCAAAATCTACTACTTAAGGTTGAGTTAAAATTGTTTTCCAAAAACAAACGTACTTCGGTTTAATAGATTTTCAGTGAGCAAAGATATTTAATAAAGAACCTTTAGTTGTAGTATCGTAGACAAACAGATGTGTATTTATATTCTGCACAATGAGGTTTTACCAATAAGTAAAATGTGTACACAAACTATTTTATTCAGCTAGAGACGACATGCTGCTAAAATAATTCATTAAACGATTAGCTGAGAGATTTTTATTGAGGTGCGGGAATCTTCCTTTATAATTATTTAAAAATTACAAGAAAAAATGCACTGACCACTAAATATTTTTTTGATCACTAATTTATTCAAGTTTTTCATTTGAATGACACGACATGTGAGTAACAAACATTGAGGGAAATAATGCTACAAAAAAAGTTACATTGGACAAATTGTAACTTGATGTTGATCTATTATAATTTTTTTGTGGACTTTGGTGTCCGCATTGTTCCAAAGAACTAATAATTAATAAACTTTGGAGGGATATTATGCAAATTACTCTATCATAATTAGTTTTATTCACATTATATGTATATCACTTCGCTCACAAATTTATGTTAACGTTATTATTTGTAAAAAATACTATATAGTTAAGAATAAAAACAAAAAAAAGCTTTGATGCAAAAAAAGTTATTGTGAGGTCACTGATCCTTGGATCTACCGGTTTGTTCAAATACTAAGGAATTCAATAACTAGTGTTTATGATTAAATAACTCTAACCAACATAAATATGACAACAGGAATCGAAAAAATAAAAATTTTACCTCATGTAACAATTGTTCACAAACTGGTGTAATTACGTTGGTTTGGACGGTTTTCATGTAAGTGTTAAAATTACATTGCACGATGGCTCCGGGCAACAGTACTATTCAGTTGCTCAGATAACATTAAAATGAAATCAGCAATATTACTCATTTTATATGCTATTATTAGTTGAACAGTTTCAGATATTATTTGTCGTTATATATTACTCATAGGGTACGAATGAGATAATTTATCACAATTACTTATTTATTGCCATAAATAGAGAGGCTATACTGACAGATACTGTACCAAGGAGGTAGAATTTAGGCCAAATCCACCTCCATAAACTGGTGGAGAAAAAAAACGAGAGGAATTTGTTTAAAACAACCTTATGGGAGAAAATTGTTGGGAAGCTACTAAGCACGCACGCAAGTGTGGAGCTCAGCTGCAAATCTTGTATGTAAATATTAAGTGTAGTTTGTTAAGCTAGGTACAGAGTGTATACAGTTTTGTTAAAGGAAGGTAGATCTATAATTGACTGGATTGTGTATTTAATGTTTGTTAAATCATATGTTAGTAGTCACTTTAGAATTCTTCCGTACTGTACTATTGTTTATACCCATACAATAGTTTCGTGATGTAAATAGTTGTCTGCATTAGAATTAAACATAAAAAGTGACTATACAATCGTCAGGCAATTGTAAATATACAAATTTAGTATATCTAGCCTCTAATAATATTCATTTGTAATAGAGTATCAGTATATGTAATTGGAGTAGTTTTATTTTCATATATTTAGTAGCTTTCATTTTGTAATGGATGCATACTGTTGGATTGTTTTCTAAACCAAGGGATAATTACGATTATCCCCTCTAATACCAACTTATAATAAATGCTATAGTATTAGTATAGTTTATTTTTATTATTACATCTTTCCTTGTAATAAATAGTTTAATTCATTTGTAATGTTCAAGTGTTTTACCCTTCAATTTGACTAAAATATTTATGGAGTATCCTAACCTTGGGCTTGGGTTACCGTTTTTTCTGCTTTATATCGCTAGTGCATTAGGGTATACATATTCCGCTGTTTAATGATATCATTAGTGATATAATTTAAACTTTGGGTCAGGGGTTCAGCCTGAGAGGTTCGATGACCGACCCTTTGAATCAAGTTGAATTGTTGAGTTTCTTCTCTCAATCCCAATAGTGGGATCTGGCGCCCGTACCCTTTTCAGTTTATTGTGTCGGTTCAATTCAATTACTTTGGGTCAATACGGGAGGGAACGTTTTTCGTCTTGAAGTTCAATAATAGCGGTCGTAAAAAATATTCACTTTCAAAATATCCTGCTTGATATTTAAATAAAACACAATAATTACCAGTATGGAGAGATCAAAAGTGAAAGAAATCGTACAGTTTCAATAACATACAGTATTTATTAAATCTCAAGTCAAAAGCGTTTAAAATTTGTTATTCTGCTTTGTTTCTAACGATTCATCAGACCAAAATAAATTACAATAAATAATTTTTTGAGAGCTGACATCAGAAATAATTTATTTATGGTTCAATCGTTCATCGTTTCATTATGGTTTCTATTTTTTAATTTTGTTCATGAAAGAGGCGTCTTGTGGGAAAGGACTCGCACACTCGATCTACAAGTGAACCACAGATTACTCGAAAGTAATTCACTTTATATGTTCTATATTTAATTTATATATATTTAATAATATAAAGTGTACTTCATAATTGATATTTTGTTTTAATAGAGTTTTAAAATCAAGAAAATAAAATTCCTATGAACTGGTAAGTTTTAATCATATCGTGGGGTAAGTTCCATTACTGGAGCACTGTAATTCTTCACCTATGGTTTGGTGTAGATTTTCATGGGTTAAAAGGAATTGTTACAAATGTGTGATAGGTAACAAATTTAATGTCTCCTTAATGCCAATTACAAAGAGGCATTAACACCGTATTCGCTGGATAAATTTTGTATGAAAGTTTTATTTTTGGCAAAACGACACCAAAAATAAAACTAACAAGATGCAGAATAATGAAAGACCATTAATGAATGTGTTTGTAATGTGTAAGTAATTACAAAATAAATATTTCACTACATTTATGAAAGTATCAATTTGACGATTTGTTTGGGTTTAATATTAGTAATTACTTTATTATCCTGATTCTATTTCGTTCAGGAATGAAAATTTATTTAAGATAAATTCTTTGACAGTATTAGTCCCCTCTAAAAGTTACAATGAACAAATCAATTATAAAAATAAAATGAAATAACAAATAATATAATAAAAAATAGGGATATGCACAAAATATATTTTTAATAATAAGTATTAAAAATATAAAAAGAAGAAAACAAAAAATTCCTGTAAAAGTAAAATATCAACGCTAATATACACACGAATTTACAGTTGAGTATTTAAACCCAAATACGTAAATACATAATAAATATGGTACCTAGATTTTTGAAATTAAATTTTATCGCAATTACGAAAATTCATGAATTCGTTTTGGCAACCATTACGTAGCTCTTGACTGTATTACGCATGATATATCCATGTATATTATTATATACCTCCATTTGTACCTTACGCGTCCGTTACATTTTAACTGTCCGATGATGGAATCAAACCAAAGACCTCACCAGATTTGACACAAATAATACATCGATTCCTGTTTTGTATTTTTTTGGAACTAACGTTATCAATAAAATAGAGCATTCTCGGTAGGTATGCTGTAGTGCTAAAAGTTTCCGATGTTTTAGAGTAACCAAGTGGAGTATATATCTATTATTACTATGTTTATATCTGTATCTTGGTAAGGATATTTTTTCATTCCTTTAAGATAAGATAGTGAGGGCAAGGAGGGTTCAAGTTTATCTTTTTGAACAGACCATTTGTCACAGTAATGACTGGTTAATTAGTAGCCGGTTGTATCAGGCCTTCTTGTTAGCTTTTAGGATCCCGTTACTGCCTCGTTAACAGCCAGCGTGACCGATAACGGTAACGATTCTGTGACAGTGACAGGGATGTTTTAGCTGAGGGGCTGAACATGAGCAGATAATGTCTGATCAACCCACCCGAACACCTAATGTCATGGTACAATCGTACGTCAACAACCGTACTGAACACATTCAGGACGTATCGTCTGTAAGAGCACGCTTGCCAAGCCTGAAACTTCTTTATTGGGATAAAATTACAATCTGTCTTATTGGGCTATAAGTAATTGTAATAAATGTTCTCATTCATACCATATTTATAATTTTCATTCACTGGCCCATTCATAAAGTATTTATAAACACCTCAGAGACCTCCCAAATCCACATGGTTGTCACTTACCTCCCTCGCATGCGAAAGAGGAAGTGGAGTCTTGGGAAGTCTCCTCCGACAGCCGTGTCACTGGATACTAGCCAATGGAGGCTGATCAATAGCGTGATAGCCACATACGCTCAGGACATTATTGGAGAAACTGGCCATTGCCAGGACTCCCACTCCAAGCCTGAAGGGAGAGCTCTACTTGATTTATTTTTTTTATGTTACAATTAATTACATATAGTTTGCATACCCCAATAAACAATTTTTAGTACACGCCAGTAATTGAATAAATAAATATTTGAAGGATTCGACCGAATAACGGCCTATGTTCCATGTTTGCTAAGTCGGATTTTTTGGAATAAGGTCGTGTTGCTTACCTTGCTACATATTCCTTGCGCAATTGTGATATAGTGAAGTAGACCTTGTTTTCAATCATAGAGCTCACCATTAGTAGTATAAGGTACCATAACGAAGAAATCTTTGCTTATACAATATATAAAAATTGTATATTCTATACATATCCTTCAACGTGAAAAATATTAGGTTGACATTTCTCTCTATGTTCTAAAACCTGCCACACAACTGTAATGGCTGTTTTTATTTAAAAATGTGCACATTTATTTTGCTATTTTGAATTGTTTAAGTGAGTATACTGATCATATTTCTGAAATGGTTGTTGTGTTAAAAAGTTACTATTTCATACAATATTGATTTAATATTTAAAAATTTTAATTAATTATACTTAAAGTAAGTTTACCAATTCGGTATATAGAACAATGGGATAAAATTGAAAATACAATTTCTAAGTGTGTAGTTATCTTCTTTTATTGTTTTCCAATCTTATTTATTTTTTTTAAATTAACTATTTTTCCTTTTATTTTTCCCACATCCTATTTTTTATAAGTTTGAGAGCCAAGGAAGAAAAAAAAAAAAACATTACACTAGTGATCTTCTATACATGTAAATTAATGTATCGTGTTCCAATTATAGATCTCACTATTCCAGCTGTGTACGATGACATAGTAAATAAATATATAAATAAAAGGAATTTAATTATCTAAATTTAAAATGTAACATAGGCCGTTAATTTGGCAGATATACCCTATATTCATGAGCTCATCCCTTCCAAGTTCATAAAATTCCATAGTAACCTATCGAACCACCCTAATTCCCTAGCACAGTCATTGCACTGCACCACTCACCCCTATAATCCTCTTCGGAGATTAAAACGGCAGTGGCCTCGTGACCTGCTATAACTAAGTGATAGTGAGAGTTCTGGCAATGGCCAGTTTCTCTAATCTTGTCCTGAGCGTCTGTGGCTCTCGCGCTCTTGGTCGGCCTCCGCTGAATCTTATCCAGTGACGCGGCTGACGTAGGAGCGTGGGGGACTCCCCAATTCTCCGCTTCCTCCTTCGCATGCGAGGGAGGTGACAACCTTGTGGACTTGGGGGGCCTCTGGGCTGTTTGTAAATATTGTATGAATGAGCGAGTGAATGGTGAATTGTAAATATGGTTTGAATGATAACATTTATCTCAATTACTCATTGCCTAATAAAAGGCAGATTGTAATTTTATCTTAATAAAATTGATTGAAACCGGAATTTGGCAGAAGCCTTTATTTCAATAAATGTAATACATAAGGCTATCAAACACATATAACTCAAACAAAAAACGTAATAATTTAAATCAATCATAAAAAAAAACACTTTCGATCTACAGTAAAATTTGCTATTAAATTAAATTTAAAAATTCGACCTGTTCATTATATCCGCATGGTGCCCTATACTCTTTTTTAAATTTTAATACTTACCGTAGTTTCTATATTTTCTGTTATAGTGGTGGAATCAAATCAATGACCTCGCCCAATTTGACACAAATAATACATCGATTCCCGATTCGTATTTTATCGGAACTAACGTCATAAATCAAATCGTGCATTCTCGGTTGTTCTGCTGTAGTGCTAAAATTTTCCGATGTTTTATAATAACCAAGTGGAGTGTATATCTATTATTATTATGTTTATATCTATATGTTAGTAAGGTTATTTTTTCAATACTTCAAGATAAGATAGTGAGTGCAACGAGGGTTCAAGTTTATCTTTTTGAACAGACCATCTTGTAAATTATTTTTTGTGTGTCAAAATCAAAAATTATGTTTTCTAGTTATACTATGGTTTGCTATTGTTTTCGGATTATTGAAATTGATTCTGTGTTTTGTGATAATCGGTTTTATTATAAGTTTGTGAAGTTTCACTTTTTCATTTTGTTATTCCTTAATTTCTATTTTATCTTTCAAACCATTAAATAATAAACTAGGATATTATGCACATATTATTGTTTTTTGTTATATTTTATTTCACTGCCCATTATAAATTCAGCTGGGAACGATACCATCAGAGAAAGAATCCATTATGTGTGAAATGTGTTTGTCCCCTCAAGGGCACAGTCCCATTGCAATAAAGATATTGTTATTATTAATACGCTCTTATAGGTGTAGATAATTCTAAGGTCGGTAGCGAGATAGGCCCTATCTGTGTCTAAAAGGATGATAATATAATACCCTTGGTTGGCCGGCGGTACAAAAAGCGGTGTGCCCTGCAATTTCGCCCTCCCCCTCCACCTCTCTCACACATACACAATATTTTTTGCCTCGATTACATTGTTTTATTGCATAGCTCTAGGGGCGGATGGGCTGGCGGAGGTCCAACTACATCTCCCAGCACGGAGACTTATTGGTCCTCTTTTTACCTCGTGTCTGAGCGGACTTGATGGCTTATCTCGTGACATAAAAAAAAAATCTTATCGTTTGTAGCAAAGCGCTCTTGGTTACCGAAACATTCACTATATGATAGGTAACTACAGTGCCTGTCATGAAACTAGACGCTTGGGATACATAGTGCGGTGTTGTCACATACGGTCGGGCATTCGAATAATCACTAAATTGCTTATTGCTTAATAATTGGCATTATCGAAGTGAAGAGATCACGAGGATAGAAGAGAAATAGTGCACAGAGTGGCAACAGGGCTTCCCATGTACTGCGGCTTCTAATTTCGTGACGGGAACTGTAGACGAAAAGCATTATTTGTCGTCACAATATTTCCCAAATTGTGTATAATATCCTTCAGTACATATCTTTATATAGAATTCATCACTTGTTAATTTTCAGGCAATCCCTCCATATACAACGAGATGAAAAAACATTGGTATAATTACAAAAAATAAAAACTTATTTTCATATCAGAAAAATAATATTTCAACAATTTCAAAGCAATGTTTCATACTCACATGGTGTTTAGTGCCAAATTAAAATAATAATGATTAATATTAAAACATGTAAAATATTAAAATATCATCAATATATATAAATGTGTCCTCCGGCCAGCTCTGCTGTACGGTGCCCCGCTATTTACCCACTTGACTGACAATACAGCCAAATGTCTCCAACACTTCCAGAATGGAATCATGCGAAAAGTGGTCCGACATACCTCTTTCGAGAGGTTGAAGAACGCTGACCTGCACCCGTTGCTTGGTGTGCCGTCGGTGGGTGAGTTCATCCGCCGGAAACACATTAAGTTTTTTGACTCGTTGCAGCACCTGACAAATCCAGTGTTTAACACTATGACCCCACCACCCCTCCCGCATCGATGGCAACAGACTGTCGGGGAAAAATTAGGATAAGAATTAGTATGTAAGCTAGTTTTAAGGTTGATCAAAAAGGTGAGCCCCATCACCTTATTAGTCAGTTTAGTCAAGTTACGTATAATGTATATCATTATGCTTGTTTATTCGATTATATAATTTCTATAAAATAAAAAAACCTGTATATAATGTAGTGATGCTACAGGAAATACAGAATAATTTGTAAATGGATTCACCTGAGGATCTATAATTGTATATAATTGTCTGTAAGTTTAAAGGGGCTATGAAGGAAAAAAAACAAAAAAAACAGATAAATATATTAATTTCGTCAATATATTTCCTGGCTTGGAAATTGTCAAGAAATTTAAAATAGTCCGAGTAGGTTTGTAAGTATTATCTATGGAATAAGACTTAGTGTTATCAGTTCAAAGTTATGATTCATACTTGTCACCTATTGTTATAAAAATAAATTAAAAATTTAACTCCTTAATTATGACAACAGAATGCAACACTTTACATCTGTTTTAATGCTTACAGTATTTCGTATGAATTCGGTCATGTGAATTAATTCTAAGAGTTTACGAGATCTGTTATTATCGTTTTGCCAATATTTTTGGTTAGTCAAATTCAAAAGAATATTGTTGAATAATACTATGGTTGGCCGTGGCAATGATTTATCATTCAAATTTTTACAATTAGTTCTGTGTTGTTGCAATCTATTTCTTAAAGTTTATAAGCTTTAGCCAATATAACACCTGTCTGTACACTGTTTACAATTAATTTTGTATATTATGTACTCCATTACATTATTTTCTATTTTATCTTTCATGTTTGACGAGAATCGATGAACACTAAAAAAAGATGTTTTATATTGAAGGATCTTATGCACAATTTAGAAAAATTGTATATTGTACACACATCCTTCAACGCAGCAAATATTAGGTTGATATTTCTTTTAGTTTATATAACCTCCAACAACATTGTGATGGTTTCTTTTATTTAAAAAGAAGCTCATTGTTTTTTCTATTTGAATTGTATAAGTGAGTTTTTATAAACCTCAGATTTATAAAACGGTTTTTGTGTTAACTAAGTTACTATTTCATACAGTATTGATTTACAATTTTAAAATTGTAATTTATTTTTACAGTTTACTAATTCGATATATAAACAATGGATTAATAAAATTGAAAAGTTAATATCTATCGCAAGTGTGCAGTCACTATTGTTCATTTAAATTTTTGTATTTTGTTCTAAATTGCAGTCCTGATAAGGCATGAATATGCGAAACATCGACTGAGGATTCAACCTATGATAAAGAGTTATTGTGAAAGACATCAAGCTTTTTTTATTTTCTAATATATATAAATAAATACATACAAGTGTCTGTTCGAGAACCTCTACTCCGAAGAATAATCGATAATTTACACAAAGTCCAATTAAATCATGACTTTACCCGTTCCTTATTACCTCCCACCCTAAGAATCCATAATTCATCACTATTATTATTGTTTTTATTTATTTATTTTTCATTAATTTAATTCATTAACTCAGCTTTCACGAACTTTTTTACCCGGAAATAAGTCCTACGTTTTCCTTGTGCCACAAGTTCCGTTTGTAAGCCAATGACATTCACCTACGTTCATTCATTATATTGGGTTTTTGTAATGCAAAAATTCGAAAGAATAACTTATAGAAATTCAACAATAGAAATGGCTTGTTTAACATGGCTTGAATCAATGCCTACACATTTTAGATAGTTACAGATTTTTGCTGTCAATGCTCAAAGACCGTTTGATTATTTTTCCCCTTTTATTTTCTAATAACTTCAAGGGCTTAACAAGTTTAGGAGCAATGCAGCACTCCACGAGTGCGCATAAAGAAAATATTTATTAAGTAATTTGAACATAATAAAAACATTAATATGGTGCTATAACTTATAGACCTCATACATGGAACAATGCCATTTCATGTTCTACATACTAACATTCATTGAATATGTACGATTCAAATCTGCCCAAAGCCAATTTTGAAATTAGAACAAATAATTTTAAAGAATAAATTATTGAGATTCGACAGTATAAATGGCTTGTTTAATATTGCTTGATGCAATGCTAACATATTTTTTTTTAGGTACACACATAAAAAGATAGGTTTCCTAGTTTTGAAAAAATCTAGCGGATCCATGAAAAACTGCCTACGGATCCAAGCAGCCAATAATATCGTACATAGATTTTGAGTTCCTCTAAGGGTGTAAGTGGGCAGCCCAAGATATTCTGGAATGACCTCATCGTTGCAAATATTTTCTTCACAAACTTTTCCTTACTCAACAACCTTCACAGCTCTTCTCCATATTTAACATCAAATAACACGTCCATTTACGCTAGACCCACTCCCGACAATCCATCCTATGGCCTTGCCGACAATACTACAAAATTGGTTCCTTCTGCTCCTCCCTTGCTCAACAACAATCAACAGATTGTTGTGGCCACCTCTTAATTACAAATAATTAGAAGTTCCCCTTTTCTCGGACCATAAAATATTTATCTATGTTTCCATAAGTTTAATAAAGCTTATGACGTCAGGGGGAGAGGGGAGAGAAGCTAGTGGGGGAAACAGCCCAGTTGGGGAGCCATCCCCACCGCGGCTGGCCTGCCTATATAAACCCCGCGTCTAAGAGCGGAAAATATAACTTACCAAACCGGCACCTTGAACACTTCTCTCTCTCTCTCTGCACTGGCGCTTGCTGCCGCTTCTCAAAACCATGGTCTTCTCATTCAACTACCTCTGCATCTTTCTCTCCTAACCTCGCTATGTTTTAGTCTGGCGTTGTCAGGCCCCACACTTCCTAGTGGGAATCTCTGCCTTCGTCCCGCTAAAACTAGCACCTCCTTGGGAGAGACCTCTCCCTCGCGGATGACGGTTCCCGTGGACCTACAGACTTTTCATAGTAGCGTCTCCCACGGCAATCCAGTCTGCTTCTCTCCGGTTCACACTCACCTTTGGGATCCGGACGGTTTTTGCATACCCTTAGACACCTAGTGTGAATTCGTGGTCATTCCAAGACCACATAAACTACCTATAAACCTACCCTGTTCCTCTTCTCCTGAACATAGTGCTTTGTCGGGGCACGCCTTCTAAGATCTTATAGAGTGAGATCAAAGGCAATTAACCTGCCCGCCGACTAGGCCGGCAGCCAGGGAGAAAGACCACAGGTCCACCCGCCTTACCTCTTTCTTGGCGCTGGAGGTTGTAGCGACCCTAGCCCGTGGCGGGCGTCTTCTCCCCACTTTGGGGATATTCGACAATCTGAGTCGGACACAGATTATTTAGTTATTTGCTATAAAAAAAAAATGAGTAGTGATTTTAAATGCTAACTAATGTGCTAAGTTTGTTCTTAAGCGTCAGTCCCATAGTAATAATATTATTATTATAGTTGGAAAGGAATGTATTGTTCCCATACGATTTTGGATTTGGATAGGGGCACTGATACCATATGGCATTAAGTGGTATAAATCATTTCGAGTCTAATATGGTGCCAGTGAATGGTTAATTTCCACTACAATGCGGTGGAGGGCAGTAAAGATTTTCGAACAATGAGGGACTCCTACTGGACTCCGGCCACGCCGCCCTCTGCCAAGGTTGGCAGCCCTGCAATTAGAGGGATAATTGCAGAAAATTATTGTAATTGGGGATTTAAGTGCAGCTCGTTGTCCCATATCGGTTCCAGGTCTGATGGGCCGGAAGCGATTGTGCTCTCGGAGTATTCCGGCTGTTCCCTGGGGGGGGGGGGGATTTTTTTCATCAAGCGTTCGTACGGAATGTGGGCCCTGTAGGGTCATTCCAGTTGGACTATTATTAACACGAATGATCAGCGGATCCGAGGATCAGCAGCCTTACTGTTTTTATTTTTAATTATTCAAAAGTTTTACCGACCAAAAGTTGTGTCTTCGAAATATATGTAAACAAAATGAAGATAATCAAAAGTAGAGAAGCTATATTGAAATATACTCACGGCAGTCAATGCGAGTATTATAATTACTTTTTAAATGGTCGTGATAATATTACGCAGCATTATTGATTTAAAAAAAGACAAACAAACGAGAATTCATTTCTTTAACTGTAAATGTTACTTACTAAAACTTCAGTACGCCCCTACTGTGCTTTTACAATGTTTTATTTTATTAGGGGTTTGTTGATTTAAATTGTAATTATTTTTTATGTCACGTGATGATTCGTGTGATTATGACGACACTGTTATGATATGACTCTATAGGTTTTAGCTGATGAAAGTAACCTTTGTAACCACCATTAGGTTGCTCCTTCTCTCAGCAGGATTTTCTCTATAATTTCCCTTCAAGCAAATTTTTTATTAGTATTTTTCAAACAAATAACTTTATACTTCCTGAGTGTTAGTTTTTGTTCAGTAACACCATGGAAAACTATATTATTCAAATGGAAGAACTGAATTTTTCACAATCCAGAACATCATGGATAAATTATAAAAAAATTATTACGAATTAAAGTTATATGGCAATGTTTGCATTGCAGTCTTTGATGATGATTGAACAGCGAAACGCTTACGGTATTTATGATAAAATCATAATTCCTGTTGTTATAATTTAACCGGAAGTTTATTAGTACACTGCGAGGTGTCAAGAAGTATACCTTTAAAATTTCAAATCGATCGGTTCATTCTTATGACGGCAGCATACACAGAAAAGCAGACGAAGCTTGTCCCTGAACGAGAATGAAATATCACACTTCAGGCTCTGCAAGAATATTTTCTTAAACTGACTGAGTTTTTGAGGATCAACCAAATTACTTTTATAGCGAATGAACTAATCTTAATATCCAACCAACATTTGGCACGGCAAACCGCTAGTTGGCTGAAAACGCCATAAAGCAACAACCAACAAGTTAAAATCGATTAGGTGCCACAGATTTTTTGTTGTCAAAACCATTTTCTCGGGAGGGGGGATATCAGACAAACCGCTTTTAATTTCTTTCTTACTCAGTCAAAAAATTTAATTTGTATTAAAAATAGGTTCTGAGCTGTGTTTTAATTTGTTTACTATTACCCTTGTATTTTATACATTTTTACATCAGACGATAGACCGTAACTTTTTGAAAGCGCAGTGCCATCATGTATTCAGCACGTTTGACTAAAAATATCTTCTATTCTACTAAAATATAGTCCTTTCGAAAAACAAACTAAATTGAACTGTGAATAAAATAGGATTTTACCGTTTGAAAACAGCAAAACAACTCTCAGATTACTGATGGTTTTAAAAACACAATATAAAGGTTCTAATTACGAATCCCTGTACAAGGATTGTTTTTTTCTTCAAAGCTTTGTAATATAGGAGTAGTCCAGGTTGTCCTGGTTTTGTTTTCCATCTGAAGGAACTAAAATTCTGATTTCAAAAAAATAAGATACAGAAAACAATTAAAACACCCATACGCTGCAATCAAGTTCAATTAATTACTTTGTAAGCTATAAGTGAGCTTATAACTAAATTTGATTATTTATTTGTATTATATTGTTAATAGTTAGTAGGTAGCACTGGGATGCTCATGTATTTGGCGTCAAAGCATTATCCCCCTTAGTCTCTGTTTTGTTAACGGTATTATCTACTTCTTTATTCAAATAACTACTCATTTGACCTTAAGAGGCTGAGTAAATCCTGACCAGAAACATCCCGAAAATTCCAGCTTTCTAACCTGTCCGCACTCAAACCACGATTCATTGAAAAGAAATTGTTCCTGATATTTTAATACACTATGATTAGGGTGTACGAGGTCTCGTACGTAGGAGAATACAAGGACGACATTTAGTCCCCTATGAAAGTTTTTAAAGACAAAAAGACATCTGACATAAAGACAAGGCAGATATCTGGAACATTCCCAGAAAAAAAAAACAACTGTGCGGGAGATTTAAAAAAAAAATGTAATATAAACACATAAAAAACGGTGGATCAACAGATAACCAATGGAAACAACAGGAATTAATTAATTCTTCAGAAATTGAATTTACAGATATATTTCAGCTGATATAAAAAATAAAAATGAGACCTATAATGCAGTTTCTGTTAAAAATAATATTTTATTACTAAATAGATAAAAAAATATTAAAAAAACCAGGATGTCTATCAAGTTTAATTGGATAGGAGCTGTGAGTTCCATGTAAATCAAATCAGAGATAACTCTGGGATATTTATATCTTTGAGGATGATTGATACTATTGTTTGCGCACAATTGCGCTAAGAACAAAAACAAGCTAAGCACCCTTCTGGGCCGGAGTTGGCAGAAAGCAGAAGGCAAATAATTCAGAACTTCCCCCTTCAACTTACAACGAATTTCTAGTGTGTAATCTCCATTTATTTTCAAGATGTAAGGTCTTATCCAGAAAGCCACCATATTTCTTAGGGGAAAGAAGTTTTGCTTTTCGCCAAAACGCTTCGGGCTGTCGTCGGTTTAGGCCTGAGCTTTCCCCTTTTTAAAACTTTTGTAATTTTACCCTAGAACATTCAGCTTAGCGTCGAAAACAAAACCAACTCAGTGCTTTCCCGTGTCTTGTATTTTTGTATACATGTTGCAAGGCCGGTTTTTTTTTTTTGATTTTTTTTTTCAAACGCAAGACAGCCTTTAAGTTTTAAATTGATGAAAAATAAACTATAAATGGTTTAGTATGGTTATGGTTTTATAATTCAATAGATTTTCAGTACGTTATGAACTGATATCCTCAGGCAACATGTATCATTTAAATACTGTACAGACTACTTCAAAGGACATCCCATCTCTCAATAGAAAATAAACTACTAATCTACAAAGTTATACTTAAACCAATCTGGACATACGGAATAGAGCTATGGGGGACAGCAAAAAAGTCGAACATCAAGCGTATCCAATCCTTTCAATCAAAAGTCCTGAGAACAATAGTAAATGCCCCTTATTACGTCAGCAACAAAACCCTTCATAACCACCCCACCTTAATATACCCTACATTCTAGAACTCATCCCTTCCAAGTTTATGAAATTTCACAGTAGCCTTTCCAACCACCCTAATCCTGTAGCACAGTCATTGCACTGCGCCACTCATCCCTATAATCCTCCTCGGAGACTGAAACGGCAGTGGCCTCGTGACCTGCTATAAACGCGTGACAGTGGGAGTCCTGGCAATGGCCAGTTTCTCCAATCATGTCCTGAGCGTCTGTGGCTCTCGTGCTCTTAGTCAGCCTCCACTGGCTAGTATCTGGTGACGCGGCTGACGGAGGAGCGTGGGGGACTTCCCAAGACTCCGCTTTCTCTTCGCATGTGGATTTGGGAGGTCTCTGGGCTGTCTGTAAATATTGTATGAATGAGCGAGTGAATGATGAACTGTAAATATGGTATGAATGAGAGCATTTATCTTAATTACTTATTGTCTTATAAAAGGCAGATTGTAATTATAGCACAAAAAAAAAAATTAATTAAATTAGTCACTAAAGCTATATTTTTTAAAATATTTCCTGGCCAGGAAATCGTCATATTAATTTAATATAGTTAATGTTATTCATGTCTTTACTTTTTATTGAATGTCTTCGTTATGGACATTACCTGCAGCTCATCATAATTTTGAAAATTATTTGACGACTGACATTCGATCGTAGGAAGCTCTTGTGGTTGAAAACGGTAGTGGTGGCACTGGGATTTTTCCAACTGTCCTACTCGCAATGTATTCCTTTTTCTACAAATAATTATTTTTCTACTGCATCTAAAGTAAGTTCATGTGTATTACGTAATAATCTCGATAATCCGACCATTTGCAACTCTGCTACATCAGTGATGATCCAACGGGCTCAAGGCAGTGGTTGAAAACAAAAAACTATTGAATAAAAATATTTCTTTTTTAAGAAAAAGCTTCATTTGACAAACATCTTGACTTAAAAAAACATGATTATTATAAATTAAATCAGCAAAACCTAAAATGAAAATAAATATATTGTTTAGAAGTCCCTATGGCATTCCTTTAACTTTGTGTTTTCAGTAATCCGGCAGTATTGTGTCCGCATATTGAGTTTGAACAATTAATGATGAATGTATTAGTTATTACAGAATTATTGTATGAATTTAAATTATACATGAGTATTAATGAATTCCTACATCCCAATAAATAATCCGGTATAAGAAAATTGTCATTTATCAAATAAATATGTTTTGGTATACTTGTAATTGCAGAATTAAACAACAGGACGAATCTTCAAGGTCCAAGTGAACAAGGTTTTTTTAACCAAAATAACAAACCTCTTCAAGTGATTTCAAAACTATGGTTTCGAAATTCTCTCGAATTTTATTTGTATGTATTTCTGAGTCTAACCTAAAAATAGGCAAAGTCAAAACAAGCATGCGGTTGGCCGTACATTATAAAATTTAGATACTGCTTGTTTTTGATGATTTTCACAGGTTTAAACTCAGCTAACAAAAGTGTTTGTACTGTTGAAATTCAAAGAGAATTTTTCGAAATATACAAGAACGCTATGCTAATGAAAGTCTTGATTTTGAAGAAAGTTAAGTTGACCTTCCTTATTCTTCTCTACTCTGTTTTTCCGAATAAAAAAAAAAAAAAATTAATTATTGTAGGAAAACATTATTTATTCAGCCGGCCAAAGATTTGTACCTACGCCTATAAGTGAGAGGCATTTTAAATTCACTCTCCTGTTAAACTTACTTTGCTTGGTAAAGTTAGTTCTGAAGGGTGGAAAATCTGTTCGGAAGTTTTGCATTATATCGCCAGACATTGCTGTGAAGCCCCTGTGTAATTTCAAAGACTGCCTGAAAATCCTATCGATAAAACATGGGAAAAGTCACTTGGAGTACAAAAATTGATTAGGTTTGTCATGCGTTGTAGTGAGGTCATAAATACCACGAATAATGAACATACATCGTCAGATATCAGATGAAATTTTTTGACCGGCTTTCATGAGTTCTACAAAAGGAATTCGTTAAATTTAAAATAAATATCCCTTAAAATAATACAGTATTATTTTTTGCAAAAACTTAAATTGTTTTAACACTTTAAATAAATAATCTCAGTGAATAATATCTGGATGCGTTTACCCCCCCCCCCCCCTATATCTTCGCTTGCGACATATACCGGCAATGGTTCGATTCTATAATAATATACACAAGAGAGATCTCGTCTCTCTGACCTTATTGTCCTGCCCACAAAATGGCAGCATACGATCGTTTCTTGCTTGCTTGTTTAAGCCTCTGTTATTCTCTAACTGCTAATATCCACCATCCTTACCAATCTCAAAACCCTTCTATTCCACACCTCACTATCCAAAAAGACGCTTGCTACTTTGGACTAATTTATTTGTACCATTATAGTTTCATACTTTTATTTTTCTATTCCTATTTTTATCTAATTGTCTACCATGTAAATAGATGTTTGGCTGGCACCCTCCTTGGTTTTCAGTATCGTAAATTTAGCTTGTTTAATGGTTTTCAATTAATGTCTTGTTATATAGTATAGACTTGTTCATACTATTGTTATGTGGAACCATCTGTGACTATTTACTAAATGAAGTTGAATAAGCTTATTTTAGTATTATCATTATTATTTATATCAGAATTTTATAGATGGTCATTTTTTTATAAACTAATACATAGTTCTTTTTATTTTCCAGATATGAATTTGTCGTGTTAGAATCATTGTTGTTCATAGGGGACGTTGTTTTTTTTCTATTCTATTCAATATAGCCAAATATTCGGCCTTTCACCGACGTATTTGGCGTGTGTTGACATTCAACAAAGAATATCGACATTATCTGATTTCGGTGTTACGCACTGACATGTACATTTCTCAAATAATCACTAGATGTCTATCTGTACACATAAAGAAAATGACGTTGCAGGCAAAATATGGATTGGATAGCCAGCCCAAGCCACATCGTGGCATGCCATTAAGCGACTGTGGCCATCACTCAAATCCAGAGGCAGTTGGCTGTTATACATGGTCCGGACCGCCAACACATGGTGTTCCTGTGTCGCCGCAACGGTCCTAAATATCTGTAACACATCGTCACTTGATGGGGTCTTTGATCAATCGCCGCCTAACTAACGGTCGGCTCCCGGCTTTTGACCGGCAGGCATACCTAATGCGTTCCGCCTAGGGTGTTCTGAGTACATTTTATTTATAATAAGTACATATGACTTCTGATGCAGCAATAAATGCTTAGCCCGACCGTGATAAAACCCGGTGGATTTTTTTAATCAAGCGCATATATCAATAAAAGAAACATGTTATCCGTGAATTTACAAATTAGTGGACTGTTTATTCAGATATCTGTTATCGTTGGCTAAAGGAAGATGTTAGATTTTAATTAAATAAGTGGACAACGTTTCGAGATACTTTGAATTTCCGCATCAGGTCATAGATAGCATGAGTTGGCTAGAGGATGGAAAATATTGCCCGTTTTCCATCATTTACATATTTAAGAACATATTTCTTTCATCAATTAGAGCCAATATCTCAACACATTATCAACTCATAGAATAAACGTTAACACTTTAGAGTAACACGCAAAAAAAGAAACTTGTTGATATTACATCAACAGCTGATGTTTCGCAGACTCAGGCATCCTCAGGTCTACAATTCAGACAAAAAAAAATTTTAATGTAAATACTTTCAAGACATAATTAAAATTATATTCTTTCAAAAAGTCATAAAGTTAGTATTAGTATTTTATCACATACCAGTAATAAACTCAGAAATATTAATTTACTGGCCTTTTCACCTAGAATAATTTGTTGGAATGAAAACATTCCAATAAATTAAAAATTAAATCTTCCAAAAAAAAAAATACTCACCAGTAACTAAAATATTGACCAATACTCTGAGCATGACATTTCTACATTTTGCGGCAAAACTTTTTTTTTAGATAATATGCAAATATTTTAATTCTAACCCATTTGCTGTTAAATGCACGTTAATTGGCAGTATATCATATTAATAGTATTATTATTAATGCTACTCTGTTGTGGTTGATAAGTTAGATGTGTTGGGTGAAAAAAAAATAGAGTGTTGACGACACGCAACGTCGACAGTAAATATACACCGGTTGATAAGGGCCAAGTTCTACTTGAGCACACAAAGATAGGATCGCCGACGATCGATTTTTCTTACCCAACTGTTAAGTAACACATACTTACCTGGAATATATATATATATATAAGTTAAGCTCCGGGCAGCATCAGTACTCAACCTTAATCCCCGAACGTCGGGATGTAAACATCCCGAATGTAAATATACAGGGTTATAGACTCGAAATAAACAGTCTAGTTCTAACTTTCAAGCGTGTTGTTTCTCTGTACCTTTTTTCCCTTTGTTTCTTAATTCTAAAGCCGGTAAGCATTAACTGGTGCCGAAACCCGTGAACTCGTGGTGTGGAAAGAAAAGTAAGCGACGTCTGTTCGATTTTTTTTTTTTTTTCCTTTTTGCCGTGTTAAATAAAAAATTGAAGAAAGAATGGCGGAAGGAGGCGTGCTACGACCACCTGTTCTGAACGTAGCGGATGGCGCGGAACATGTAGCAACGAGAAGGGTGGGCATTTTGCCAGAAGCTCATGCTACCGCTCTTGCGTTGATGAGAGTGAAAGCAATGAACACTCAAGATCTGAGAAATGCAATTTCAGAGCTGGAATGGTTCACTGGCGAATTAGGAGAACTCAACCACTTTCTGAAGGGAGGAGATCGCCTCACTGCCTTAATTCTAGCAAAATCGGAGGAAAATCTTCTGGACCCCAGGGATGCAGAGTCACTAAGAGCGGCCCTGATATGTCGGGTCAAGAGAAGGATTCTCAACCAGATCCAAGCGGATGAGGAGACGTCGTGGGAAACGGTGAAGATGCGGCTAAAGAAAGCATATGGAGGGGGGCGATGGACGCCTGAAGAAGATATTTTCCAGATGTTCCGGGAAACAAAATCATCAAGGCAGAGTAGCGGCCAATATGCCGCAGTTCTTCTAACCCGTTATAATCAAATAATGGAGAAAATGAGAGAGACAATGAGCATCGAAGAGGTAGAGGGCAGAATGGGATTTCTGTCTACTATACTAAAGGTACAGTTGGCGAAGGAAACAGGGAGAAAAGAGGTATTCCCTAATGAGCGCTCATTCCTCGAATGTGCCCAAGTCATGATTGACACCAGCGCCAGGGAGGAGGAATCGAGGATACATGAGGATGAGGGAGAATGGAGCCGGATAGTGTACAGAAGAACCAGGGTCCCTAAATCAAATTGGAAAAAAGTCGAAACACCAACCGGTAGGGACAGGGGAGCGGCAGGCGAAAGGAGGTTCAGGGCGGCGAGACCCAGGTACGGACCCCGCAGAGAAGAGAGAAAATGCCATGGGTGCGGGAAGACGAGTCATTTAGTGGCACAGTGCCCCCGCACAAAATGTTTCGAGTGCAGTGAGGAGGGGCATATCGCTAGGCATTGCCCTTACGTGTATCGGAGGAGAGATGTTCATAGGGCAGAACCCATGGAAGTGAATACGCAAACGATGCGGGAAAGAAGAAATATATCACCCAGGGGTAATGAATCTTCAGCTGAGGAATCTTCAGGAGCGTCAGGAACGTCGGAAACGGAAGAAGAGCCGGCTCGCGACAGGAGCCGAGAGCATGAGCGAAAGAAGACTACTTCGAGAAGATGGGAGCGGCGTGTGGCAGCCTGAGGAGGGTGGCAGCAGAGTGGCGACCGCACCCTAAAGTGTAATACAGTGAGAGGGAAACTGTGCGAGTTGCCAATAATTAGAGTCGAGGGGGGAGAGAGGTGCTTGGTGGATACAGGAAGCACCAATACCATAATGTCACGCGGTGCGTTGGAGCGGCTGTATGGCAGAGAGAGGGCACTCCAGGTCAAGGTATGTAAGTGCAAGTTAATTACCCTGGGCGGGCCCTGTAAAGTGGCGGGAGAGGCGGTCGTGAATTTAGAGAAATGGGCGAAAAAAAAGGGCGATATTAACGTACATATTGTGGAGTACATGCCGCGCGAGTATGAAATAATAGTGGGGTGTGACTTATTGGGTCGGGTAGGCGCGCTTGTAGAGAACAAGGGAAAGGAGTGGCGGATCAAGTTGGGGGGGGGGGGTTACTTATCAATGTCAAGGGACCGTAAGAGGTGGGAGTGCGCGGATAGGGGCAGTCAAGAAAGTTGTGGACTGGAGGGAAAGCTTACGTAGGGAGTTCGGAGATATTTTTTACGTGGAGGGTGATATGCTTGGGGCAACGGGGAAGACAGTACATGAAATCCCATTAAAATCTGACCGAATAACGTACGTGAAGGAGAGACGATATCCGCAGGCACTCCGCCAACATATCCGGACAGAAATCGACAGCTTAAGACGACAGGGTATAATCGTTGATAGCACATCCCCTTATAATAGTCCTCTGTGGGCAGTACGAAAGAAGAGTAAACCGGGAGAGGAGGGGGAGAGATATAGAGTCGTCGTCGATTTTAGAAAATTAAATGAAAACACAACGGATGAGAAGTATCCGATTCCCCGTTTTGAGGACATTCTCGACAGACTGAATGGAGCCACAATCTTTAGCACTTTGGATTTGAAAGCAGGGTACCATCAAATCAAAATGAGCGCTACCGATCAACACAAAACAGCGTTTACTTTCGAGAGGGGGCACTATGAGTTCACTCGGATGCCATTTGGTTTGAAGAACGCTCCGATTACTTTCCAGAGATTGATGGACGAAATCCTGAGGGGGATAGACGAGGCGGTATGCCAGATTTATATGGACGATCTGTTGATCTTCAGCCGAACAGAATCCAAACACATCGAAGATCTCCGGAGGGTATTTCGACGTTTGCGTGAATTCGGGTTAAAATTGTCGATGGAAAAATCATCGCTGGGAGAGGATCGGATCAACTTCTTAGGGCATACCATCTCGAGGGAGGGAGTCCAGCCGGATTCTGCAAAAGTCGACGCAATTCGAAAGATAGCGGTGCCGAAAGACGTCAAGGGCATTCGGCGACTTTTAGGTACGCTAAATTACTATCGGCGTTTTGTGCCAGACATGGCAGAGTATCTCGTACCCATCAGTAACCTGCTGCGGAAGGGGGCGCGGATAGCGATTACACCTATTATGGAGCAAAACCTTCGAAAATGCATGGCTCGACTGCAAGAGGAACCAATCCTGGCGTTTCCCGATTTTGAGAAGCTATTTACTATCACCACCGACGCAAGTGAGTATGCATTGGGAGCGGTGCTGTCGCAGGAGGGAGATGGGGGGGAACGACCAGTGGCGTACGCGAGTCGAAGACTGACCGACACGGAAGCGCGGTACAGTGCCCTCGAGCGTGAACTTCTTGGCATCATATGGGCTATTGACCATTTTCGTCCATACGTCTTCGGGCGGAGATTCAGAGTACATACGGACCACAGACCTCTTCAATGGGTGGGGAAGCTTAAGGAATCATCAGCCAGGGTGACACGCTGGAAGGAGTTTTTGTCCCAATACAACCTGGAAATTGTATACAAACCAGGGAAGGACAATGTAGTGGCGGACTGGCTATCTCGAGCGATTACCGTAAATGCAGTCGAGGAAGGGGAAACGTCCGGGGATCACAGACAATTTATCCAGGAATGGGCGCCCGGGGAAGATGGAAGTCGCGGTACGCGGGACGATAGCGATGGGAGCGAACACCAAGAAGCGGAAGAATCTGCCGGAGAACGTCTGGTGGAAATGGAGACGATCGAGGGTATGATTAACGATAAACGGCGACAAATTATTTGGAAGACGCAAACGACCGGCCTGATGCGAGCTACTCATGAAAACTATGGCAAGAATAGTATTACGACAATCTGGTCCCAACCGGGTGTCAAGGGTGACCAAATTTGCCAGGCATTGAAAGATGCATCCAGACCAGGGAAGACCTACCATCTATTTGTCGGCAACGCGACAGTGTGGGATCTGATCAAGAAATTATGGAGAACAGAACAACTGGGTATTGATCGATCGTTTGTTCGTTGTCTGTCTATGGTCCAGACACTGCGTGATGAGGAACGGCAGCGGGAAGTAACGCTTGCCTACCATCAAGGGAAGACGAACCACCGCGGTGCGCCGGAGACTTTGCAAGCATTACAACGACGGTACTTCTGGTGGGATATGAAAAAGACGATCCAAGAGATTTTAGGAACGTGCGATATATGTCTTAAGACTAAATATGATCGACACCCACCACAGGGACAACAGGAGGAAACACCCACAGCAGAGACGCCACTGAGTGAACTACAGATTGACACGTTCACTTGGAAGGGGTATAAGTGGGTTACGACAATAGATACCTTCAGTAAGGTAGCTATGGCGTACGCCGTAAAAGACAAATCATCCAACGCCGTCTTACAGGCATTACGAACGTGGTTCCAGTTTTATGGGGTACCGGACCGAATCTCGTCTGATGGGGGTAGGGAGTTCGATAATGCAAACGTTCGGACGGAGATGAAAAACCTTGATATCGTGTGGCATCTCAACACCCCAGGACATCCTAAGAGTCGCGGAGGCATCGAAAGGTTGCACAGTACCTTGAGTGACCACCTGCGGGTGTATCAGGTAGAAAAGGGTCTGCCGGCGAACGAGGCGATGCCGAAGGCAGTGGCGGCATACAATCATTCCATCCACTCCACCACGGGGTTTACGCCGTTCGAGATCCTCTTCGGACTGCGCGCGAGGCGCCGGAACGGGACAGAGACGGTGGCGGACGAGGGAATAGCGGAGCAAATGTTAAGTGCTCACTTAGAGCTCGGAAAACTTTGGGGCGCCAAAGTTTTATACTATATACAATACAAATATTATTTATACCTCCATTTGTACCTTACGCGTCCGTTACATTTTAACCTTAAGTGTCCGATGATGGAATCAAACCAAAGACCTCACCAGATTTGACACAAATAATAAATCGATTCCTGTTTTGTATTTTTTTGGAACTAACGTTATCAATAAAATAGAGCATTCTCGGTGGGTATGCTGTAGTGCTAAAAGTTTCCGATGTTTTAGAGTAACCAAGTGGAGTACATATCTATTATTATCATGTTTATATCTGTATCTTGGTAAGGATATTTTTTCATTCCTTTAAAATAAGATAGTGAGGGCAAGGAGGGTTCAAGTTTATCTTTTTGAACAGACCATTTGTCACAGTAATGACTGGTTAATTAGTAGCCGGTTGTATCAGGCCTTCTTGTTAGCTTTTAGGATCCCGTTACTGCCTCGTTAACAGCCAGCGTGACCGATAACGGTAACGATTCTGTGACAGTGACAGGGATGTTTTAGCTGAGGGGCTGAACATGAGCAGATAATGTCTGATCAACCCACCCGAACACCTAATGTCAGGGTACAATCGTACGTCAACAACCTTACTGAACACATTCAGGACGTATCGTCAGTAAGAGCACGCTTGCCAAGCCTGAAACTTCTTTATTGGGATAAAATTACAATCTGTCTTATTGGGCTATAAGTAATTGTGATAAATGTTCTCATTCATACCATTATTTATAATTTTCATTCTCTAGCCCATTCATAAAGTATTTACAAACACCTCAGAGACCTCTCAAATCCACATGGTTGTCACTTACCTCCCTCGCATGCGAAAGAGGAAGTCTCCTCCGACAGCCGTGTCACTGGATACTAGCCAATGGAGGCTGATCAATAGCGTGATAGCCACATACGCTCAGGACATTATTGGAGAAACTGGCCATTGCCAGGACTCCCACTCCAAGCCTGAAGGGAGAGCTCTACTTGATGTTTTTTATGTTACAATTGATTACATATAGTACCCCAATGATTTTTAGTACACGCCAGTAATTGAATAAATAAATATTTGAAGGATTCGACCGAATAACGGCCTATGTTCCATGTTTGCTAAGTCGGATTTTTTGGAGTAAGGTCGTGTTGCTTACCTTGCTACATATTCCTTGCGCAATTGTGATATAGTGAAGTAGACCTTGTTTTCAATCATAGAGCACACCATTCTAGCAGTATAAGGTACCATAACGAAGAAATCTTCGCTTATACAATATATATAAAAAATTTATATTCTATACATATCCTTCAACGTGAAAAATATTAGGTTGACATTTCTCTCTATGTTCTAAAACCTGCCAACTGTAATGGCTGTTTTTATTTAAAAATGTGCACATTTATTTTGCTATTTTGAATTGTTTAAGTGAGTATACTGATCATATTTCTGAAATGGTCGTTGTGTTAAAAAGTTACTATTTCATACAATATTGATTTACTATTTAAAAATTTTAATTAATTATACTTAAAGTAAGTTTACCAATTCGGTATATAGAACAATGGGATAAAATTGAAAATACAATTTCTAAGTGTGTAGTTATCTTCTTTTATTGTTTTCCAATCTTATTTATTTTTTTTAAATTAACTATTTTTCCTTTTATTTTTCCCACATCCTATTTTTTATAAGTTTGAGAGCTAAGGAAGAAAAAAAACAAAAAAACATTACACTAGTGATCTTCTATACATGTAAATTAATGTATCGTGTTCCAATTATAGATCTCACTATTCCAGCTGTGTACGATGACATAGTAAATAAATATATAAATAAAAGGAATTTAATTATCTAAATTTAAAATGTAACATAGGCCGTTAATTTGGCAGATATACCCTATATTCATGAGCTCATCCCTTCCAAGTTCATAAAATTCCATAGTAACCTATCGAACCACCCTAATTCCCTAGCACAGTCATTGCACTGCACCACTCACCCCTATAATCCTCTTCGGAGATTAAAACGGCAGTGGCCTCGTGACCTGCTATAACTAAGTGATAGTGAGAGTTCTGGCAATGGCCAGTTTCTCTAATCTTGTCCTGAGCGTCTGTGGCTCTCGCGCTCTTGGTCAGCCTCCGCTGACTCTTATCCAGTGACGCGGCTGACGTAGGAGCGTGGGGGACTCCCCAAGACTCCGCTTCCTCCTTCGCATGCGAGGGAGGTGACAACCTTGTGGACTTGGGGGGCCTCTGGGCTGTTTGTAAATATTGTATGAATGAGCGAGTGAATGGTGAATTGTAAATATGGTTTGAATGATAACATTTATCTCAATTACTCATTGCCTAATAAAAGGCAGATTGTAATTTTATCTTAATAAAATTGATTGAAACCGGAATTTGGCAGAAGCCTTTATTTCACTAAATGTAATACATAAGGCTATCAAACACATATAATTCAAACAAAAAAACGTAATAATTTAAATCAATCATAAAAAAAAACACTTTCGATCTATAGTAAAATTTGCTATTAAATTAAATTTAAAAATTCGACCTGTTCATTATATCCGCATGGTGCAGCCCTATACTCTTTTTTAAATTTTAATACTTACAGTAGTTTCTATATTTTCTGTTATAGTGGTGGAATCAAATCAATGACCTCGCCCAATTTGACACAAATAATACATCGATTCCCGATTCGTATTTTATCGGAACTAACGTCATAAATCAAATCGTGCATTCTCGGTTGTTCTGCTGTAGTGCTAAAATTTTCCGATGTTTTATAATAACCAAGTGGAGTGTATATCTATTATTATTATGTTTATATCTATATGTTAGTAAGGTTATTTTTTCAATACTTCAAGATAAGATAGTGAGTGCAACGAGGGTTCAAGTTTATCTTTTTGAACAGACCATCTTGTAAATTATTTTTTGTGTGTCAAAATCAAAAATTATGTTTTCTAGTTATACTATGGTTTGCTATTGTTTTCGGATTATTGAAATTGATTCTGTGTTTTGTGATAATCGGTTTTATTATAAGTTTGTGAAGTTTCACTTTTTCATTTTGTTATTCCTTAATTTCTATTTTATCTTTCAAACCATTAAATAATAAACTAGGATATTATGCACATATTTTAATCATAATTTTATTTAATGTTTTTTGTTATATTTTATTACACTGCCCATTGTAAATTCAGCTGGGAACGATACCATCAGAGAAAGAATCCATTATGTGTGAAATGTGTTTGTCCCCTCAAGGGCACAGTCCTATTGCAATAAAGATATTGTTATTATTAATACGCTCTTATAGGTGTAGATAATGCTAAGGTCGGTAGCGAGTTAGGCGCTATCTGTGTCTAAAAGGATGATAATATAATACCCTTGGTTGGCCGGCGGTACAAAAAGCGGTGTGCCCTGCAATTTCGCCCTCCCCCTCCACCTCTCTCACACATACACAATATTTTTTGCCTCGATTACATTGTTTTATTGCATAGCTCTAGGGGCGGATGGGCTGGCGGAGGTCCAACTACATCTCCCACCACGGAGACTTATTGGTCCTCTTTTTACCTCGTGTCTGAGCGGACTTGATGGCTTATCTCGTGACATAAAAAAAAATCTTATCGCTTGTAGCAAAGCGCTCTTGGTTACCGAAACATTCACTATATGATAGGTAACTACAGTCCCCGCCGTGAAACTAGACGCTTGGGATACATAGTGCGGTGTTGTCACATACGGTCGGGCATTCGAATAATCACTAAATTGCTTATTGCTTAATAATTGGCATTATCGAAGTGAAGAGATCACGAGGATAGAAGAGAAATAGTGCACAGAGTGGCAACAGGGCTTCCCATGCACTGCGGCTTCTAATTTCGTGACGGGAACTGTAGACGAAAAGCATTATTTGTCGTCACAATATTTCCCAAATTGTGTATAATATCCTTCAGTACATATCTTTATATAGAATTCATCACTTGTTAATTTTCAGGCAATCCCTCCATATACAACGAGATGAAAAAACATTGGTATAATTACAAAAAATAAAAACTTATTTTCATATCAGAAAAATAATATTTTAACAATTTCAAAGCAATGTTTTATACTCACATGGTGTTTAGTGCCAAATTAAAATAATAATGATAAATATTAAAACATATAAAATATTAAAATATCATCAATATATATAAATGTGTCCTCCGGCCAGCTCTGCTGTACGGTGCCCCGCTATTTACCCACTTGACTGACAATACAGCCAAATGTCTCCAACACTTCCAGAATGGAATCATGCGAAAAGTGGTCCGACATACCTCTTTCGAGAGGTTGAAGAACGCTGACCTGCACCCGTTGCTTGGTGTGCCGTCGGTGGGCGAGTTCATCCGCCGGAGACACATTAAGTTTTTTGACTCGTTGCAGCACCTGACAAATCCAATGTTTAACACTATGACCCCATCACCCCTCCCGCATCGATGGCAACAGACTGTCGGGGAAAAATTAGGATAAGAATTAGTATGTAAGTTAGTTTTAAGGTTGATCAAAAAGGTGAGCCCCATCACCTTATTAGTCAGTTTAGTCAAGTTACGTATAATGTATATCATTATGCTTGTTTATTCGATTATATAATTTCTATAAAATAACAAAACCTGTATATAATGTAGTGATGCTACAGGAAATACAGAATAATTTGTAAATGGATTCACTTGAGGATCTATAATTGTATATAATTGTCTGTAAGTTTAAAGGGGCTATGAAGGAAAAAAAACAAAAAAAACAGATAAATATATTAATTTCGTCAATATATTTCCTGGCTTGGAAATTGTCAAGAAATTTAAAATAGTCCGAGTAGGTTTGTAAGTATTATCTATGGAATAAGACTTAGTGTTATCAGTTCAAAGTTATGATTCATATCTTAACTATGTTATGCCTACTTGTCACCTAATGTTATAAAAATAAATTAAAAAATTTAACTCCTTAATTATGACAACAGAATGCAACACTTTACATCTGTTTTAATGCTTACAGTATTTCGTATGAATTCGGTCATGTGAATTAATTCTAAGAGTTTACGAGATCTGTTATTATCGTTTTTGCCAATATTTTTGGTTAGTCAAATTCAAAAGAATATTGTTGAATAATACTATGGTTAGCCGTGACATTTAAATCCTTCAATTTTTTCCAATTAGTTCCGTGTTGTTACAATCTATTTCTTAAAGTTTATAAGCTTTAGCCAATATAACACCTGTCTGTACACTGTTTACAATTAATTTTGTATATTATGTACTCCATTACATTATTTTCTATTTTATCTTTCATGTTTGACGAGAATCGATGAACACTAAAAAAAGATGTTTTATATTGAAGGATCTTATGCACAATTTAGAAAAATTGTATATTGTACACACATCCTTCAACGCAGCAAATATTAGGTTGATATTTCTTTTACTTTATATAACCTCCAACAACATTGTGATGGTTTCTTTTATTTAAAAAGAAGCTCATTGTTTTTTCTATTTGAATTGTATAAGTGAGTTTTTATAAACCTCAGATTTATAAAACGGTTTTTGTGTTAACTAAGTTACTATTTCATACAGTATTGATTTACAATTTTAAAATTGTAATTTATTTTTACAGTTTACTAATTCGATATATAAACAATGGATTAATAAAATTGAAAAGTTAATATCTATCGCAAGTGTGCAGTCACTATTGTTCATTTAAATTTTTGTATTTTGTTCTAAATTGCAGTCCTGATAAGGCATGAATATGCGAAACATCGACTGAGGATTCAACCTATGATAAAGAGTTATTGTGAAAGACATCAAGCTTTTTTTATTTTCTAATATATATAAATAAATACATACAAGTGTCTGTTCGAGAACCTCTACTCCGAAGAATAATCGATAATTTACACAAAGTCCAATTAAATCATGACTTTACCCGTTCCTTATTACCTCCCACCCTAAGAATCCATAATTCATCACTATTATTATTGTTTTTATTTATTTATTTTTCATTAATTTAATTCATTAACTCAGCTTTCACGAACTTTTTTACCCGGAAATAAGTCCTACGTTTTCCTTGTGCCACAAGTTCCGTTTGTAAGCCAATGACATTCACCTACGTTCATTCATTATATTGGGTTTTTGTAATGCAAAAATTCGAAAGAATAACTTATAGAAATTCAACAATAGAAATGGCTTGTTTAACATGGCTTGAATCAATGCCTACACATTTTAGATAGTTACAGATTTTTGCTGTCAATGCTCAAAGACCGTTTGATTATTTTTCCCCTTTTATTTTCTAATAACTTCAAGGGCTTAACAAGTTTAGGAGCAATGCAGCACTCCACGAGTGCGCATAAAGAAAATATTTATTAAGTAATTTGAACATAATAAAAACATTAATATGGTGCTATAACTTATAGACCTCATACATGGAACAATGCCATTTCATGTTCTACATACTAACATTCATTGAATATGTACGATTCAAATCTGCCCAAAGCCAATTTTGAAATTAGAACAAATAATTTGAAAGAATAAATTATTGAGATTCGACAGTATAAATGGCTTGTTTAATATTGCTTGATGCAATGCTAACATATTTTTTTTTAGGTACACACATAAAAAGATAGGTTTCCTAGTTTTGAAAAAATCTAGCGGATCCATGAAAAACTGCCTACGGATCCAAGCAGCCAATAATATCGTACATAGATTTTGAGTTCCTCTAAGGGTGTAAGTGGGCAGCCCAAGATATTCTGGAATGACCTCATCGTTGCAAATATTTTCTTCACAAACTTTTCCTTACTCAACAACCTTCACAGCTCTTCTCCATATTTAACATCAAATAACACGTCCATTTACGCTAGACCCACTCCCGACAATCCATCCTATGGCCTTGCCGACAATACTACAAAATTGGTTCCTTCTGCTCCTCCCTTGCTCAACAACAATCAACAGATTGTTGTGGCCACCTCTTAATTACAAATAATTAGAAGTTCCCCTTTTCTCGGACCATAAAATATTTATCTATGTTTCCATAAGTTTAATAAAGCTTATGACGTCAGGGGGAGAGGGGAGAGAAGCTAGTGGGGGAAACAGCCCAGTTGGGGAGCCATCCCCACCGCGGCTGGCCTGCCTATATAAACCCCGCGTCTAAGAGCGGAAAATATAACTTACCAAACCGGCACCTTGAACACTTCTCTCTCTCTCTGCACTGGCGCTTGCTGCCGCTTCTCAAAACCATGGTCTTCTCATTCAACTACCTCTGCATCTTTCTCTCCTAACCTCGCTATGTTTTAGTCTGGCGTTGTCAGGCCCCACACTTCCTAGTGGGAATCTCTGCCTTCGTCCCGCTAAAACTAGCACCTCCTTGGGAGAGACCTCTCCCTCGCGGATGACGGTTCCCGTGGACCTACAGACTTTTCATAGTAGCGTCTCCCACGGCAATCCAGTCTGCTTCTCTCCGGTTCACACTCACCTTTGGGATCCGGACGGTTTTTGCATACCCTTAGACACCTAGTGTGAATTCGTGGTCATTCCAAGACCACATAAACTACCTATAAACCTACCCTGTTCCTCTTCTCCTGAACATAGTGCTTTGTCGGGGCACGCCTTCTAAGATCTTATAGAGTGAGATCAAAGGCAATTAACCTGCCCGCCGACTAGGCCGGCAGCCAGGGAGAAAGACCACAGGTCCACCCGCCTTACCTCTTTCTTGGCGCTGGAGGTTGTAGCGACCCTAGCCCGTGGCGGGCGTCTTCTCCCCACTTTGGGGATATTCGACAATCTGAGTCGGACACAGATTATTTAGTTATTTGCTATAAAAAAAAAATGAGTAGTGATTTTAAATGCTAACTAATGTGCTAAGTTTGTTCTTAAGCGTCAGTCCCATAGTAATAATATTATTATTATAGTTGGAAAGGAATGTATTGTTCCCATACGATTTTGGATTTGGATAGGGGCACTGATACCATATGGCATTAAGTGGTATAAATCATTTCGAGTCTAATATGGTGCCAGTGAATGGTTAATTTCCACTACAATGCGGTGGAGGGCAGTAAAGATTTTCGAACAATGAGGGACTCCTACTGGACTCCGGCCACGCCGCCCTCTGCCAAGGTTGGCAGCCCTGCAATTAGAGGGATAATTGCAGAAAATTATTGTAATTGGGGATTTAAGTGCAGCTCGTTGTCCCATATCGGTTCCAGGTCTGATGGGCCGGAAGCGATTGTGCTCTCGGAGTATTCCGGCTGTTCCCTGGGGGGGGGGGATTTTTTTCATCAAGCGTTCGTACGGAATGTGGGCCCTGTAGGGTCATTCCAGTTGGACTATTATTAACACGAATGATCAGCGGATCCGAGGATCAGCAGCCTTACTGTTTTTATTTTTAATTATTCAAAAGTTTTACCGACCAAAAGTTGTGTCTTCGAAATATATGTAAACAAAATGAAGATAATCAAAAGTAGAGAAGCTATATTGAAATATACTCACGGCAGTCAATGCGAGTATTATAATTACTTTTTAAATGGTCGTGATAATATTACGCAGCATTATTGATTTAAAAAAAGACAAACAAACGAGAATTCATTTCTTTAACTGTAAATGTTACTTACTAAAACTTCAGTACGCCCCTACTGTGCTTTTACAATGTTTTATTTTATTAGGGGTTTGTTGATTTAAATTGTAATTATTTTTTATGTCACGTGATGATTCGTGTGATTATGACGACACTGTTATGATATGACTCTATAGGTTTTAGCTGATGAAAGTAACCTTTGTAACCACCATTAGGTTGCTCCTTCTCTCAGCAGGATTTTCTCTATAATTTCCCTTCAAGCAAATTTTTTATTAGTATTTTTCAAACAAATAACTTTATACTTCCTGAGTGTTAGTTTTTGTTCAGTAACACCATGGAAAACTATATTATTCAAATGGAAGAACTGAATTTTTCACAATCCAGAACATCATGGATAAATTATAAAAAAATTATTACGAATTAAAGTTATATGGCAATGTTTGCATTGCAGTCTTTGATGATGATTGAACAGCGAAACGCTTACGGTATTTATGATAAAATCATAATTCCTGTTGTTATAATTTAACCGGAAGTTTATTAGTACACTGCGAGGTGTCAAGAAGTATACCTTTAAAATTTCAAATCGATCGGTTCATTCTTATGACGGCAGCATACACAGAAAAGCAGACGAAGCTTGTCCCTGAACGAGAATGAAATATCACACTTCAGGCTCTGCAAGAATATTTTCTTAAACTGACTGAGTTTTTGAGGATCAACCAAATTACTTTTATAGCGAATGAACTAATCTTAATATCCAACCAACATTTGGCACGGCAAACCGCTAGTTGGCTGAAAACGCCATAAAGCAACAACCAACAAGTTAAAATCGATTAGGTGCCACAGATTTTTTGTTGTCAAAACCATTTTCTCGGGAGGGGGGATATCAGACAAACCGCTTTTAATTTCTTTCTTACTCAGTCAAAAAATTTAATTTGTATTAAAAATAGGTTCTGAGCTGTGTTTTAATTTGTTTACTATTACCCTTGTATTTTATACATTTTTACATCAGACGATAGACCGTAACTTTTTGAAAGCGCAGTGCCATCATGTATTCAGCACGTTTGACTAAAAATATCTTCTATTCTACTAAAATATAGTCCTTTCGAAAAACAAACTAAATTGAACTGTGAATAAAATAGGATTTTACCGTTTGAAAACAGCAAAACAACTCTCAGATTACTGATGGTTTTAAAAACACAATATAAAGGTTCTAATTACGAATCCCTGTACAAGGATTGTTTTTTTCTTCAAAGCTTTGTAATATAGGAGTAGTCCAGGTTGTCCTGGTTTTGTTTTCCATCTGAAGGAACTAAAATTCTGATTTCAAAAAAATAAGATACAGAAAACAATTAAAACACCCATACGCTGCAATCAAGTTCAATTAATTACTTTGTAAGCTATAAGTGAGCTTATAACTAAATTTGATTATTTATTTGTATTATATTGTTAATAGTTAGTAGGTAGCACTGGGATGCTCATGTATTTGGCGTCAAAGCATTATCCCCCTTAGTCTCTGTTTTGTTAACGGTATTATCTACTTCTTTATTCAAATAACTACTCATTTGACCTTAAGAGGCTGAGTAAATCCTGACCAGAAACATCCCGAAAATTCCAGCTTTCTAACCTGTCCGCACTCAAACCACGATTCATTGAAAAGAAATTGTTCCTGATATTTTAATACACTATGATTAGGGTGTACGAGGTCTCGTACGTAGGAGAATACAAGGACGACATTTAGTCCCCTATGAAAGTTTTTAAAGACAAAAAGACATCTGACATAAAGACAAGGCAGATATCTGGAACATTCCCAGAAAAAAAAAACAACTGTGCGGGAGATTTAAAAAAAAAATGTAATATAAACACATAAAAAACGGTGGATCAACAGATAACCAATGGAAACAACAGGAATTAATTAATTCTTCAGAAATTGAATTTACAGATATATTTCAGCTGATATAAAAAATAAAAATGAGACCTATAATGCAGTTTCTGTTAAAAATAATATTTTATTACTAAATAGATAAAAAAATATTAAAAAAACCAGGATGTCTATCAAGTTTAATTGGATAGGAGCTGTGAGTTCCATGTAAATCAAATCAGAGATAACTCTGGGATATTTATATCTTTGAGGATGATTGATACTATTGTTTGCGCACAATTGCGCTAAGAACAAAAACAAGCTAAGCACCCTTCTGGGCCGGAGTTGGCAGAAAGCAGAAGGCAAATAATTCAGAACTTCCCCCTTCAACTTACAACGAATTTCTAGTGTGTAATCTCCATTTATTTTCAAGATGTAAGGTCTTATCCAGAAAGCCACCATATTTCTTAGGGGAAAGAAGTTTTGCTTTTCGCCAAAACGCTTCGGGCTGTCGTCGGTTTAGGCCTGAGCTTTCCCCTTTTTAAAACTTTTGTAATTTTACCCTAGAACATTCAGCTTAGCGTCGAAAACAAAACCAACTCAGTGCTTTCCCGTGTCTTGTATTTTTGTATACATGTTGCAAGGCCGGTTTTTTTTTTTTGATTTTTTTTTTCAAACGCAAGACAGCCTTTAAGTTTTAAATTGATAAAAAATAAACTATAAATGGTTTAGTATGGTTATGGTTTTATAATTCAATAGATTTTCAGTACGTTATGAACTGATATCCTCAGGCAACATGTATCATTTAAATACTGTACAGACTACTTCAAAGGACATCCCATCTCTCAATAGAAAATAAACTACTAATCTACAAAGTTATACTTAAACCAATCTGGACATACGGAATAGAGCTATGGGGGACAGCAAAAAAGTCGAACATCAAGCGTATCCAATCCTTTCAATCAAAAGTCCTGAGAACAATAGTAAATGCCCCTTATTACGTCAGCAACAAAACCCTTCATAACCACCTTAATATACCCTACATTCTAGAACTCATCCCTTCCAAGTTTATGAAATTTCACAGTAGCCTTTCCAACCACCCTAATCCTGTAGCACAGTCATTGCACTGCGCCACTCATCCCTATAATCCTCCTCGGAGACTGAAACGGCAGTGGCCTCGTGACCTGCTATAAACGCGTGACAGTGGGAGTCCTGGCAATGGCCAGTTTCTCCAATCATGTCCTGAGCGTCTGTGGCTCTCGTGCTCTTAGTCAGCCTCCACTGGCTAGTATCTGGTGACGCGGCTGACGGAGGAGCGTGGGGGACTTCCCAAGACTCCGCTTTCTCTTCGCATGTGGATTTGGGAGGTCTCTGGGCTGTCTGTAAATATTGTATGAACGAGCGAGTGAATCATGAACTGTAAATATGGTATGAATGGGAGCATTTATCTTGATTACTTATTGTCTTATAAAAGGCAGATTGTAATTATAGCACAAAAAAAAAATTAATTAAATTAGTCACTAAAGCTATATTTTTTAAAATATTTCCTGGCCAGGAAATCGTCATATTAATTTAATATAGTTAATGTTATTCATGTCTTTACTTTTTATTGAATGTCTTCGTTATGGACATTACCTGCAGCTCATCATAATTTTGAAAATTATTTGACGACTGACATTCGATCGTAGGAAGCTCTTGTGGTTGAAAACGGTAGTGGTGGCACTGGGATTTTTCCAACTGTCCTACTCGCAATGTATTCCTTTTTCTACAAATAATTATTTTTCTACTGCATCTAAAGTAAGTTCATGTGTATTACGTAATAATCTCGATAATCCGACCATTTGCAACTCTGCTACATCAGTGATGATCCAACGGGCTCAAGGCAGTGGTTGAAAACAAAAAACTATTGAATAAAAATATTTCTTTTTTAAGAAAAAGCTTCATTTGACAAACATCTTGACTTAAAAAAACATGATTATTATAAATTAAATCAGCAAAACCTAAAATGAAAATAAATATATTGTTTAGAAGTCCCTATGGCATTCCTTTAACTTTGTGTTTTCAGTAATCCGGCAGTATTGTGTCCGCATATTGAGTTTGAACAATTAATGATGAATGTATCAGTTATTACAGAATTATTGTATGAATTTAAATTATACATGAGTATTAATGAATTCCTACATCCCAATAAATAATCCGGTATAAGAAAATTGTCATTTATCAAATAAATATGTTTTGGTATATTTGTAATTGCAGAATTAAACAACAGGACGAATCTTTAAGGTCCAAGTGAACAAGGTTTTTTTAACCAAATTAACAAACCTCTTCAAGTGATTTCAAAACTATGGTTTCGAAATTCTCTCGAATTTTATTTGTATGTATTTCTGAGTCTAACCTAAAAATAGGCTAAGTCAAAACAAGCATGCGGTTGGCCGTACATTATAAAATTTAGATACTGCTTGTTTTTGATGATTTTCACAGGTTTAAACTCAGCTAACAAAAGTGTTTGTACTGTTGAAATTCAAAGAGAATTTTTCGAAATATACAAGAACGCTATGCTAATGAAAGTCTTGATTTTGAAGAAAGTTAAGTTGACCTTCCTTATTCTTCTCTACTCTGTTTTTCCGAATAAAAAAAAAAAAAATTAATTATTGTAGGAAAACATTATTTATTCAGCCGGCCAAAGATTTGTACCTACGCCTATAAGTGAGAGGCATTTTAAATTCACTCTCCTGTTAAACTTACTTTGCTTGGTAAAGTTAGTTCTGAAGGGTGGAAAATCTGTTCGGAAGTTTTGCATTATATCGCCAGACATTGCTGTGAAGCCCCTGTGTAATTTCAAAGACTGCCTGAAAATCCTATCGATAAAACATGGGAAAAGTCACTTGGAGTACAAAAATTGATTAGGTTTGTCATGCGTTGTAGTGAGGTCATAAATACCACGAATAATGAACATACATCGTCAGATATCAGATGAAATTTTTTGACCGGCTTTCATGAGTTCTACAAAAGGAATTCGTTAAATTTAAAATAAATATCCCTTAAAATAATACAGTATTATTTTTTGCAAAAACTTAAATTGTTTTAACACTTTAAATAAATAATCTCAGTGAATAATATCTGGATGCGTTTACCCCCCCCCCCCCCCCTATATCTTCGCTTGCGACATATACCGGCAATGGTTCGATTCTATAATAATATACACAAGAGAGATCTCGTCTCTCTGACCTTTATTGTCCTGTCCACAAAATGGCAGCATACGATCGTTTCTTGCTTGCTTGTTTAAGCCTCTGTAATTCTCTAACTGCTAATATCCACCATCCTTACCAATCTCAAAACCCTTCTATTCCACACCTCACTATCCAAAAAGACGCTTGCTACTTTGGACTAATTTATTTGTACCATTATAGTTTCATACTTTTATTTTTCTATTCCTATTTTTATCTAATTGTCTACCATGTAAATAGATGTTTGGCTGGCACCCTCCTTGGTTTTCAGTATCGTAAATTTAGTTTGTTTAATGGTTTTCAATTAATGTCTTGTTATATAGTATAGACTTGTTCATACTATTGTTATGTGGAACCATCTGTGACTATTTACTAAATGAAGTTGAATAAGCTTATTTTAGTATTATCATTATTATTTATATCAGAATTTTATAGACGGTCATTTTTTTTATAAACTAATACATAGTTCTTTTTATTTTCAAGATATGAATTTGTCGTGTTAGAATCATTGTTGTTCATAGGGGACGTTGTTTTTTTCTATTCTATTCAATATAGCCAAATATTCGGCCTTTCACCGACGTATTTGGCGTGTGTTGACATTCAACAAAGAATATCGACATTATCTGATTTCGGTGTTACGCACTGACATGTACATTTCTCAAATAATCACTAGATGTCTATCTGTACACATAAAGAAAATGACGTTGCAGGCAAAATATGGATTGGATAGCCAGCCCAAGCCACATCGTGGCATGCCATTAAGCGACTGTGGCCATCACTCAAATCCAGAGGCAGTTGGCTGTTATACATGGTCCGGACCGCCAACACATGGTGTTCCTGTGTCGCCGCAACGGTCCTAAATATCTGTAACACATCGTCACTTGATGGGGTCTTTGATCAATCGCCGCCTAACTAACGGTCGGCTCCCGGCTTTTGACCGGCAGGCATACCTAATGCCTTCCGCCTAGGGTGTTCTGAGTACATTTTATTTATAATAAGTACATATGACTTCTGATGCAGCAATAAATGCTTAGCCCGACCGTGATAAAACCCGGTGGATTTTTTTAATCAAGCACATATATCAATAAAAGAAACATGTTATCCGTGAATTTACAAATTAGTGGACTGTTTATTCAGATATCTGTTATCGTTGGCTAAAGGAAGATGTTAGATTTTAATTAAATAAGTGGAAAACGTTTCGAGATACTTTGAATTTCCGCATCAGGTCATACATAGCATGAGTTGCCCGTTTTCCATCATTTACATATTTAAGAACATATTTCTTTCATCAATTAGAGCCAATATCTCAACACATTATCAACTCATAGAATAAACGTTAACACTTTAGAGTAACACGCAAAAAAAGAAACTTGTTGATATTACATCAACAGCTGATGTTTCGCAGACTCAGGCATCCTCAGGTCTACAATTCAGATAAAAAAAAATTTTAATGTAAATACTTTCGAGACATAATTAAAATTATATTCTTTCAAAAAGTCATAAAGTTAGTATTAGTATTTTATCACATACCAGTAATAAACTCAGAAATATTAATTTACTGGCCTTTTCACCTAGAATAATTTGTTGGAATGGAAACATTCCAATAAATTAAAAATTAAATCTTCCAAAAAAAAAAATACTCACCAGTAACTAAAATATTGACCAATACTCTGAGCATGACATTTCTACATTTTGCGGCAAAACTTTTTTTTTTAGATAATATGCAAATATTTTAATTCTAACCCATTTGCTGTTAAATGCACGTTAATTGGCAGTATATCATATTAATAGTATTATCATTAATGCTACTCTGTTGTGGTTGATAAGTTAGATGTGTTGGGTGAAAAAAAAAGAGAGTGTTGACGACACGCAACGTCGACAGTAAATATACACCGGTTGATAAGGGCCAAGTTCTACTTGAGCAGACTAAGATAGGATCGCCGACGATCGATTTTTCTTACCCAACTGTTAAGTAACACATACTTACCTGGAATATATATATATAATATATATATATATATATATATATATATATATATATATATATATATATATGATGTATAATATTTAGGAAGCAATGTTTTGTTTTTTTTCGTTGATATCAAATTCATTTAATTCCGATATTTACATAATAGAAAATAACCTTACGCTAACCAGTCAGCAAACAAAATAGTAACATCATCCATCCTGACTATGAATGATGGAGTCTTCAATGAATTACAAAAAAAAATTGAGGAAAAATATAAATAAAAAACCTAAAAAGCATTTCTTCATATGTACAGATGTAGGTGATTTTTGGGTTGTGAATTTATTGACATGTGGTGTGAAAGTGAGACCGCGGTCCAGATAAGCCCCAAGGTTTTCACCCTTGTGTTATTTCAGGCCAAGAGACCTGGGCTTTTAATAGTGAAGCCACTCAAGAACCCGATGGAAGCAAAATACTTCTGTAAAAACTAATTATGGGATTCGAATTATAAAGTTTGCTTATAAAAAATGAATCCTACCTTAAATTAAAAGTATTGATGTCTGACTGTCATGTCTTGGAACTGAAGTGAAATATAACAACTATTGTTAAAATCGTGTACACAAATATTTATCAATCCATTTATTCCAGAGCACCTCAAATATCACGATTATATTTTTTGTTAAGACATAATAAAAAAAATATATATATTTTTAAAAAAAAACAACTAAATGTGAGATTATTCGGACGCGTTCTACTAATCTTTTAAGATATCTGAAGGCTCAGAAGTTTTTGCATAATGATCTGATTTTCCCCTACACAGCACAAGAGCATTTTATACGTAGTCATGTGTTAGTAGACTGTTTTGACTTAGTATGTACTGTAGTAAGTAAGGACACATCTACGTTAAGACCTGTTCCAGCGACGCGTGGCTTGGCGAGCCTTGAGCTTCTCGAGGTTCGTACTTGCGGACTTGCGGTCAAATTCTGAACGGGAACGGTACGTGGTTTGAAAAATCTCAAGTGGACCCCTTCTCATCAGTCCATTGCCAGCCGTCCCTTCTTCATTTCAATGCGTGAAAAAAAAACAACGAACCCAATTGCGAAGAATATAAAGTAATTTACTAAAATAAATCACCATAACTGATTGCCTCAGTTCACCTCGGTGTGTAGATTGAATTCAGAAATTACACAATTTCGTCGTACGCAAATGATAACTGCTTGTTTAATTAATTCGTGTCACCCCCAAACTGTTGATAATTGTTTCACTTGCATTGCCAACTTCCTGAAAACAGCCATCAGCTGTATTTTGTTCTTTTTAGGTTATTTCGAAGAATACTCCATACTTTATTATTTTGAATACGTTTCCGAGCATCATATACCTGGTATAGCTTTATGTTCCTGATTGCATATTATGGGTTCTCCCTTTCCATTATAACTTCAGTATTCCACTCCATCATGAACTACTAGAAAATTACTTCTAAGAACTCGAACAGGCCATAGGAACGGATGCACAAGCGTTTGATGTCGGAAGTGATTATCGGTATCTTACCTCAAGTCTTTACGTTACCACGGAGGCAGACGAAATTCAGACAAGGCTCACCAACCCAGGCGTTTTGTTAACAAGGCTTTACAGTTACGGTGAGATTTAGTCCGACCACGACCAATAGAGACCAGGAATATTAATCTTTGAGAGCGAATGTTCTATGAATAAATAGTACACGATTGCCCGCTAGCTCACGTCACTTACACTCCCTACTTATTTAGGTGTTTGATGAAAGGGTAGTAGCGAGACCAGCCTGGTGCCTGGAACTACCTGAGATACCGTACATATCTAAAGGCGGTCTGAAGTCTTCGTGGTAGAACAGTGCAGACATTGGCTTTAATAAAAATACAAAATGGCAGTATCCGTGCCCTCAACAATCGGATTCCCGACAAAAGCCCCTTTTCGATAAACATAGAATTGTTTCAGTACACCTGACGGAGCAATTTCGCCTTAGAACAATCCGCTTAGCCTTGCTAACTCGTCCTGGTAGGCAATTGATTGTTTTTATTTCTCTCGTAGTGTAACGTATTGTACTGACTGCTTATTGGGAAGGTGTGGTGTAGTAAATTAAAATACTTCATAAGGGCTAGGCATAATATATTTATTATTGCTTTTAACAAGCTTTTGTAAGAGGGAACTCACTTATTCCTTTAAAATGTGTTTAAATGATACTAAGGCTTTGTAGGTTATTATATAAGTATTAAAATTACCTACTAAAGTACCATATAACAACGTAACCATTTCAATATACTAGACATCACATCAGGCTACAATTTTGGATAGCGAAATTTCTTTATCAACCCGTATTTTTTTAAATGGTTCTAAAACATTAACCATATCAATTAATAATCAGAAAAAGGGTTTGTTTTCATAATTATATTATTAGTGTTATAAAGTAATTAAAAACACATTTTAGGCAACGTATTATCAACAAACCAAAATAATTTCCTTATTTTTAAAGTCTATAACGTTTAAGGGAATAAAACCCTTACAGATAATCTGAGTACAAGACTAGTACTTAAAATATAATTTGGCTACAGTAAGCAATAAAAAGACAAAATAAGTCAAGGGGTTATTGAATACGAAGGCGTACCTAAACGAAACCGAACTATTTTTGCATGAAGTGAAATTTAATTTTTCAACAAAACACCTTAAATCTCCTTCAAAGTACTCTCCATTGGAGTCAATACACAAGTCAAATATTTTAATTCACTGTTCGAAACATTTTTTAAATTCCTCTTTTTTGGTGCCAGACAGTTTCTTTGTCTTCACTTTTTCAATGAACTAAAACACTTGTCTCTTTTCATTCGTGGGAGTGACAAGAAGAAGCTAGATCGGGTGAGTAGGGAGGATGGGCCACAGTGCCGCAGTGATCGCAAAACTTCACGATTGCGTGCTGTTCGTGAAAATCACAAAAACGGTGAGTACGCAAAAGAACTGACACAAATAAATTTACCCAAGTAGAACCGAACCTTCTCCAGTAGTGGCACATGACATACTGACTGGTGAAAAGCTGCTTTACACGGTCCTACCGGCGAAACTCGGTACTACAAAAACTCCGTCACATAGATTAGTTCGGTTTCTAATAGTACGACCTCGTATAAATTGTATGTAATAGAAAAATAAATGTGTAAATGTATATTATACCTAATACACGAGGACAAGCAAAATAACAATGACTGATCAATAAGAATGATATTCCTGAATGACAATATACTGAACATTTTCCTGGTTAAGGACGTGTTTTACATTTATAGAACGAGATCTCCGAGAACGAGAGGGTACGTATCCTGTGGTGCGCGTATTCCATTGCACCAGATTGTTGTACTGGTCAACGCACCTTAGTGTTATTCTGTTTAGTATCTTTATTCCAAAATAAATCAATAATCAAAACAAAAACACAACAAACATTTCCTCGGATAGACGTGTCTTAAACCATGAAGTAATCATTATGAACTTCATATCTTGAATAGTTTCTGAGTTGTGTCTTTAGAAATCTTAAGAGTTTGCAAGGCCCGTCTTACAGACATAATTAACGTTCACATTTCTCTCACGGACTTTTAAGCAATCAGGTATTTATATTTCAGACGATTGATTATTACTAATGAACTTTCAAAAACGTCTCCAGGTAACGTGAACGCGGATTGTTACATTAATATATAGTTTATTTTATGACATTAAAGTCTTGGGTTATAAAGGAATCCAGGTCCTACATTACGCAACTGTGAAAGTAAGGTATCAAATCACACTTGTGTATGTATGTATTTAAATGAATTCAGGAACGGGTTTCCTGTTTTCAAAAAAGTTCCCTTCTTAAGAAGTACCCTTTGTCGCAAGTCTGGTCCACTAGTTTATTTTAATTCTATTCCTCTCCCTGTATCTGAGACAGTACGGTACTTTGGCTTCCATCTTGACAAACGACTGACCTGGAACCCACATACGAGACTAAAACGACAAGAACTAAACAGACGCTTTGGACAACTGTACAGACTACTTCAAAGGACATCCCATCTCTCAATAGAAAATAAACTACTAATCTACAAAGTTATACTTAAACCAATCTGGACATACGGAATAGAGCTATGGGGGACAGCAAAAAAGTCGAACATCAAGCGTATCCAATCCTTTCAATCAAAAGCCCTGAGAACAATAGTAAATGCCCCTTATTATGCCAGCAACAAAACCCTTCATAACGACCTTAATATACCCTACATTCTAGAACTCATCCCTTCCAAGTTTACGAAATTCCACAGTAGCCTTTCCAACCACCCTAATCCTGTAGCACAGTCAATGCACTGCGCCACTCATCCCTATAATCCTCCTCGGAGACTGAAACGGCAGTGGCCTCGTGACCTGCTATAAACGCGTGACAGTGGGAGTCCTGGCAATGGCCAGGCTCTCCAATCATGTCCTGAGCGTCTGTGGCTCTCGCGCTCTTGGTCAGCCTCCACTGGCTAGTATCTGGTGACGCGGCTGACGGAGGAGCGTGGGGGACTTCCCAAGACTCCGCTTTCTCTTTGCGGTGGATTTGGGGGGTCTCTGGGCTGTCTGTAAATATTGTATGAATGAGCGAGTGAATGATGAACTGTAAATATTGTATGAATGAGAGCATATATCTTAATTACTTATTGCCTTATAAAAGGCAGATTGTAATTATTGCACAATAAAGGAATTATACTACTACTACTCTTAAGAAGTAAGTGTGCTGGTAACTTGTGGTTCCTCCCGACACATCGTTAAGAGATTTTTTTTTTTCCGTTTGAAAACGAAAAAAAAAATGTAATGAATCCGTATTAATAATTAGGCAGCATTCATCAGGCGAGACTCTCCAGAATAATTTTAAATTAAGCTAATTTAATTAAGCAGACCCATCAGTTAATTAAGGGCGTGCAGGGAGTGTGTAGTACCGAAGAGCAATGTTAAAAATAACGAGGTTAAGCAAGTCAATTCACAACATTTTTTTTTTTCGCGTGTAATATTTTACTTGTACGTATCCAAGTAATGGGCTTCCGTGGACTGCAATTGCCGATCCCGAAGGAAGAGGCTGTACTTCCATTCTGGTGCTTGGGATCGTCATTTGTGATTGTTTTAACCATACACTGTTGGAACTTCAGTTCCTAGGTAATAGGCAAACGAATATCATTTTTATTCAAAATAACTTCCGCTAGCGTCAATACATTTCTCTCAATGCCTAACAAGGTTTTTTTTTATCCTTTTTTCAAAGAAACGTTTTGGCTTTGAATCAATAAATTCGAGAAACGAAAATTTGACTTCGTTTTAATTTAGGAATATTATGATAAAAATGCGTCAAACTCTCTGAATAAATGATAGTTGGCGAAAAGGCCGGCGAATTTGGTAGATTGGGTAAAACGTTTCAAAATTTCTCAGATCGCGTATGCTTTTAAAAGTTAAGGCTGGGCATTGTCATGAAGTATAGGTCCTCTCCTGTAATCAACGGGTGGAACTTTTTATTAATATTTTTCATAAAATTATTAATAACTCTGTTTAAAAATAAATAAAAATAAAATAAATCTGATATTTCATCCGTTCCAGCCAATAGTAATATAAGCAATTGAATCGATCTGAAATTTTATAGCTGTACTTTACAACACCCCGGAAATTTCCTGATTATTGTTCGCTTAAAACGTAGTTAGGGGAAGATTTCAGGGGGGAAACGGGGTTCAGACTTTATTCTTCTTAGTCTGATTGATTTGTCGTTATTTACACTTTATTATTTTTCATAGGGGTCTCAGAATGAAGATTTTTTTTTTCAATCTATCCAACGCACACATAGTCATTTCAATATTACTCCCAGCATTGAATATCAGGATTTCCGTGCTCTGTTTAATATCGTGCGTCAAACTGTCAATATCGTAAGTCAGTCCTGTGTTATATTGCACAAGAACAATTTTTTCCGAAAATTCTCTATGGTCTCTTCAATTATTTATTTTCATTTTACATGAGTCAGGTATCTTCAAGGACAAGAATGTTATAAGTTTGCAAAATCTTCTACTATTGTATGCGGAACTACTAAATTCCTAAGATTTGTGAAACATCTTTTCAAAAAATAAAACAAAAATACATTTTCGTCCTCCATCCAACAATAAACTAAGTATTATAGTGTAAATTACTTGCTAACGCCAGTAATATATTTATTTTAACTAAATTTCATTATTTATTATGCGTAATAAAAAAAAATTATGATCTGATTTGTCACTTGTTTTCTTTCTGTAAGTTTATTTTATTCGTATTGATTTGTTTACAAAAAATTGAACTAAAAAGTGGAGTTTTTTTGGGTGAAACTGGCCAAAGCCGGCGTGTGTAACCCTTTGCCTTTAGGAGAGGTTCGTTCGGAGAACGTCAGTTTAACAGCACCACAGATTCATTCGACTAATCGCTTCTACCGCTGCTCTATCAGAATTGATTTAGATCGCTGTCAACCCGTCGTTCAACCTGGATCCAGGTAATTAGCTCATTTATCTGTTATCAGATGATTATCTTTGGTTTTGGTAACCTTCTGACTGATACCATCGAATATTCCAGGCCATTGCTAACCTCCTCCTGACAATAATAACTAATTTTTCGTTTATTGACAATACAGCAACATATTTTCAATAAACATTCTTTTATTAATAAAGATTTAATTTTTGTTTTGTTTAACGGCAACTAATATTTACTAAACCCGTCACAAAATACTTTTTTTTAAGCGATAATTTCATTCCGTCCCGATACTGAGTAATAGAAATTTTTTTTTGTTAAAAGATCTGTAAGGTAAATAACTGTTATATCGGGTTTGGTTTAACACCTTGATTAGAATCTTGATTTATGATTTGGTTTTAGGTATTAAATTTAATATTGAACGTACATAGAATTAAAAGGAGGGACATAATTGATTAAACATATTTTAATTAGGCCAAATAATTTATTTTACATTCATTGTATTTGTTTCAGCAGGATCCATTACAACATTTTTAGATCAATATTTTATTAGTTCTGTTTGTTCTCAAATAATCAATTTCCCAGTTTATTACAAAGCATAATAAATTACTTGTTAACTTCACTCAACTTGTCGCTGTGTCTCAAACTGATGATATATAAATGTGTCCTCCGGCCAACTCTGCTGGTGCCCCACTATATACTCACTTGACTGACAATACAGCTAAGTGTCCTCAGCAATTTCAGAATGGGATCATGAGAAAAGTCAGACATACTTCTCGAGAGAGAGGTTAAAGAACACCTACCTGCCACTCGTTGCTTGGTGTGTCGTCGGTGATTGGTTTCATCCACCGGAGTCATATCAAGTTTTTTTGATTCTTTACACCACCTGATAAGCCCAGTGTTTAACACTATGACCCCACCATCCTTCCCACATCGATGGCAACAGGCTTTCCGGGGAAACTAGATTAAGTTAGTTTATTTAGATGTACGTTAGTATCAGCACAATTCATTCTTAAGGGAACCCTATCACTTTATATGTTCACACGCCTTGTATTCTGTACATCAGCCTACCATAGAAAAATTCTTTAAACCTCACACATTAATATAATGTAGCTACGCTACAGTAAATATAATTAGCAATAAATAATAAATTTATTATATGCCAAGTGCTTAGTATTTGTCTTATGTTACTCTTGGCTTCCAATATTTTTTCCATTATGTCAAAAATAACGGGAGAAATTCTTGAACTCATTGGAAAAGGTGTCGAGATTCGTTTTCTCGAAACTAAGAAACCACTCCCCCGCAAAACGTATTATTATTTTTTGAAAATTTTGTTTTTTTCACAGTAATTATAAAAACATTTAAGATTGTGGGTGTAGTGTGCTTTTTGGAGAAGTTTTTGTTGGGTGCTTACTGAGCAATTGCACCTCGGGGGAAAACATCTGTTAAGAATTTGGAAAAAGAAAAGGTTGTTGAATAATTCATGTAGCGATGTGACAATAAGTCATCCGGTGAAAGGTACATCTGTTTTCTTGGTCGCTAATTGATTGGGGTATTAGGTCCTGGTAGCCATCACCTCTCAGGTCACATAGCCGTGACCCAACTCCTTGAATACTAACTCCCCTAGGGACTAGTTAAAACGTTTCGATACATCTTTCATGAATAACAATTTCTGTTTTTGTTTTTTTTTAAATCAGATACCCTTATTTAGTATCCAGACTATCCAGTCTGCCTGTTTTGGTTTTTGCGGGATCCTTGTTCAAGCTGGAAACATACAAACTTACACGAAGGTATCGAGTACCAAATTGAACTAAAGATGTGATGTTCTTAGAAAATATATTATTTGTACAATTAAAATTTGCTTAGTCATCATTAATAATTGTAATAATTGATTACAGAGTGCATTCCCTGTACCTTACTTGCATACCTTGTACGCGATTCAGAAACAAAGTAACAGATCTTTAAGCTCATAAGGATTTAAACTAGTTCATATTATGATCTGTTGACTTACAAATTTATTAAGTCAAAGATCTTTTGACTGAACGTTTTATGTATAAAATACAAACGATAATTATATACCATTATGGTGTGATATCATAAAAAAAAAAAAAAAGCAAACAACCGCAGTAGTAAGTAATATATTATGCAATATATATATATATATATATATATATATATATGTTTTTATAAACTTGTTTATTATGATAAAATTACAATCTGCCTTATTGGGCATTAAGTAATTGTGATAAATGTTCTAATTCATACCATATTTACAATTTTCATTCACTTGCTCATTCATACAGTATTTACAAACAATCTAGAGACCTCCCAAATCCACATGGTTGTCACCTCTCTCGCATGCGAAAGAGGAAGTTGGAACGTTAGAGTCTTGGGAAGTCCCCCCACTCCTCCGCCAGCCGCGTCACCCGATACGAGCCAGTGGAGGATTACCAAGAACGCGAGAGCCACAGACACTCAGGGCATGATTGCAGGAACTGGTCATTGCCAGGACTCCAATTGTCACGATTTATAGCAGGTCACGAGACCACTACCGCTTTAGTCTCCAAGGAGGATAGGGATGCGTGGCGTAGTGTAGTGACTAGGCTACGGGATTAGGGTGGTTGGATAGGTTACTGTGGAATTTCATGAACTTGGAAGGGATGAGTTCAAGAATGCAGAGTATAATAGGGTATAATAATGTAGGTATGATTGTACGCAATTCCACTCACTCAATATGTACACTTCACACTCATACCAACATACATACAATATGTAGATATGGCATCTGCCTAAGAGATTCCATGGCCCGTGGAGTTAGTGACGCTGGTAGAGAAATCACAAGGAACGACACTCCATTATAGTACTCTCCGACCGTTTCGCTATGTGTAAAGAACACATGTATTATCAAACTATACAGGATGATTTTTAAAACGTGTTCACAACTTTAACTCAACTTAGTAATTAAACTATTTCCCTACCATATTATTAACGTATCAAATTAAAGTGAAAACCCCCAGGAGAAAACCCAGGGTTATGACCCAGGTTGGGTACGGCAGCATGCAATGGTATATTTTTTTACGCAACACTCGTGCTAGCTGAACTTTAATGAATTATTACGAGCGTAAAAATAAAAAGTATGTTTTAATAGCGTAGAAGGAGGACTGCCATAAAACTCATGACATATTTTTCGGGTCTGTCTTCAGGAACGGTTGATTCGTCCTTTGGTTAGTATCCAGTTAGCCTTCACAGCCTACACTCAGAGTCACCAACAGGACCACACTCGAAACCGAAGATACCTACAACGTTGTGGGTAAATAATATTTTAGCTCTTTTAGATTAAGTATTAACTGTATAGATACCATTGTAATAACTTACAAGTAAAAATAAACAAATGTATGAATTGTAGCATAATATTTATCCAGTTAACACTTCAGACATAAAATATTTAAATATCCGGAATTTCAATATTTGAAATTTTATTTGCTGTAAGAACGCAACAATAATTGTTTTTCGAATTATTCGTCGAAATTGAAACCCTTATGTCTGTGAGTCTGTTGTTTTATTGTTCTTCCTTAGAACAGAAATATCTCAACAAACTTTTCTACTCATTTTGAAAATAAATATACTCATATATTGTATAGAGTGTCAATCCAATGATCACCTTCTGGTTAGTAATAACCAAACATATAATATAATAACAATAATATATATATATATATATTATATATATATATAATATAATAACATATAATAACAGTATGTATTGTGACTTTTATAACAAATCACTTCAAATAACGCAGCCTTAACGAACCCTTCAAAAGAGTGATATATCACACTTGGCTCGATTTGCTTCATCGAACTGTGTTTTCCTACAAAAAATAAATAAACGAGTATACAGTGTAAACACATTAAACGAGACGCGTTTAGAGCAGGCGAGATTTTTCATTTTTATTTACACACGTCTATTGCACATTCATTCTCGGTTTCAGCCCGGACCGTATGGCCCCATGCCAGTGCCATTAAAAGAAGGAACGGAGGAGAATGTGAAAAAGGACATATAAATCACAGAGAGTCTTTCGTATACTCCACTCCACCGTACCCGCAGGCCAGGACACCGGAAAAGGAACAGTAAAACTCACACAATGCACAGGTTTTTTTCTTCTTCAAGTATCACTTTTTATGCTCCGAGCAGCATAGTCCATCTGAGGGCATTTGACTGAAAAATAACTCAAACCACGGTTTCACTATACTTTTTCGGTTATAAAATATATATAATTACTGTTTATTATTCCTTAATCAACAACAATTCAAGTTCAGTGCAACTGAAATCGTATTTTTTAACAAATAAAGTGTCGTAACCTAGTGGACAGAGAGGCACTATCTGTACTTATTAAGCCTTGTTCCAACGACGCGTGACGTGCAAAACCACGAGGTGCTAGTGGATTTGTCTAATTCCAACCGGGAACCTATTCCTTGGGACGTGGTGTGGCAAATCCCAAGTGACCCGCCCGCCGTCAACACAGCATTGCCAGATGCTCTTTCAGTTTCATTAGTTTCGTTGTTTCAAAGTTTCTGAACCATACAGTGACAAGGAAATAGCATTTGGCGCAGCGTCTTATGAACTGCACAATGTGCTTTTGAAGAAGGAAACGGTGAAAGGCAAAAGGCGTTGGTGAATGCTGCCGTTAAAAATTTTTTTGAGAAGTTTATTATAATCCATCAAAATTTAATTCTGAAAGTAACAAAATAAATATAATTTTTTTTGTTTTATTTTTAAACCAAAAAAATGGAGCGTTCTTGACACCATTTTGTCGTACTTTGTATAATTGGTTCATACCAGCCCCTAATGTTTTACTGTTTTTCACTTACTTCACCAACTTCCCCATAGTAGCCATCCGATGTTCTTTCTTCTTTTTAGGTTATTTCAAAGAATCATCAGAAAGTATCATACACCTAGTTCGTATCTTTATGTCCTTGATGTTGTGGGTTCAATATAATAGGTTTGTATAAAACCGAAAACTCCATCATAACTTAATTATTCCACTCCATTCTGAACTATTAGAAAATTACTTCTAAAAACTCAACATGCCGTGGAATGAACCGTACTGTCATCTGCCAGCCATTGATTTCGGGAGCGTTTTCCGACATTCCAGGGTAAAGGACGAGTTCCACCGAAACACCTCCAGCATTGACGGGTCTTTACGTCCCCAAGACAACAAGGTTTTATTTCTGGTTTCACGTTAGATCGATCACAGTTTTTTAATACAGCCAAAATAATTTTACACGGAATTTTCGTCAATATTTATAATGAATCAAGGACGCTTATGAAATAATATGGATTCTTATTTCCAGTTTTGGAAATTTAGTAGCTTGAATGCTTAACGCCTTCAGGCAAGAAACCTTCGAAATCTATATGGTACACACCATATTGGTTGTGACTAGGCTGCTTTTTTCCCTCGTCTTTTCTCCCATTCTCCAGGTCGGACCGGTCATGGAAAAGTCAGTTCTTCTTTGACGTGCTGAATGGAAACATCTCTGTTTTTGTGTGCCTAAATTTGTCTTGGGTGCTCCCCATCGCGGTTTGTAAGGTGAAATGGCTACCCATTTCCCTTCTTCCCTATTCCTCAATACCTTACAAAATCTGCATTTCAGTCATTTTTCTTGGCTGGCAGCACCAAGCAACATGTCCAAACAACAAGTTCTGGAAAATTTGTAAAAAGTACGTTGAACGCGACAGTTTCTTATTAAACTAGTTCAATAATTAAAATAGCTTGTGAAGAGCAAAAATAATGAAATCTATTACATATTAAAATCGGTATGGAACACAATAAATAAACGCTTGATTTCTACTGTTGGTTCTCAGATATCTTATATAGTTCCGCTATCGTATTGAATGAATTTTTTTTTTCATGATATCCTTTACGGTATATTGGTTAAAAAGTAAGTCTCTCCTGAGATGTGAAATATAGCTTTACAAGTTTAGAACGTAGAAAGGTTAGGACTGATGGGCTAAGTTTATAAAAACCTATTAGACGATAATGAAAGAAGTACTTGCTGAAGAGAATAAATACTTTTATATCTGAAATTATCTTGGCCAGTAAAAGTTACCTGTTTGAATAACAGGAATAACATTTCAAATAGCTATAATATATTCACATACAAAAACCTATTATGACAGACTTTCTATAGTTGGCTCGATAAACTTTTCCTTTTTTTTTTATAGCTTTGAAATTCTTCCTGCATCTTTAATTTTCCCATAACTGCAGTGAAAAAAAATATAATTTAAAATCTTAAATAGCTTCTGAAAAAATGGGCCCGGTTTATTTCTCATATTTTTTTCCCTACATTTTTCACCATTTAGAGATGCAGTTTAATATGCTTTTAATTATAATAAGCCATGCTCACGACGACTAATATGCAACATGCATACAAACGGACAAAAACTGGCCTGAATAAAAGTTGAGTCAACCCATACATAAGATCGCAACTCACCTTTGAAGGCTAAATATATATTTCATGAACTTCAGTGAACATGTACTTCTTCTTTAGCGAACCCGTCAGTACCTTACCTTGTCATGTTCAGAGGCTGTAATATGTCCCTCCCCTCTGCAAACCTGATGTGAAGAATTCCCTTTGTTCTGGATAGCCGTTCCCCCATGATCCAGCTAATGTTTTCTTGGGCGCCTTCTGGGTCGCTTGCATTCGGACCTAAGCTTCCTATTGTGATGAAAGCTCGGATATTCCTTGGGATTCTATGGACGTGACGGGACCATCTGAGTGCTCTAGTATTTATCCTGATTTACCTCCTCCCGGAATACCAGTGTCTCTCAATCTGAATCTAGTTTTAACAATCATTCGTCTGAAAAACTTTGGCTGCCTGCATCCTTTATCCCAGGCCAAGCTTAAAAACTGGTTGGTAGATTTGTTTGTAGATGGCCATTATAGCCTTGGTTTGGGATTACTTATCCATTGATTTGCATTAGAAAAAGTCATTTTAGCCTTGGTTTGGGATTACTTATCCATTGATTTGCATTAGAAAAAGTCATTTTAGCAACACAAGAATAAAGCAGGAATAATTAACATTTACCTAGACGCCTGATGTTTCACTAATACAGAAATGAACCCATCTACTAACTGCCATCGAAGAGCGAAGCTGTACAGGAATGCTTTGTGCTATTATACTGTGTGTTCCATTCTTCGTTCTATAGGGAAATGAATACGCATATATTATTATAGGCTTTTACTGGTCCTACTTAAATCCCCTCTTACTTCGACTCAGTAGCGTATTTAGAGTTTCTCCGTCGGGGAGGGGGGGGGGTAAATAGCTTTTAAATAGTTTCCAATGATGGATTAGGTAAATTAAACTATTATTATGAAATTACCTAAAAAGGAAAACGGAAGAGTTACCTATGGAACTCTACAGTCCCAAAAGTGAAGTTTTATTTATTAACATTTATTATCTAGGTATTTGAACCTCAGTAGAATCGTGGAACAGTTACGCTTAACAATACACCAGGCGAAAGCCCTCAGTAAACGAAGATTTGTATGCGGCGAGATTCAAAGCGATGTTTGAGTGCGGAAGCGCACGGACCATTCAGCACTTTCTGTGTGGCTGTACCAGGAATGCAGCGGGTAGGGTCGAGGCCATGAGAAATGCGCAGCGTGCCTACACCACTAATTGTAACAAGTTGAGCACGGCTAAGTTGCGTGTATTACACTGGAGGCCAGTTGAAAAATGCATTGAATCGTTCACAACGATATACAGTTCTTTCGTATCTCATTGTTGGATAGTTTATTCTTATTTACGTTTATATAGAATGTAAACTTTTGATTTCCTATCGTGTTTTTTGTTTTTTAATGAACATAGCACCAGTAACAAAGCATCGCCATGTGTTGGTAGAAGCCTATTCGTTCAAGGAGGTTGAGTGGATTTTCATAGAATTTTTCTGGTTTTATACCTTGGAGTTGTAGCCAGTCCTGTTCTTAATCGAACAGTTTGAAATTTAAGCCTTAGGGCCTTAAAATTAACGCCCCCTTCGATAATTTGTCTTTCAGACAAAGAGAAGCAGGTACATATGGGTAAACTCAGTATTTCATATTCGCAAAATTGTTAACACTTGCCATGTCTTTAAAGTCATTCCATTCGGTGTTATCTCAACTCACAACTCTTGTTTTCCAAACGGTTTTCTTCATTTATGGCTATCAAGTTTCTTGATCGTTGCCAAACTTGAGACCATCGTCGTGTTCTTTCTGTCAGTATGCCATTCAAGTGTCTACCACCGCTTGTGTGGTTTGGTAGACGCCTTACCGGACAGTTCGATCGAGTCGATGAAAGCAAGCACTATAGAATTTCTTCTCCTCCAGTTAAGATGGATTTGTTGATTTTGCAGGACTTGGATCATGGTATCTTTCGTCCATCGAGTTTTAATCCCATTTATTGTGCCAAGGGAGTCAGTAATTATGAATAAGTTATTAGATTATGTATAGCTATAATTGGAAATATTCTATAATAAGCCCTGGGGCATATTAATAATCAATAAAAATACAAAAAAGTTAACACCATTAGATTTGCCATTTCAAATTCTTTAGATTTGCAAAATAGGAAAAAACTCAAGAAATTGTACCTGTAACAAAGAATTTCAATTCGTCTTAAAATTATATTAAATAAACAAATATTATGAAGCATACAAAATATTTATGAACGAAACAATTTAAGTGTAACTATAATTAATCAGTACATAATTAAATGAAATGGTCGGTTTTTGCCCTGGAGCTTTCTGGGATGCAGAGACAATTTATGTTTGTTCACTTTTTTTCATATTATTTAATTTGTTTATAAACTACTCCTTTTAAATGCAGCATGAGGATTTCATCAGGTATAAATATAACTGGCGTTCATGACCAAAAGGTTGTATTCCCATAAACATCGACGATGACACTGGTTGTCCCTAATTATGCCAATAACCTATATTCGATTATTAATTAATGTTTGCCGGGCTCGGATATGAGGATCCCCAAGGTGGGGATGAGACGCCCACCGCGGGCTAGGGTCCCTACAACCTCTAGCCGATGTCCGTCGAGGGCCTAGAAAGAGATAAGGCACCCGCCTGTGGTCTTTCACCCTGGCTACCGGCCTAGTCGGTGGGCAGCCTAATTCGTTTTGATCTGACTCCATAAGATCTTAGAAGGTGTGCCCCGACAGTGTACTATGTTCAAGAGAAGAGGGAGTAGGTTTATAGGTAGTTTATGTGGTCTTGGAACGACCACGATTTCACACTCGGTGTCTAAGGGTATGCGAAAACCGTCCGGATCCCAAAGGCGAGTGTGAACCGGAGAGGAGCAGACTGGATTGCCGTTTGAGACGCTACTAGGTAAGTTTGTGGGGCCACCGCAACCGTCGTCCACGAGGGAGAGGTCTCTCCCAAGGAGGTGCTAGTTTTAACGAGACGAAGGCAGGGGTTCCTAGGAAGGTGTGGGCCTGACTACGCTGGACTAAAACATAGCGAGGTTACGAGAGAAAGATGCAGAGGTAGTTGAATGAGAACACCATGATTTTGAGAAGCGCCAGTGCAGAGAGAGAGAGAGAAGTGTTCAAGGTGCCGGTTTGGTAAGTTATATTTTCCGCTCTTAGACGCGGGGTTTATATAGGCAGGCCAGCCGCGGTAGGGATGGCTCCCTAACTGCGGCTGTTTCCCCCACTAGCTTCTCTCCCCTCTCCGCCTGACGTCATAAACTTTATTAAACATATGGAAACATAGACAGATATTTTATGGTCCGAGAAGAGGGGAACTTTTAATCATTCGTAATTCGTAAAAGGTGGCCACAGCAATGTTATTTTTCGATTCAAGTACTCTTTAACCTCTGAGACACCTTATAACAAGAGGGAAAATCCACGTTATGATCCGGGACTGGGAACAAACTTCCGTGTCGGAATAGCAAAGGATTAAGTGCTTTCATTCACATCCGCGCGCGATCGCGTGAGACCAAACCAATCTGAAAGTGGCTAACTAGACAAGAACAAAAAAAAAATTTTTCTTAATTAATGAAATATTTTTTTTCCTGCTAAAGCCAAAATAACATCATTCAACAGGAAAGCTATCATGGAATAGCAAACAAGAAGAGCTTTTAGCACCGACCTACATAAACAAGCAACTTTTTTTTTTTGTTTAACTTGAATGCAATCTAACTTGTAGTTAACTGCTCATTATACAATCCATTTCAGTTACCACAGCGACTAGTAATAGAACTAGTCAAATAACGCAATACATATAGACGTTCACTACTCGACGTTAAGGAACAAACTGATAAAATGAATGACTACAATAAAGTATATGAACAGCGAATAGGGAGGACTTACTGACTTTTATTGACATCGTAGCAGGTCATTTGCTCATTTGCAGTGAAGAGAGAAGGGGATGTCATGCCACAGGAGTCATGCAAGAACATCACCGATTTTTTCTTTTTATTGATTTTTTTTTTATTTCATTTACCTATTTATTATTCATGTATGATTCTTTCTTGAAACGTGATTTTATTCTGTAGAAAATATTAAAGATAATTCAAATAGTATAATTACAATAAATAATAAATATATAAATCAGGTCCTTTACCTGTACAGAATTAAATTCCACTTCGTTTCACTTTAGTATGTGACAGTTATGAACGAAACAAAAAAACAACACATAACGGCTGAGCAATGTAGCCAACCTTACCTATTTTTTTATTTCAAATTATTTAATCTGTTGTTTTATTTTTTTTTTATTAGGCTTTCTCTTGTTTTCATTTATTCTTTGATGTTATTTTTTGCTTGTGATAAACATTTATTTGTTTTATTATTATTGCGTATCATAATAATTATTTTTTTTTTAAATGGAATTTCTTCTTCTTTATTAAGTACGTATAACGCCATAGCAAAATAAAACACTATTAATATAGTATTTTTAAATATGACTTGAAAGTTATCATATTTTATAATTATCCATCGCCCTATTAAGAACGAAGTCTCTTAAAATAAAGACTTATATTTATATATACATAATATTAATCATATTTGAGAGATTCGTTCTACGTGAAAAAAACAACGTAGAAATAACTGTAGGAACTCATTTAAAATAGAACACCCGGTTATTATTTAAACAATGAATGTCTGTAAAATTAATCTTCAAATTTTATAAAATTATAATTGTTTAAATGGGGGGGGGGGTTGTATTAGAGCAGTACTGGAACAATTTTCGGCTTACTGAGTTAATACTGAGGGGGAGGGTCTTAGGAATAAAAGATTAAGACAATTAGGCCCCAAAACAGCTTTTAATAATTCCCCTTTCTACAAAATTAACCTTCCACTCCAGCTCTTAAAACCATAAACTTCAACTTGGGATCAAAGGGGTTGTCTAACATTCCAATGCCAGCGGGATTATTTAATAAAAATATTAATTCGATTTTTGTAACAAACATTTGTATATGAGTGGTTCTTAGATTGTTGACGGACAGTCTATAGATAAATTATTTATCCGTTATTTCCAATATGGTGTACTTTCAATTTTCATTAGGTGATATTTATACGATGTAGTACGACAATTGAAATTTTATTTATTTATATTTTTAAAAACGATAATTCTCACTTATTTTTGCATCTACATTTGAATCATTTACAGATGGTGTATGTTTTGTTTTTGTGGTAAATTGTATATTGAGTGCTCAACCACTTTACAATAAGTAATTGACTCATGTCAGTCAGACTACTTAGAACAGAGCGATGACTATAAAAAACAAATAAAATAAATTATAGTAATAAACAAAATTAATTCGATTTAATGGAGAGTCATCAATAATCAACGTACATTTTTTTTCCAATTTTTGATTATTTTGGGTATCTTGGAGGAAACCTGCAAGAAAAATTTTTCTGGTTTAATTATTTTGATCATAGCTTTATGTAATATTATTTTAAGCAGAATTAGCTAACGGTGGTGTCGCTGATGTGGAATGGCATAGCATTTACCAATGTACATTTTTTTAAAAAATAAATCCTTGTCAATATCGTTCATAAATTTGACTTCCTGTAGTCTTAACGTGTTGACAATTTAGTAGATGTGGTCTATGCACACTCTAGACGACCTTCGTAATTATACCAAGGTTGCACATTCATGATAGCTCCCACACTTAGTTGTAACCTTTATTACCTTCAGGTACAAGAATCATGTAACCAGTGGCCATTTTGTAAACCGAAGATGAGCCCCATCACCAGTATATTGATTTTTGTAATTTTAACCATAAAAAAAAAGTTTTTGTAATACTGCCCTCCTTACAATGCATTATATGCAGTAATGCAGAATATGGAGCCAATTATCACCAATGTATAATTCTTACTGTTCAGAATTTGTTAAAAATGTTTTAAATATAGGGGTTGAGGGGAAAAAAAACCAGTAGCCAGTTACTAAAACATGCTGCTGATTCGATTCTCGGCAAGTATTCGACCTGTCTCTTAGACATTTACCCTGATCTAGATGTCTCCGTGCCACTTCTCCCTTCAACTTTACTTGGAGCATTCTATCTACAGTAATAAATTTCACCTGTAGAGCTTTCACGAGTTTCGGCTGATAGGTGCGAAAATGGGGGTTGGTCTCCGGTAGCTGCTGCCGATTTCACATAATTTCGTTAGATCGAATCGATAGGTTTCTGGTGTGTGTGGCGTGATGTGCCTCTGATGAGGTTCCAGTTTGGTAGGTAAAAGAAACTTCTTGGAAAGTTTCTGGACTGGTCCTAACCAGATCTTATCAGTTTATCTATTCGATCGTCTGTCTATCCATCTAATGTAGACGTAGAAAAATTAGAATAAAATTAAAACATTTTTTAAAAACTTTTTCCATCAATGAGACTATGGCTTTATTTTACTATATTTATTTTGTTAATTGTCAATAATTATCAGCCGTAGGAAACACATACTGGGAGGATGGGGGCTTAAACCTGGGACTCGAACCTGGGGTCGGGTGTCCTTCCTACGATTCCCGATCCAGCCAGCATCATTGATAATTATGGCTGATAATCATTGATAATTAAAAAATATATATTTCTCACACGTTTAATAATAATACCACAACGGAAGTAGTACCTTCCTATGCATCATGCATACCAACCTTTGAAACCGTCTTATTCCAACACCTCCTCAACATCCAAACAGTCGCTTCAATAGTTTAGGAATGATTTATTCATTATACTTTCATACTATTGGGCCCAGTACAAACATACGACTTAAGCGCTGCGTTGCCGCAAATTCTCTTTGAAGTGCACAGGATCCTTTGGCGTAGTGCCACTACGGTGTTGTACGTCCATCTTGCACATTGAATTTGAATTGAAAGTCGGCACATCAATGGTTTTTCGTTATGTACAAGTCGCCAATGACTTCCACTATCCTCCATAAACAATCGGGTATAACGGTTTACTATTCGATCAAGTGATCTGTATCACGTTCATATAGCCTTCTTTAATGAGATAGACTTGAACTTTTTCAAAAAGAGGCACCGGAGCAGAGTTCGTACAACGGGATCGGCTTATTCACGCATCATCAGATGGGTCAAAGGCACTGACCTTGCTCTTTGTATATCAACGTTACACCCCGGGTATTTAGCTGTGCTATAATGGGCACATTGTTCTATGAGTTTAATTAAATAGACATTTTTTTTTTATCTTTTATTTTTATTGTGTATCAGGACAACATAATTATTTTTAATTTACTTCACAAGATTTAAGTTTCTTTATATTTACGCCAATGAAAAACAACAGTATTTTTTTTTCCTCATTACATTAAATAGTTTTTTTTTTGTAATATATGCTATAAATAAATTATTTATTTTTAAAGCGCTTTTATTTATTTATTCGATGCTTTTACGAAAATATTTTGAGCATCGTCAGGAATTAATTTGCTTCAATGGAAAATGAATCGATTACCATCGACATTATTGAGTGGTGAGGTTGTGCTAGCGTGCGTCAAAGGTGTGGTTTGATTTTATGCCTGATCTCTTAGGCAGTTGACTTTATATGGTAGTTTATTGAAGTTAAGATGAATATCACCTATATTGATCAGAATTTGGTCTTTGTTAATTACCATATAATCTTAGGGGATCTCATGTCCTAGACTAACATAATTTTATGCTATATTGTCATAGAGAAAATATACTATAAGGATCAGACTCATACCCTACTTCTAGTCCGATATATATTAATATATGCATGGGAGGAAACAGAAGATTAAAAGACTTAATATTGCATAATATATAGTTAGACAATGTTTTATTTTATTTCTTTTAAAGAGGTTTACACTTTATTTTACTCTGTAATTTTTCTTAACTATGCAATAGTTATTTTTGTTTGCCAAAATATGTCTGAACTTCTTTGTTATTCATTGGAGGCTTGTTCCTGGAATAATTTTCTATTCTGACAGTACTTTAGGGGGGAGTATTGTTTGTTGGGGAATACGTCTTTAGCTTAGAATACAGGCCCATAAAAACACGCCTTTTTTTCTTCGGCAATCTTATAAAAACCGATCGAGGACAAAGTATTATCGGCAGTATTAAACGCACACAACTATAAACCTACCTGTGGTGCTTTTAATGAAATTAAAACGGGAGGTATGAGTGAGCAGGTGTGCTGGAGATAAGCACGGCTGAATTGTGTCCGCTGCTTGCTCTGACTATCTATAGTCCAATATATTTCATGATAAGTTATCATTAGCTTATCATCTGAGCCGATACCAGAGTACGAAAATACTTCACTCAAATACTTCGCATTGAGTTGAACTATTTTATTGGAGTAAATATGGATAGTAATAATGTTAATTTAAATAATGATCAAACAGGACAAGTGATATTAGTTTTGGCGAGAAAGTTATATTCTTTGGTTTTTAGGCCCGTGTGAGGAAATTTACACAATTAACTTGACACTGTGATGAAGAAATCCACCCGATGAAGTATACATACCGTGCATATGTTGGGTATGGCAAAACAGGAGCTGTGAAAGAAAAGAAACAGTTTGACAGTTCGAGATTGATCTATGCACTTCCATGAACCGACTGATTTGATCAGTTCCACGTATCCATATAATCCTCCTCAAATATTAAAAGCAACACAACCTTGACATAGAGAACGTGAAATTTTATACAAATGGAATTAAAATTGTTAATCGCCCTGTAGCACCATCGGTATTAATAAGGACAAAAATGTAATCAAATCTACTATCTAATTAAAATGGGGTTCTACTAGTTATATAGTTATTATTAGTCAATATATATATATATATGTATATATAAATAAATTAATGCTACTATTGTATTAATATTTATAAATGGGAGATCGAGATCGATAAGACCACAATGTTACAAATTTGATGAGAGTGGATTGAAAGTATTCAATAAAAAGTTTGATAATAGCACAATCAGAGAAAGTTTAACTAATTAAACTTGACAATAGTTGATAAAAGAAAGATGGGAGTGAAATAGGGTAAACAGCTAATGATTAAAATATTTTATGTTACGTAGAGGAAAAATATAATAACATCTTGATTAATAAATTTGATAAAAGTCTAACATCCCATTAAACCAAAGCCGATAATTGAACTAATTTATCTATTCATTAGCCAATATTACACAGGTGGTCTGAAATTTTCCGACTTCAACATGAAGATGATAATAAAATAAATAAAAGCTTTGTTAGGTCGGAAACTTTTCAGACCACCCTCGTACGTTTAAGATTCCACAGTTAGGAATAAAAACGTGTTTTTGTTATTTATAACAGTCTTTTAGCCATTGACATAGTTTAACAGCTTGAAGTATTTCACAAATACGTTCCAGTGACTTATTTAAGTATTATTTATTTATTTTTATTACGTGTGACACAAATTTATATCATTATTTTTTCACAAGGTTTTCATGAGTAAGTATATACAAGGGCTATAGCTAGCGTGGCTGTGTGACCAGTACCGATAAGGAAAACAAACCTGTATTTTTCCCTCTAGGTGATAAGGTTTTTCAGCAAAAAAAAAAAAAAAATAATAATAATTTCGATAAAACTCGGTAAAAATTTTTATTATATAAATATACGGATCAATAGTATCCCGACCGACTAAAATACATTCAACAGGCAATTGACTAAATCAAACGCGCGTCCAACAGCGTGGAGATGTTAGTTATAGCGCTCTTCAGTTGTTGATGATGATAAGTTGTTCACGAGTATAAGAGGATAAATTGTTGAATCGTATCTGATCACACAATGATAAGTGGTTACCATATACGCTTCAAATGCCACCATAAGCGTACTGATTTTAGAAATAAACTAGTTTTCAGGTATTTATGTATGTAGAATAGAAATTTTGAGTCTCTTCTAATAAATCTTTTTTATTCATGTACCATACTCAGTCGATTACCTAATCAGGTATCATCAGGACTACAATTTATAACAAGATACGTTAATTTACATATCTCACTATAAAATAGAACAAAAACACATAATTTAAAAATTAAAATTGGAAACAATGAAAATAGCATAACAACACACCTGTTAATGATGTTTTCATTTTCATTAATCTGTGCAGTGCGATCACTTGTATATAATATATATATATATAAGTATATATATAATATAGTATATACAATAATGGATGAATAAAAATTGATAAGATCATTCACTGGTGTGCTGATATGCTATTTTTATTTTTACTAATTTTATAATTTATTATTAAATTATGTGTTATTGTACTTTTTTTTTGTACTATGTTACAGTGAAATATATAAATTTGTGTATCTTGTTCTATATTGTAGTCTTAATGATCCACGAATGGGCGAAACGTCGCCTGAGGACAGTATATCAATAAAAAAAGGTATATTCAGAGATACTACAAGCTTTTATTTTTTAATATACTTAATTTTATAAAACATTGTTTGAGTATTACAACTCCGAAGAATAAAATTGTATTCAACTAGTTTAACGTACAAAAACTTTTTTAACAGCCAACTATTTTGTATTCGAGGACAGTAGTCGTCGAATTTCGCTTTTATAAGTTTGACTGAACAATAGAATAAATAATTATTTAAAAAAAAAAAGAAACACATACAAGTTGCCAGTCGAGATATGAATTCCCCATTGAAGGGAAGCTTTGTTACAGTGGGTTCTAATCCCGCCCTAGCCAGTTTATTAGGATATCCCAGAGAGAAGGTAGAACAATAGGGGCTGGTGGATGAAAAACCCCGGCCTGAGGTAGAACTGTGCAATGAGGTAATTTCCGAAACGGTAGACCTACCCCTTCGGATGATAGGGGGGGAAGGAAGTCCGGAAAACGATATGAAGCTACACCCACAGGACAAATGGCCGGTTAGCCCCACTTCTTACCGACCTCACCACACCCACAGCTTAACTACGCCTATAAATAATTATAGCAAACTGACATAAGTCACTGGTATTTCTTGAAAGAATTTTAAAACAAAGGCCTCGCGTATTCGCCAGATATAAAAATTTATAAGGTCAACGTTTCTCCAATGTTAAGCATCATCAGACGTCATAAGTATCAGAACTTTCATGGTTGTCATATAAATTATGTTTTACTCAAATTGTATCCAGATTTTTATTGAGATGCTCATTTTATCGCGAAAGACTAAAATCCGGCCAAAGCCGACACATGCCGAATACTATGGTCAATGATGTGCTAACTTATTCACCACTGAGAAATTTACCCTCTTCACGGATCAGAAAAGACCCACCTACATTACCATATTCTATATCTCTTTCTGACACCCAACAGGCTAGGTCGACGAGACCTCTCCCGACAGTCATATTATCATTTGAACCATCCCCGGTGTGTGTCAACATGCACAGCTCTAGGAGGGTAGAAACTACAAGCCGAGAAGTTTCAGCCCCTATTTAATATTTTCCTTTGGAAGATGTTTTTTGGTATGATTACAGCTCAAACTTTCTTCAAAAGAACTGACAATTTCTTTGAGCTGTCATATTTTTTTCTGATGTACTGCTCATAATGAATTTAACTGATTATTTTCATGTACTGTCACATAAACTTTCTTCTATTTTGACGTATATCATATATTAAAAAGTTGCATTTTTGTTTTAATGTAATAACAATATTTTTACTCAACATTCACCAACAGTGCATGCTGAATGTCAACGTTATGCCTGTGACATTGAGAAACCTTTTGTTTTTCAACTATTTATATATGAGCTTAGTGCTGTAGGGGTAATAACTAGAAAATAGCGCCCCATAAAATAATATTATCTTGAATACAAAATTGGAAAATACAAGCCTTGAATCTGATTAGAATAGAAACTTATGCCAACATTTTTTTGTATTATGACAACACAGCCAACTGTGATTTTCATTTTTGGGACATAAAATGCTGTTTTAAAATTACTTGTGAGCAGATTTGTATTTAGATTCATCTCTATTCAGAAGGTGTCAACTACAGAAGTAATTTTTTTAAATTATTTATATAACTACTTATAGCTTTAGTGGGAGCGACACTCCCAGCTACTGATAAAATAAATTCTTCAAAGAAATATAAAATATATATTGGTTTGATACAAATCCTATTATAAATTTATTGACTTTTCCGTCAAAAGTGACGAAATTTCATCGTAACACTTCATTGTCTAGTATTTAATTATAAGCATTAAATAATGAATTTTTAATTACTAGCGGCTTACTAATATAATTTCTGTATCCAGTGAGGCACCGATGCCTAAATAAGGCGAATACGTTCATATAATAAATTTATATTATACGACATTAATATGAGTTTATTTTTCAAGAGATCCTGTTTTCTAGTGGCATTTATTTAATGTCTTACTGTATATAAATACAATAAGCATTTATATCAATGTTAAAAACAAAAGTAACTTCCACAGTCAGGATGATAAGAATATGAGTCTGAATAGAAAATTGCAGAGAAGTATTATTATATAAAGGCCTAGTGTGCTTTTGAAGGATTTAACAAATGGGTTTAGTCAGCGGTATAAACCAATAAACCTTTCAAATTAATCCGTACGAAAAATTAGAAATTATTCAGAATTGATCAAGTAAAATTTTATTTCAGACTGTGCAATATTGAATAAACTTGGAAACGATAGGCCGCAAGACTTAATTAAAGTGAATCCGGATTAGTAAACCGTAATTAAAGTTAGAGTGAAGCACTTCAGAGCCATCAACCAACTTCGGCGGCGACCTCGGTCGGTCCTATTTCTTCACCAGGTTTTCCGCCATGGGCTTATTGCTATTAATATTTTTAAACTGGATTTATAAATCTATAATAAAAGTATTTATGGTTGATAGAAATGACATTAAATCTTCAGTAGACAGAAGTAGATGAAGCTTTTTCCAAAATTTTCAACCTAGAACATGGTGCAGACATATATTCTAGGCCGAAACGTCGTACGTTGGAAAATCTCAGGAAATTCTGTTCTTTAACATTATTTCAAGATGGTTTTCAGTAAAAACGCTCATTACTGTTTAATAGTAATAATTAGAAGTTTAGATTTGTAGTTATTATCGAAAGGAAAAAGATTACAGAAGTTAACTAGAATTAGGGGTTTAAAGAGATGACTGAAAACACTTGCTAGGGGGTCAGAAGTACCCGAGTTTGACTCTCGATCCTGTTGATTTTTTGGCCTAATCTCATTATTGCATGTTATTTATGCATAGCCCGGAGTTGGTTTATAAAAAAAAAACTCAGCGTCGTCATAAATCTACGGAAGAAGTGGAAGGAAGGAAATTAATTTTGCCAGGCGACAAGGGTGGCAGGGATGAAGGAAAATAGGGTGTCGATTAACCGGCCACCGTGACAGCCCCCTCAGCTCACGGAGTTAAACGGCTTATTTTCAAAATTGGGTTCAATTTGGCTTTTCCAATTCCAAGTGGCTGCTTCACCTTTTAAAGAGTAAAAATTAACAGTAGTGCTTGATGCTACAGTATACATTAGTTTCTAGTTTCGTTGGTTTTTTAAATTATTTATTTATATGGATTTAAAAATATAGATATTGTTTGAATAACCAATACATATACATTGCGAATGTATGTAAGTATGATAAAAGATATGACTTGATTTGTTAGGATAGTTAATGTTAAGCTAAACATCATTGCAGTTTAGATTGAATCGTAATAGCTTTATAAATACACTGGGGATAATATAATATTAAATATATGTTCTTTTTGAATTTGATATGTTATTGATATATTAGGGGATGGCCAGATTTAATTGTCAGCTTTACAATAAAGGAAGTGGGGAAATCATGCGTATGTTGTTTCAAGAAAAATAACAAAATTGTCTGAAACGCCAGGGCACTGGTAATTAATGTTTTTGCTGTTGGCAATGGCTGAACCAAGAAATATAAAAATAGCGAAAGAATTTAAAAGGAAGGAGGATAAGTGCAGATAAAAATAAGAGATAGAAATTACAGCGAAAAGACCCTGAAGCGAAAAAAATAATAAGACCATTAATAAATACAATAAAATAAATGATCATGGTGAATGATTTTATCCAAAGTGGTTGTAATATTTTACACCAACCCAGTATTTAACACCACCACATCACTCTCACCCCACCAAAGATATAATGGTCAGGGAAATGTCCTAGTTTGTAAGTTCTCATTAACCAAATGCTGCATTATGATAAATATTCAACCATAGTTTTAATTAATTTGTATTGTCATGACCATCATAAAATGTAGCCCTGGTTCAGTAGACGGCGTATTAAAAAATGTACATCGTTTTATTTTTGGTTGTATAAATTACAAAAATACTTATTTGTCTGCACACACAATTGGACAGAGCCCCAAGTAAGGTTATTCCGAGTACGTAAGCTTGAAGATTTTGTGAAATATACTTAACGAAGGAAACTTACAACCGAAAAACTTTACATTAGTCTCATGTCTTTCTCAATCTCTCTATATAATAGAACAACTACTAGCTAAAGTACCTTACTATATGTAATGTTTCTTCTAACATAGTTATTTCTCTGTAGTGTTAAGAAATATTACATCAAAATTTGTACCAACATTAATTTTATGCTTAATAATATATATTGAGTCCGCTGTGGTTTAGAATACTCTAACTACTATCCCATAAGTGCAGGAGTTCCACAGGACCCATTTCATCCCACCCAGACCCCGACATAGCCATCATCCCATAACCTTCAAAAACACCTTGACGAGATCGAGTATTGGTGCAATCAATGGCGGATCAAAGTTAATGAAGCAAAATGCTCCCACATTACCTTCACCCTTTGTCGCAAGACTTGTCCACTAGTTTATTTTAATTCTATTCCTCTCCCTGTATCCGAGACCGTACGGTACTTAGGCTTCCATCTTGACAAACTACTGACCAGGAACCCACATACGAGACTAAAAAGACAAGAACTAAACAGACGCTTTGGACAACTGTACAGACTACTTCAAAGGACATCCCATCTCTCAATAGAAAATAAACTACTAATCTACAAAGTTATACTTAAACCAATCTGGACATACGGAATAGAGCTATGGGGGACAGCAAAAAAGTCGAACATCAAGCGTATCCAATCCTTTCAATCAAAAGTCCTGAGAACAATAGTAAATGCCCCTTATTATGTCACCAACAAAACCCTTCATAACGACCTTAACATACCCTACATTCTAGAACTCATCCCTTCCAAGTTTATGAAATTCCACAGTAGCCTTTCCAACCACCCTAATCCTGTAGCACAGTCATTGCACTGAGCCACTCATCCCTATAATCCTCCTCGGAGACTGAAACGGCAGTGGCCTCGTGACCTGCTATAAACGCGTGACAGTGGGAGTCCTGACAATGGCCAGTTTCTCCAATCATGTCCTGAGCGTCTGTGGCTCTCACGCTCTTGGTCAGCCTCCACTGGCTAGTATCCGCTGACGCGGCTGACGGAGGAGCGTGGGGGACTTCCCAAGACTCCGCTTTCTCTTCGCGGTGGATTTGGGGGGTCTCTGGGCTGTCTGTAAATATTGTATGAATGAGCGAGTGAATGATGAGCTGTAAATATGGTATGAATGAGAGCATTTATCTTAATTACTTATTGCCTTATAAAAGGCAGATTGTAATTATAGCACAATAAAGGAATTTAACTAACAACTAAAAAATAATATATATATTTAAAGTAGAAAGATTACATAGGTTTTTGAGGGTATCATAACATACCTTACTGTGAAATGAAAGTTTTGTAAACCAAACAAAAGAGGTAATTCAAACGGAGGCCCCCCACCCCTCCTTATTATGTGTGGTTGTTGCACCTTTTTGTTTTGAGCAACGTGAGATTTAAGGTTTGATAAATAATAAGGGTTGAGACCCTTTGGTTTGATAAATAATAGAAAAAAAAAATATTCCAGTAAAAAGTCTTCTATGAATAGTATTAATGTTCAGATGAAAATTTAACATCTGTCAAATAAAAAGAACTATTGCATCATTATGAATTAATAAAAATAAAAAATAATAAAAATGTGAAAGTGTGAAAATGTAAACCTCTGTAGGGATAATAATAATTATAAAATTAAATAAAAGATTATTTAACTGCATTTAGTAACTAAAGTCATGGATTGATCCACGTATAAGAACCAAAAAAAAAAAAATTATAATACGCAGAAGTCTGTACAATTCAAAAAGGTATTAAATTAATACAAAACAAAAAAAGTAACATAAGCTGGTGGCCAAAATATATCGTTTATAATAAACGACAGCATAAAAGTATTAATAAAAATACAAGTCTGAAAATATAAAGTAACGAATCGTTCCCAAACAAGGCGTCTCCTTGGATGGTGAGGAGATTTTGGAATAGGAGAACTTTGTAGGCTCAAAAGGACGAAGCATAGTGGATATTATGCGGTAGAGAATTCCAGCGGGCAGTAAAGCGAGTGAGGAACCGATTGTAAGCTACAGTTTTGTGAGCAGGAGAGACATGATCTTGTGTTCCGGAGGTGGATTGAGGAGTTGAACTGTAAAATATTGTTTATATCAGGGGGGATGTGAATTGGTGGTATGAAAAAGGGATAAACCGAGGAATAGAGGTCGGAAGGAAAAAGCCACCCTAGAGACTCTCCCCCCATACAACACACATGCATAGTGAAAGTGAGAGAAAATGAGGGAGGCTGCAAGGAGTTGACGTGTCGGCTGGTAGAGTAGTCGGCGAGAGCGATGAAATAGTTTCAGGGTACCTTAAACCGACGGAAAACTGAAGAGATATTTTGGTTCCATGAGTGGAGCAAAGGGTTTTTTCGGTGGATCAGAAAGTGATAGGGTGCTCTTTAAATGGGGATAAATCAGTGTCACGCCCAACGGGGAGATCTCGTCGTCTCAGCCACTGCCCGGCGTCAGAAAGAGTTAAAATGGGTACATCTGACTCCATAAGACCTTAGAAGGTGTGCCCCGACAGTGCACTTTGTTCAGGAGAAGAGGAACAGGGTAGGTATTATAGGTAGTTTATGTGGACTTGGAATGACCACGAGTTCGCACTCGGTATCTAAAGGTAGGCGAAAACCGTCCAGATCCTAAAGGCGAGTGTGAGCCGAAAAGAGGGAGACTGAATCGCTGGGGGAGACGCTACTAGGGACATTTTGCAGGGCCCCACAGACCGTGAGTTTTAGTGTGACAAAGGCAGAGAATCATACTAGGAAGATGTGGGGTCAGACAACGCCGGACTAAAGCATAGTAAGGATAGGAAAGAGGGATAAAGAGGTAATTAAAAAATAAAGCCATGGTTGGAGCAGAGCAACAAGCGCAAGTGTGGAGAGAAAAAGAAGTATTCACTTCAAGCGTCTGATTCAGACTCTCTGAATACTGCCTAATAAAGGTCATACCTGCCTACATTCCCCCCTCCTATCCCCTTAAAATTTTTACAACGACTTCAATTATAGATTCTCGGTCGAATCTATTCACTATTAGTTTTATATTTCCTGTAGTTTCACTATATTACATACAAGGTCCGAATTCCGTGTATAATTTAATACAAGTATATTGATACACATTATGCTTCGCATCTTTGATAAGACTATAAGGTGATGAGGCTCACCTTTTTGATGCCCTGCCTACAACGAATATGAGAGCTTTTTATTTCGGCGAAACTGGGGTTACTGCGCATGCACCCCTAGTGAGCTCTTGCAGTGTCGGAATCGTGAACTTGTCCCCTCTCTCTATACTGACGCCGAAAATTTATTGATAAAATATGGAAAAATAGGTGGGTGTTTTCTAGTTCGTGAAGAAGGTAACTTCTATTTATCTGTGGTGAAGAAGTTGGTACAAAAGTAATTAATAGTGATGGTCGTTTACACCATATTATTCATTGTATTATGCACTAGGATTAATCCTATTGTCATAAATTTGCTATCATTAAATTGAAAACAAGGATAGACCCACTGCTCTGATCATGAGCAATGTTCATTTCTTTTTATTTATGTAAATTAATTTCATTTATGTTTGTATATTATTAGTCTCGTATATTATAGGTTAGATCGGCCTAAAGCTTATTTAATCAGCCTGTGTACTAGTTTTATCACGTCATATCGTGGTAAAAGTTGGATGAAACTTCATGAAACTTAGATGTGTGTAGTAATTGGAACACGAAGTAGTTTAGTATGGACAAGGTTGAGATCGGTAAGTGCTAAATTTAATAAATTCAATAAGGAATATGACATATTGAAAACGAATCACCTTAAAAAAACTTCTTGTGATCCATGTAGACGAATTTCCTAAATTCTAAGGTAGGACTATGCCCACAGGAGATCCCAAACCTCTGTTAATTTATAATTATTTTGTACTTATGAAAGCTTATGGTTGGAATAAACAAGTTTAATAAAACATGCTGGTTTTTTATTCCGTCTTTTTACTGTCCAAACACAATCGTAATATAAGCACCACCTCTAATTTAATTTTTGTCCGAACACTTCATGCCCCTCTAACATTTTTACGACAGACGGATTGGTTCGTTATATTTATTCTATATCGAAGATGGAACGGTGCTTAAAACTAAACACTGTTGGAGCGCGCCACGACTGAAGAGCCTAGTGCTTAATAAAAGGCCAATTGAACCGAATCGAGGACAGCTCAAGTGTAAGGTAAACTTTCCTAAGGATCGTCTCGACAGCTACAATTGATCAAGATGGCTATTAAAATAGCTTTAATTATCTGGTTTACTCTCCATTAGACAGAAAGTTTAATTATATTTTGTGCAATAAATCAAAAGGAAAATATCTTCATCTTACATATGGAAATTAAATGAAATGAGAAATCATTTCAATCCGAGACATTGTCAATTAAGAATAACAAAAAGATACTAAATACCTATTTTTTGATGTTGACAGAAAAAATAGTACGTAACATAACACTGATATGATTAGTTTATAAATAGTAAAGGACCCATGTACATATGTGATGACTGTACGGACCAACATCAAAAGATTGAAACGAAAAGAGTAAGTGAGTAGAGGTAGAAAAAAAAAAAGAAAATTCCTACAAGAAACTATTAAAATGTGGAAAACAGCAGGAGAGGTTGTATGGATATATTAAAATAGAAAGTAAAAAAAAAAGAATAATGTGCCAACTTCTTCACCACGGAGAAAAAGAAGAGAGAAGAGGGGTATTCATGGACCAGAAAACTCCCACCTAACTTTTCATATTTGATATCAATAAACCTTCGGCGTCAGGATAAAGAGAGGTGGATGGTGACGATCCCGACACCGCAAGCGCTCACTAGGGGCGATGGTGTAGCAGCCCTTGATTGGGGTAGGAATGACCTGCCTATAAAAAGAGTATTTTACATGGAATCAGACACATGCAGTGAACACTGCTCTCTCACTCTCTCTCCCCCTTCCGCTCCCTCCACCCACTCACTCACTCTTTGTTATAACCGTTGACATTGTTGCCTAGCATAAGCTCTTATGACAGACCTATTTAAGTGCCGCTGTTGCCCGAATCGGTTTATGACGTAGCCATTTTACTAATGTACATACAGGACCCCGTAAGTCGATACCAAGAGACGCTGCTCTCATTTAGTCCCATCGGCAGTATCTTTCCTTTTTCCGGTAGTTTACCAACGTAATTGTCGTACATCCATAATCAAGGTAGGCAGTAAGTACCCTGAGATACTCAGAAGTACTTCGTCAGTCATTAGAGTGAGCATTCCTTTTAGTATATGTTATATGTTGGATATTCTCTCTCTCTCTGTCTCTCTCTCTCTCCCTCCTCTCTGGGGTTTGTTGCACTGCTCGAAATGTTGCTTTGCTTCGCTTTCGCATTTAATTACCTTTGCACCTCCCTTTCCTAACTTTGCTAGCTTTAGTCCACTACTGTAAGCCTCCACGACCTTCCCACTGGAATTCTATGGCGTTGCCACACTAAACTAGCACATTCTTGGAAGGGACACTTTCCATGATAACTCTGGGGCCCTACAAAATGTACCAAGCGTCTTTACCAGCGGTTCAGTCGGCCTCTTTTGGATCACACACGTCTTGGGTGTCCGGGTACCTAAGATACCGAGTGTGCTCTTGTAAGATCTGAAGGAGTGAGACCAATATAAAACAAGAATTAAGCTAGCCGCCGACAGGGGTACCAGCGAAGATCAAAGACCATAGGTTAATTTTTCTTTTGGACGCCACAAGGTAGTCACTGGGTCAACGAGAGGCCCGATGGGCGTGCCCGACAATGGCGAATTATCGTTGTTAGATTAGAGGGAGATAACTGGTCCCTAGATTGAACGATCGGCAGAATTGAAAAACGATGGATTTTGACGGGAACAGTTTCAAAGGTTACAAATCACATGTATAATAAAATTTGAGTGAGCTGCCGTTGCAACAGCAATATGGAATTTATATTGTAAGGGGCCAATAAACATGGCCGTGTTAACATGGGAGTGTCCGAGAAGTTTTTATCAGCGCTGTTGTTAGATGCGGTTATAAATTAGAAAAAGGAGAACTGAATAGGGCCTTAAGTTATTTAAAAAATAAATTTAGTTACAATTAGTGTATATTTATATAATTTTTTATGATTTTTTGTGACAAACGGATTGACTCTATAAGCAATGATTAAATATTCATCATCAATGAGAGTAGAGGGGATTTTTTTCATCAAGGATGAGAGAAAGGACTTTCTTTCTTTTTTTTTTAGGGCGTAATCTATTTTTCTTTCATCCCTTGTTCTCAAAGACCGCTTTGGACTGAAATGAGACGTATAGCCTCCTAAATGCCCTATGGTCTGTTATCTGAACAACTTCTCCGCTGATGACCATAATATAATTTTATGTTATATAAATTTTACTGAAGATAAAAATTTTAGTTTAAAATATGAAGTGAAATATAGCAATGGCTGTGCCGTAATCAATATTTAAGAATAATGTAATAATAAACTGTAATTCAAGTTCGATGTTTAATTTATTTTGTCTAAAATCGAATTAGTGACGTGATAGAAACGTTTATTATCCATTTGGAAAAAACTGAAGAATACTGTTTAATGAAATAATTACAATTCGTTCTTTATTATTGCTGTAATTGTCGTGTAATGAATCCTTAAAATATTGATTGATTCGTCGAAGAATATTTTAAATTGATATTTTACTCTTTCGTGATGTACCTGGTAATTTATTTTTAGGTATAATAACCAACGAAATCTACTATCCGCTCTGTGAATTGGGCAATAACCTGTATTTTGCTTACTCAGATTGAACTTGAGAAAAATGTATTATTATAATGTTCAAAGAAACTTTATAATTATTCGAGCGTACCTATGAGAGTGAAAATTTTTTTTTTTCTTTTGCGTAATGGTCAATATTGCATACAACAAAATAGTAATATGGTTTTAAATTACCATAATTAAATAAAAGCACCGCATCACTTGCCAGGATTGGCTAACAGTAGCAGTGGTGTCGCACTCTGGTAGCTGTTTTCGCAACTCGGATACAAAGCATTAAACCAGCCCTGGCCAACACGTGGTCCATTACGTTAAATCGTGCGGCCGTTGTTATATATTGAAACTTTTGATTTTCGTTGTCTGTATTCAAAAAAATATTAAATAAATGAAAGTACGACTACGAACTCTGATGTCCAGTTTCTTTCTGTATTCTAGAACTTTTCAGATAAATTTAAAAAAATGAAAAATTATTTTGGTTTTAGTGGGCTAAAAAAAAATAATAGCTAATAAAATCCTCTTCAAATAAATTTGATCAGAATTATTATTTCTCTTGTGATAATTAATCGATTCACTAATGCAAAAACGGTTTGTTTACTTTCGTATTACGAATGATTAATAACAGACATATCAATTACAACCATGCAAAGAGCATCTCTCTGTATACTAGAGTAATGGCTCTAGGCAGATCATAATGGTGAGTGAAGGTATTTATGACCCCTGGTGGGCCAGGGGTGCCAAAAAAAAAGCCATAGTTATCAAGGTATTATCTGACCTTTACAAATCAAAAGTATAAGGCTTTATAGAGTGTAGTTAGAGAATCATTATAAGTAAGCAGCGGATACCCAACCTGGAAACTTTATCTACTTATTAACTTTTAGCTAATTCCATCTCCTAGTAGTGTGGCACCCTACATAGAATAGTAATTCAAATAACCCGGTTTATGACCTTTTATCCTGTAAATATTATAGGTCATTATACATATTTTAGTTAAAAAAATTAGTAATGTGGTTTTAAATTACCATAATTAAATAAAAGCACCGCATCACTTGCCAGGATTGGCTAACAGTAGCAGTGGTGTCGCACTCTGGTAGCTGTTTTCACAACTCGGATACAAAGCATTAAACCAGCCCTGGCCAACACGCGGTCCGTTACGTTAAATCGTGCGGCCGTTGTTATATATTGAAACTTTTGATTTTCGTTGTCTGTATTCAAAAAAATATTAAATAAATGAAAGTACGACTACGAACTCTGATGTCCAGTTTCTTTATGTATTCTAGAACTTTTCAGATAAATTTAAAAAAATGAAAAATTATTTTGGTTTTAGTGGGCTAAAAAAAATATTAGCTAATAAAATCCTCTTCAAATAAATTTGATCAGAATTATTATTTCTCTTGTGATAATTAATCGATTCACTAATGCAAAAACGGTTTGTTTACTTTCGTATTACGAATGATTAATAACAGACATATCAATTACAACCATGCAAAGAGCATCTCTCTGTATACTAGAGTAATGGCTCTAGGCAGATCATAATGGTGAGTGAAGGTATTTATGACCCCTGGTGGGCCAGGGGTGCCAAAAAAAAAGCCATAGTTATCAAGGTATTATCTGACCTTTACAAATCAAAAGTATAAGGCTTTATAGAGTGTAGTTGGAGAATCATTATAAGTAAGCAGCGGATACCCAACCTGGAAACTTTATCTACTTATTAACTTTTAGCTAATTCCATCTCCTAGTAGTGTGGCACCCTACATAGAATAGTAATTCAAATAACCCGGTTTATGACCTTTTATCCTGTAAATATTATAGGTCGTTATACATATTTTAGTTAAAAAAATTAGTAATGTGGTTTTAAATTACCATAATTAAATAAAAGCATCGAATCACTTGCCAGGATTGGCTAACAGTAGCAGTGGTGTCGCACTCTGGTAGCTGTTTTCGCAACTCGGATACAAAGCATTAAACCGGCCCTGGCCAACACGCGGTCCGTTACGTTAAATCGTGCGGCCGTTTTTGTTTACCTATTGAAACTTTTGATTCTCGTGGTTTGTATACAAAAAATATTAAATAGATGAATGTCACGAACTCTGATGTTCAGTTTCTTACTGTATTTTAGAACTTTTTCAGATAATATAAAAAGATGCAAATTATTTTGGTTTTAGTAAGCTGGTTTTCTCGTGCATCTTGCTTCTATCCCCGAACCAAAAGAATTGAGAACGAATCCATTCGTCTCTGGGAACAGATAATTAGGAGTTCTCGGAACCAAAAGTTCGTTATTCTTTGCTGCGCGAACAACAAAAATAGCACTGCGCGCAGGCATCCGTCATCGGTTCTTTATTCACGGCACGAGGAAAGTTACTATTATTTCAAGTGAATCTCTGTTTATGTGTTAGCTTTGTTTGTGACTAACTGACTTAATGGCTATTTAAGTGTTTTCTGTGCGGAGTTCATAGTTCTCACCCATCTCACCTCTACCGAAGTCTCCCACACTCCTTAATTCCTTCACCCAACCTTCGAACTGGTCCTCTTAGTAAAAAGATCAGTTTACCCCAAATAAATTTTATTTTATTTTTCCATTATCCTACATTTTTCAAAAAAAGAGCTCATAGTTGAATATAAGTGACATCTGAAGATGTCAGATTTTTTTTTTCCCATAGAATTCGGAAATTTATTCAAGTGAGGTTATACGTACTATCCAAGTAAAATTAAAAATTAGCAAGAAATTAATAAAACGTTAAATTAACAAAAGTTATAAATTTGTGTCACGTGATATTTGCATTATATTTAAAAAACGTTATTAAATATTAGCATGCTTACATAATATTAGCTCATCATAACCAAACAAGAACACTAAATTTACATTTAAAAGTCAATTTTGTCCCTCTGTGTAATATACCAATATTCTCCAACTAGCATTTACATGCAATTTTTTTTTTAACATTTAAGGATCGATTCGTAGAAAAGAAGAGATATTCCAACTTAAGATATTTTGCTCATCGAATTGTAAATCCTTTTGGATCCACATGTGTTTTTTTCCAAGATGAAATTTGCAAAGAGTTGATGACGTGCATCATTAACTGATGCCATCTTAATAAAAACAGCTAAGATGTGCAACGTCAAACATAAATACAGATTTACAAAAATTAAGTATAAGAAGGGAGGAACAAATATCTTGTTCATTAAGACTCAAGAGTTAATTATATTAAATCATAGTATAACAATAAAGTTTTATTCATTATGTGTTTGTATTACAAAAACATGTTTACCTAAAGTGCGGCCCGCTGTAACATTACGCGTCAACTAAGTGGCCCGTGATACCGTTTGGGTTGGCCAGCCCAGCACTAAACTTTTTATCAAAAAATACTGTAAAAGAATAAAAAAATGAATATGGCTAATATATTGCTCTATTGACAAAAAACCTGGAACGCATTAAGTAATTGCTTTCTATTGCTGGCTGCAAAAATTTAATTTTAGGAATAAATTTGAGATTCAAATAAATTTTCGAACTGAGACGGCAGAAATCTTCAGATTTGATATTGTCACGTGAAAATTGTTTTTCATATTTCCTGTTATCGTATTTTGAAAACAAACTAACCAGTATATTGTGAGATGTTACCGAATATACCATTTAAGATAAATTGAAACATTTTTACGACCGGTACACAATCGACAGACAGAATGGCAGGATGATCGCGCTGAATAAAGATATGAAAGGCATTGATTCTTTTATTTTTTTTTGTTAACATGAAATAATCCAGCCGTGGCGAAGAATAGTCACTATTAACGAACGGAAAGGGGAGGGCTTAGATCATAAAACCACTCTGACTGGAGCAGTTTAGTGGTTTTAGGACCGTATCTCATATTTTGTCATAAATTTTGATGATCCGCAATAAAATGTATACTGCTCACCCTACGTATGATTGGCTTAGTATAAATATTGAGTACGAGAAAAATGATAACATACTGAACAAAATATGGTGTATGCGTTGAAAGTATTACGCCACAACGACGGGAAGACTAACGAAAATTCACTCATGGTTCTCACCGAGCATAATCACCAAGAAATAGAGTAACTTCATATTTTTCACCGATTGTCATTCAATTATTTAACTTTCAAGTGTTAAATAATATAATATAACCTATATTGTTTATCATCCTTGGAAACGGTCTATTAGTCAAGTACAACAATTTAACAATACACGAAAATGAAAATTATTATAGTATTGGTCAATACACATTATATACTTATTAAGCTAACAACCCGTTAATATTCCGCCAGAAAAAAAATTATTTTCAACATACTTTATGACAGACTTCGTTACAGAGAAAATGATAGAGAAAATAACTAAGGAGCAAGAAGATATAAGCAATAAAAGTGCTGCATGTTCAAAAAATAGAGAATTTAATTTAGTTTATAGCCATGCCAGAGGTTTTACTTGCGTTTTGGTGTATCGTATTTCGTAATCGTCTGCTCGTATGTCCCATAATATAGTCCGCAAAAAAGGTTCGTTCGATCCGAACTTTTGAAAGTATTCTCTACAATACACTGAATGAGTATGGATGAAATCATTTATCTGTATTATTATTACCTTATAAAAGGCAGATTGTAATTATTGCACAATAAAGATGTCCATCTTTCCAAAAAAAATTCAGGTCTTTTTCAATAACTTTTATCATTGTAGTAAATATGGGGTGCGCATACGGTTCGTAGATGGCAGTCAGCGTGTAGTAATGTTCTCTATTGACACTTAATCCAAATAGTCCAGTAAAACATACAATCAATTGCATATGAAATTTGATTTGAAGTTACAGCATCTACGGGCATAATTAGAGAAGGCATAATCGAGTTACTAATTATTCGATTCATTTTTTTTCTATTCTATCAAAACATTAATCATATTCTATCATATCATATCATAAACATTATCATATCACATTATTTTAAACATTAATCGACACGTTTAAATATGGTATACAATATACTAAAAAAAAATTACAAAATAAATTTAATACTGAATTGAAGGGATTGTTGATTTAACAGTTGGCGCACCAGTCTTCTTCAGTGCAATTACATTCACAAAAGAAAACTTAAACCTCCTTGAAGTAGTTATCTTTTGAGTTAATTTTATTCCGTAATTAATTATCCGTGCCTAAAGTAGTTAAGTATTCACATTATCTTTTTTCTGTGGACGCTTGGAAATATTTCTAGAGAATTGATGAATTCAAAGTCTAGTATTACAGTGCAGAAAAGATTTAAAACCGTCCAAAAAAACTCGACACAAATCATGATGGAGTATGTGTTAACATACTAAAACCAATAACTATAAAAAACATCTTGAGCTTTAAATTCCAGGATAGTAGTAGGGTAGTAGTGGCGAAGCTGAACCGAAATAAATAAAATATAACTGCTAATCACATAGTTAATTCAATGATAAATCTAAAATTTAATTAAAAAAAAGTAATAGCTAATCAAATCCTCTTCGAATAAAATTTGATCAGAATTATTATTTCTCTTGTGATAATTCTTAATGATTAATAACAGACGTATCAATTACAACCATGCAAAGAGCATCTCTCCGTTTTCTAGAGTAATGCTCTAAGCAGATTATAATGGTGAGTGAAGGTATTTATGACCCCTGGTGGGCCAGGGGTGCCAAAAAAAAAGCCATAGTTATCAAGGTATTATCTGACCTTTACAAATCAAAAGTATAAGGCTTTATAGAGTGTAGTTAGAGAATCATTATAAGTAAGCAGCGGATACCCAACCTGGAAACTTTATCTACTTATTAACTTTTAGCTAATTCCATCTCCTAGTAGTGTGGCACCCTACATAGTATAGTAATTCAAATAACCCGGTTTATGACCTTTTATCCTGTAAATATTATAGATCGTTATACATATTTTAGTTAAAAAAATTAGTAATGTGGTTTTAAATGACCATAATTAAATAAAAGCATCGAATCACTTGCCAGGATTGGCTAACAGTAGCAGTGGTGTCGCACTCTGGTAGCTGTTTTCGCAACTCGGATACAAAGCATTAAACCAGCCCTGGCCAACACGCGGTCCGTTACGTTAAATCGTGCGGCCGTTTTTGTATACCTATTGAAACTTTTGATTCTCGTGGTTTGTATACAAAACATATTAAATAAATGAATGTCACGAACTCTGATGTTCGTGTTAGTTTCTTACTGTATTTTAGAACTTTTTAAGATAATATAAAAAAATGCAAATTATTTAACTTTAACTTCAAACTACAAAATATACGCGTATCTTTCTCTAGTTCTAAATAATCACAAAAAAAAAAAATCAACGTAACATTATGCTAAAAGCATTAAATTTTATATATCGTGGTGGCGTAGCGGCTCTACAGGAACGTTTTATGATTCCCTTTTAGCCACACGCTCCAGAGCAGTCATGAGCCATGAAATAGAGTAATAGCTTCCTCCATGGGCATTATTAGCTATGCAGAAGATGAGATGATCGGAAAACCGAAAGCGTGACGATCAATATTCAAAGATCAAAGGTTCAAGACTGCCGCGAGAAGACTTCCAGGGGTTTGAGCTCCAATGATCCAAATCTACCCCTGGGCCGATGAGCAAACGATTACAGTTTGAAACGGCCAAGGTGAATGCCTCCATTATAGGAAGGGTGGTATGAATCATAAAGGCCAGCTTTAATATTAGTTATTAACTTTCAATGATTCTACACTCTTTAAAGAAATACCTGTATTACAAAATAACAATATATGAAAAAAATTTAATTTCTAAAAGAATGCTTTACAGTCTCTCCAAATGTTTATAATTAATAAACAACGTTAATAGTAAACAACCAATCAGATCAACGTTGCACCTACTCAGGAATCCTCAGAATTAAAATTAGTAGAGACAAATTTTCCTGGAAAGAATGTGTACGTACACATTGTATTATTGGAAATTGTACATAAGTATGAATGAATTTTTCCATCCCACTTAACATTGCAGTTCAAGGAAATTGTAATTTTCAAATAAATATCTATAGACTAGGACCGAATGGCTGCATAATCGAAATTTTCGTGGAACAAGATTTTGAAGTTCTACTTTCAACTGTTTTGATATGAAATATTTTTATGTATATGAGCCTGAAGTGCGAACTACAATTCAGAAACGAGGCCATCGTCATTTGTCCCGCTATATTACTGTTTTAATCGATATGAAATTTTAAGGGATGGTAATGATTTGACCTTAAAACATGCATGAAGTGCGAAAAAAACACTGAAAATGCGGAGACAATTTCAAATATATTCCTGAAAAAATGTTTAAAACCAACTATTGAAGTCACCTATTAAAACGTTCCTGCATATTTTTTATGGGGTTTCAATGTAAACATATTTGATATTGACTGTTATTTTTTTCTGTAGAAAAGCCAAAATTCAGAGACCAACATGGCTTAAAAAACGAAATAATTTATTTTTGGCCATAATCCCCAAGCAGTTTTTACGCAATCCTTTAATGATGTATAGACTTCAGTCTGAATGAGTTGTTCCTTCATTTTATAATATATTTTACTTACATATTGATGTAACTGTCAAAATTGAAATCGACAATTTTTGTATACTAAGATATATTCAAAGATAGATGGGTAGAAAAAGAATTTCATTTGCAAAATAATGTAGAATGGATGGAAAACAATGTTTCCAGTTTCAAATAAACTTTATCTCTGCAACCAAATTCTTTTTCCTTAGTCTGATAGCATCCAATTAGGGAAACATTTTCAAAAAAAACTAGTATCTGGCCAAACTAAATAAAACCTACATCAACACATGTTACGTATAAAATAATTCATAGTTATTTTAAACTTAAAATCTGGTATAAATAAAATAAAGTATGCATATTATATTTAAATAATATATATGTCCTCAGCAGAAATACTGTCGATAATGTAATCGTTACAAAAAACTTATAAGTGGATAACACCATGGTGTAATGTACTGATTTTGGAGTATCGAGGGGAAATCAGTTACCAATCTCAAAACCTTTACTTATTTGAAGTTTAAAAAATACACTGAGAAAAGACAAAGGTCAGCCAGCTGAGGGGTGCATGACTAATTAAATATTGTAGATGCTGAGGAAAATGGAACTTCTTTGAAATGGCTCAGTAAGTAGTCAGTAGATCAGAAAAAAAACAACCCAAAAACGGGGCTAATTTGGAAATACAATATGGTGAAAACGGTTTTTCGTTTTAACTATTATTAGGTCGTGGCATTTATAGGGGGATTAAAATTACTATGCGTTGTGTCGTTATCTTCGGAGCTATAATTCAGAGCCATTTATCAATTTCGCCAACGGAGAGAGGAAGGCGGTAATTCACATCGAGAGATTATTACTAGCGATAGTTGCTGGTGCTACAGTCTTATTGAGAAATGTTAAATAGCTTTCAAGATTGGATACCTGAACCAAGAGACAGAAATCGCGTGTCGGCCATTGTTCATTTAACTCGTGTTTATTACTTTTTTTCGTGTTTCCCGACTCGTCCGGGCGAACATCCCCTAAGTGTGGACTGGAGCTCGAAGGAACAGGCCCTACTTTCGAACTGGTAATCGTCTTTCACCTGCCTGCCTACGTGTCGATTGACAAAGTGCTTTTAACAACTGTTTCTGAGTGACAATACATAATACATGTCATTAACAGGGACATCGGGATCTTTACTTTGATGTGAAGCTACAAGGAACGGGAGTACTTTTGACTAATGTAGTATATCATCCAAAATGTCATGCCTCTAGCCCATAAAGGTGACTTACTAACAGACCAACTGGTACCCGGATGAAAACAAAATTTTTATGGGGGAGGTCAGGACGCCGGTTATACAGAAATTCTTGAGCTCTCAAGCTGTCTTATATTTTATAGGGATTTCTAATAAAAAACAACAACAACACAAAACCCTAAAAATCAAACTGATCTGAAATTTTAAATGTGGAATATACTAAACAACTCAAAGGATTGAATGAAAAAAACGTGAAAAAGTCGGTACCCTTTAAGGTTTTACCTGCAAGATCTACTTACGACTTTAAGATATAAAATCTCTTCGTGGACATTACATAATACTTTCCCAGTTAGCAGCTCACAGAACGGAATTTAATGAGTGATTATGCCATTATTACTGCCAGCAAAGTTGTTAAAACCACATTGTCAATCGGCACGTAGACAGGCAGGTGAAAGACGAGAACCTGTTCGAAAGTAGGGCCTGTCCCTTCTAGATTACATCATCGCACATGTTGCGGCCAACAAATGTAATCCGTATTGGTATTCGGTATGTATTGTTGCCAGCCGGATACTAGCTATAGGATTAGCTATGTTACCGGGCCAATCCCGACACAAGTCAGCGAGACATTGCCGTAGCCATACGGTCGCTCGCACTCTCTCTCTCTCTCTCTCTCTCTCTCTCTCTCTCTCTCTCTCTCTCTCTCTCTCTCTCTCTCTCTCTCTCTCTCTCTCTCTCTCTCTCTCTCTCTCTCTCTCTCTCTCTCTCTCTCTCTCTCTCTCTCTCTCTCTCTCTCTCTCTCTCTCTCTCTCTCTCTCTCTCTCTCTCTCTCTCTCTCTCTCTCTCTCTCTCTCTCTCTCCCCCCCCCCCCTCTCTCTCTCTCTCTCTCTCTCTCTCTCTCTCTCTCTCTCTCTCTCTCTCTCTCTCTCTCTCTCTCTCTCTCTCTCTGTCACTCTCGCTTCTCCAGAGCCATCTTCTTCATCGGACTGACGAGCCATCCGGTGAGCCTGTCCTGTAGCTAGATGTAAACAACGCTTGCAGAATGAAAGTTGTATATATATAATTACAGATCTGCAATTACGTATCGAGTAATTAAAGATAAAGTCTACATTTCATAGTAACTCAAACTCTAGTATTTTACCGATACTTTTACATTCACCAAATATTAAAATTAATTATATTTGGTTAGTCTGGTTTGTTTTCCAGAAATAACTTTAAGAATAGTATGATAATTGGAGCTATTATAACTAACGATGTATTGCTCATCTTGAAAGCTTATATATCTTAACATTCAATTTAACATTTCATTAGGTTTTTATGTGTTTCAAATTAATTTTATTCATTTAGATGATTTTGGTAGCCTCTGTAAAGACATTGTTTAATTTTAATTTTAATAGATTTTAGACTCATATGCTCAAGTTGTTATAACACAAGGTAATTTTCTTAACAATTATCTCTCTATTTCTTTTCTCTATGTTATTAGTTATGTATTTCAATGGTCACTTTCAGTGTATAATGTATAATAAAGTAATGTTCATGTTATATTCGGACTTCTGCAAAATTTATTAGAATTAGCCTGAGTTGCCAGAACAGCACATTTACAATTGTTATTTGCAATTTACCCAACGTTGACAGGACTATTTATCTTCGTGGACGCTGGTTCATCACACGTGTAAAGTTTTGTTGGAAAAAAAATCTTTTAAAAATTAATGTAAATTTTGCGAACCAGGGTTGAGAGGCCCTCTGTTTATTTGTATTTATTTTTTACATTAATGGGTAACATTTTGCAATCTTTTTCAGGTATCTTTAAGACTATGAATGATATAATTTTACAAAATCATTGTTCCATTATTCTAATATGCATACCGAATTGGTATACACTCCAAGATATAAAAAATTGCAAAAAAAAACATTTTAATTTTTTGTCATATAAAACAAGTATCACATATGTTTAAGTTTTTGTCTAGCAAAATTCGAATAAATGATTAGAGAGACTTCAAACCATTTTTCAAAAAATGTTTTTTTTCACATAGTGTACATTTTATATACAGCTTACTCTTTTTTGAGTGTTGGCTGGTTAGAATATTAAAATCAAAATCTTCCCCAATCGGGAGGCAATGTGTACTTGCGATAAATAAACTCATTCCGTATATCCAATATTGCGTTCACTCTTTCATTAATACTGCATTTAAAATGGACCCAGATACAATATCACCTTCCCACCAAAAGGAAATAAACCAGGAATAGGGTAAGATCGATCACGCTGCTTCTGTAGCAAAATTACTTCTAGATACTGGAAGTTCTGAGAAAGAGCGTGAGAGTCACAGACGCTCAAGACATGGGAGAGAATACTTCCCCAGTGCTAGAATTCCCGATAACGGGTTATTTCACTATATAAAGTTATTAAATGAATATCTTCAATACTAAAGGTTGTCCCAGAATTAATGCAAGATTTGAATTTCCCGCCATTTGTGCAGTAAAGTGCTGGAACCCTAAAAAAAAAAAACAATTTGACAGCTGACAGTTTAGGGTTAGTAAAAATGGAGTGATACACGGCGGCTGCAGTTCGAAAATTTTGAACAAAATATGGTCGGAATAGTGTTTTGACTTCATCAACTGTGAAGAGATTAATTGAAAAACTTAGGGAGACTGGATCAGTTGGAGACACTAAACACACTGGTCGTCCAAAAACAAACCGTTCAAATGTCAATATCGAAACAGTGGGTGAGAGTGTTGTTGGAAATCCACGAACATCAATTCGGCGTCGTAAACACAGTTCTTTGTGCCGGAATTGGATGATATTGATGTGGCCTATATGTGGTTTCAACAAGCTGAGACATTTCCAGGTCGTGTACTCTCTCGTTTCAGTGATCAGAATTTGCCCCCTAGATCGTGTGATTTAACACCTTTAGATTTCTTTTTATAGGGTTATTTGAAGTCAAAGGTGTATGTCAACAAGCCCACATCTACCCGTGCATTAAAAGAAGAAATTCATCGCTGCATCAACGAAATTCAACCACATTTATGCCAAAATGGTCATGGAAAATTTCTACAAAAGATTGCGTATGTGCCAACAAAGTCGTGGAGGCCATTTGCCCGATGTGTTATTCAGTAAATAACCCTATCCTATTTACTTTATAATTCAATAAAAAAATAACAACAAAAATCCTAAAAACTGTGTTTTCTATTTAAGTCAAATCTTGCGTTAATTCTTGGACACCCTTTGTATACAACGGCAGGTTAGAAAAATGTCAACTGTTGTTATAGCGACTATAATATGAGAATAAAGGAACAATGAATGTACAAAATCCTTAGGCAAATAGGCAATTAAAAAGTTCTTTTCATTTCCCTCCGTCTAATTGTGAGAAATAAAATTTCACTGAATTGTTAGGGTCGTCGTTATTTAACGATTAAAAGCAACATTCCAACACGAGTGTTTTCATTATAGTTAGGAAGAATCATAGTGAAACAGTTTTTTATTTTAAAGTTATTTTTTTTTTTTTATTGATAATCCGTTCTAAGGAGTACACGTTAAATAAATGCAATCTGATATGAACAAATAAAAGCAATCACTTTTTGAAAAGATCATTATAATTCATACGAATAATCTTCAGAGTTCTTGGTTGCAACCATAAATAATGTTTAAACGGAACTTAAAAGGGTTTTAATAAATATAAAAAAAGATTTATTAAATGTTGATGAAGCTCAATAATATTTCTACTGTTCTACTGTTCTACTGTCTACTGTTTAAAGACGATAAAAGTTTTTTTTTTGTGTTTTAAAACGTCGACCTTTGAATAAGGGCCTGGAATTCCATTTAAACAAGATAATATCCCTGGATTAAAATAACAAACCAGACAAAAATAAAATTTGATTATAAAGCTTAAAGGCGCAATGAGAGCATTCCGTAATTTCTTTGAGGAGCGGGCTCAAAGGGTGGTTTCTATGAGTACTGTTCGTTCAATTTGAATTCATTGGTAAATAAACGATAACTGACATATTGTAATTCAATCATATAATGTCGACCTTACTAAAATTTTCGTTTTTCAATAAATTTTTGATAATCACTAATCGATACGCTATTTTTCATTAAAATTACAATTAAAAATCATCTTGGTCACTGAAAATTGGCTTTTGAACCAATAAAAGAAATTGTAAATTGCTAAAATATTGAAGTAATAACCGTATTAAAACGGTCTAGGGAAGTAGCTCCATTGATTATTGTAAACCCCATTTTTTTAGTTGTATCTTGCAAATGTTTGAGTCAATTGATCTTCGACATGACTTTGGCTACGGGAATGATTCTCAGAACTTTAACCATTAAATGTCTACACTGTTTGGACTAGAAAAATTTTAAGAGATTTCGAGGGAAATGAGCTCGTCTTTTTTCATATTTTATTTTCTTCCATGCTTTCCTCCATTGTATTTTAACATTTTTACGAGTTTCGTGTCATCCAGTCAGACAGATTGACAGACAAAGTAAAGACGATTCAGGAGAGCCCGAATGAAATCAGACCATGTATTTTCTGGCTGTACGAAAACAATTTTTTTTTTTTTACTTTTTTATTTATGAATGAGCCTTTGCTTATATTTGAAATTTGCGGATTTTGGAAAATGTCTACTAACTACTAACGTTACGTGAAAATTTTTCAAACTCAATCACACATTAATTTCACAGTTTCCATTTTAAAACGGGTTCATCAAACCAAAATATTTTCTTGTTTATAGATTTTTTATATGGATCGTACATTTTTTCGTATTTAATTTTCATTTATAGTCGTGTTTTTTAGAGAGCCGAAGACATTTTGACAGCTGGAACCTATCGATTGACATCAATTAGCAATTAAAACCTGTTAAGCATATAATGACTCTTTATACTATTAAACTGCCATTTAAGTTTTGTTTTATTTACTGATTGATGTTCCTTCTGTCGATTAATTTAAACTATGCTAAAAATTTACAACTGGTATGCACGTTAACAGTTTTTCACGTATCTGTTTTGGCGTGTTCTGTCCGCTGTTTCGAATCTGATTTGTCAAAATGAAAGTGGATTTTGAAGAAATTACGTCGGATTAAAAAGGCAATCGACGGTTGGAACGGAGCTGATAGTTTCGCGTCACTAATTTGTCATTCAGTCAGTGAATAGGACATTGCTTCAATAGATTATAAATTAGTATGAAACTAATGTGATCATCCTGGAAATGATGAGTCAGTAAATTTGGGGTTCGCATGTGAGATACGGTTCGTAGATGGCAGTCAGCGTGTAGTAATGTTCTCTATTGACACTTAATCCAAATAGCCCAGTCAAACATACAATCAAACGCATATGAAATTTGATTTGAAGTTACAGCATCTACGGGGCATAATTAGAGAAGGCATCGAGTTACTAATTATTCGATTCATTTTTTTTCTATTCTATCGATTTAAATCGTTTTATTTTAAACAGTAATCGACACGTTTAAATATGGTATACAATATACTAAAAAAAAGTTACAAAATAAATTTAATATTGAATTGAAGGGATTGTTGATTTAACAGTTGGCGCACCAGTCTTCGTCAGTGCAATTACATTCTTACAAAAAACTTAAACCTCCTTGAAGTAGTTATCTTTTGAGTTAATTTTATTCTGTAATTAATTATCCGTGCCTAAAGTAGTTAAATATTCACATTATCTTTTTTCTGTGGACGCTTGGAAATATTTCTAGAGAATTGATGAATTCAAAGTGTAGTAATTAGTACCAGTGCAGAAAAAATTTAAAACTGTCCAAAAAAAACTCGACAAGAATCATGATGGAGTAACACATACTAAAACTAATAACTATAAAAAACATCTTGAGCTTTAAATTCCAGGATAATAGCATTATTTTGGGGAAGCGGAACCGAAATAAATGAAATATAACTGATACCAACAAATTAATTCAATAATAAATCTAATTTAATTTAAAAACATTAATAGTTAATCAAATCCTCTTTAAGTAAAATTTCATCAGAATTATTATTTCTCTTGTGATAATAATTCGATTTACTAATGCATAAACGATTTGTTTACTTTCGTATTACGAATGATTGATAACTGACATATCAATTACAACAATGCAAAAAGCATCTCTCTGTTCAATAGAGTAATGCTCTAAGCAGATTTTAATGGTGAGTGAAAGTATTTATGACCCCTGGTGGGCCAGGGGTGCCCCAAAAAAAGCCATAGTTATCAAGGTGTTATCTGACCTTTACAATTCAAAAGTATAAGGCTTTATAGAGTGTAGTTAGAGAATCATTATAAGTAAGCAGCGGATACCCAACCTGGAAACTTTATCTACTTATTAACTTTTAGCTAATTCCATCTCCTAGTAGTGTGGCACCCTACATAGAATAGTAATTCAAATAACCCGGTTTATGACCTTTTATCCTGTAAATATTATAGGTCATTATACATATTTTAGTTAAAAAAATTAGTAATGTGGTTTTAAATTACCATAATTAAATAAAAGCATCGAATCACTTGCCAGGATTGGCTAACAGTAGCAGTGGTGTCGCACTCTGGTAGCTGTTTTCGCAACTCGGATACAAAGCATTAAACCGGCCCTGGCCAACACGCGGTCCGTTACGTTAAATCGTGCGGCCGTTTTTGTATACCTATTGAAACTTTTGATTCTCGTGGTTTGTATACAAAAAATATTAAATAAATGAATGTCACGAACTCTGATGTTCAGTTTCTTACTGTAGTTTAGAACTTTTTCAGATAATATAAAAAAATGCAAATTATTTTGGTTTTAGTAAGCTGGTTTTCTCGTGCATCTTGCTTCTATCCCCGAACCAAAAGAATTGAGAACGAATTCATTCGTCTCTGGGAACAGATAATTAGGAGTTCTCGGAACCAAAAGTTCGTTATTCTTTGCTGCGCGAACAACAAAAATAGCACTGCGCGCAGGCATCCGTCATCGGTTCTTTATTCACGGCACGAGGAGAGTCACTATTATTTCAAGTGAATCTCTGTTTATGTGTTAGCTTTGTTTGTGACTAGAGTGTTTTCTGTGTGCTCATAGTTGAATCTATGTGTTGAAGAGACATCTAAAGACGTCAGATTTTTTTTTCCGAAGAAATTCTGAACTTCATTCAAGTGAGTATATATTTACTAATGAAAGAAAATTAAAAATAAGTAAGAATTTAATAATACATTAAATCGATAAAAGTTATTTTAAATTGTCAATTAATCACTATTTGCAATCAATTAAACTGTGCATGTACAATAACGGTTATTTACATGTCCATCTTTTGTGGTGTTGTGTTCGCTGTTGGGAATTTATTTGTCAAATAGATATGAATGTGGCTTTGGAAAAAAAGAAAGAACGGTGATTAAAAAAAAGATCATAAATTCGTGATATATTACACTACTATATATTGCTGTACTTAATTTTGCCGTAAGCTTCGTAACTAGATAAATTACCCATTAATCATTTATGTTGGGTTTTATGATATTATTATTTATCAGCTATAGAAGCAGATTTCTAGTAACATATAAAAGTTAAATACTCAGTAGATAATAAAATTCACTAGCTCACATCAATTCACTCATGAAACATCATAAAATAAATATTTTCTAAAACATTATTTTCACGAATTAATTCAGCATTACCTATTTTATTATATTATCGGTGACACGTGTTTAAAAACCTTTATCAGGTATAATCGTTTATCCACGTTCGTTATTCTATTTTAACCACAAACTATCGAAGTATTCTTGAACATGTCTTTAAAATCTCAGAGCAATTGTATTATATTCACACCACTACCTTAGAACAAAGTTAAAAATCGATTGATATTATTAATAATCATTATTAATTAATAAACATTTAAAAAAAATGTTTACCATATTGAGTTGGGTATCTAAAATCGCAACCTTCTAATTTAAAATCCTAGTCCATTTGAAGAGTTTATAGTTTACAATCCAATTCAATTGATAACCCTGATGAATGGTGAAGAACTAATATGGTCTTGGTACGTGGCTTTAATGGGCTATCACCAGAAATAGTAATTAAAATAGTTTTAGTACCTGTAAAAAACCCTTAATTGTGTGATATATCACAGTTGAATTAAATTTTACTAAGACCACTATCGAAAGTTAAATAACCTTTGTACAGGAGAGTCTTTTAAAAGAAAAGAAAGAAAAGCTTTATTATGAAGTACAAGCGAAACACTGATATATACAAAAAGAGTTACGTTACTACATACTGAAGGTCTAGGAATGAGTGTGTTCCGGGGCTAAAGCTGAGACATAATGTATAAGAAAAGGGTAAGATTCTGGTAATAGGGAGTAAGGGAAGTAAGGATGGTTGCTTACTTAAAAATAACAGGGAACCATCAGTGACTTCCATGAAGTCACGAGGCAGGTATACAGTTCTGCTCAAGCCCCTTCTACTTGTTCTTAGCATTATAAAACTGAAGATGACACTGGCATGCAGACATACGAACGAAAGTCGACCAAACCATCATGAGTTCCGAACCTTTTTTGTATTTAAGAGTACATTCTAGAATACAGTTCATTTATTTAATCAAAATAAATTTATATGCAGTTTAATAATACAGATATAGAAAAATTATTTTAAGTATTCTTATTTAAAACAAAATGGTATTTAATAATATATACAGAAGTTTACGCCGTATGAAATTTTTTTTGTTTCACAATTAGGAGAGTATGCTTATCTTCTTGGTCTTAAGCAAGCGTCTAGATGTTCACCTGAAATTTGAGATCTTTACTTTTCACACATACAATTCACACAAGTATGTGGAACTGAAAAAGGATTTCATCTTAAAATCGATGATGTACGATGCCTTTTTTTTTAAGAATGGAAATTTGTTTCTATCAAATGTATTTTAGAAGTTCTTATGCTGCTCTACGCATCCATGCAAACACTCCAGATCTTCTGACCTTGTTTTAACTCTGCACTGCATGCACGTTATTCTGGTTACTTGGCAAGTGAAATGATTACTGATTTAACTTCAACTTTAAATTCAAAAAAATACGCGTATCTTTCTCTAGTTCTAAATAATCACAAAAAAAAAAATCAACGTAACATTATGCTAAAAGCATTAAATTTTATTTATCGTGGTGGCGTAGCGGCTCTACACGAACGTTTTATGATTCCCTTTTAGCCACACGCTCCAGAGCATGAGCCATGAAATAGAGTAAGGGCTTACTCCATGGGCTGTGACACGTAGACAGGCAGGTGAAAGACGATTACCTGTTCGAAAGTAGGGCCTGTCCCTTCGAGCTCCAGTCCACGCTTAGAGGATGTTCGCCCTGACGAGTCAAGAAACTCAAAAAAAGTAATATGAATAATTTAAGTACATTTGTAACGAGAAGTTACAATATATGTATGTAGATCATCGCACATTTACAATTGTTATTTGCAATTTACCCAACGTTGACAGGACTATTTATCTTCGTGGACGCTGGCTCATCACACGTGTAAAGTTTTGTTGGAAAAAAAATCTTTTAAAAATTAATGTAAATTTTTCGAACAAGGGTTAAGAGCCCCTCCGATTATTTGTATTTATTTTTTACATTAATAGGTGACATTTTGCAATCTTTTTCAGGTATCTTTAAGACTATGAATGATATAATTTTACAAAATCATTGTTCCATTATTCTAATATGCATACCGAATTGGTATACACTCCAAGATATAAAAAATTTCAATAATAAAACATTTTAATTCTTTGTTATATAAAACAAGTATCACATATGTTTAGTTTTTGTCTAGCGAAATTCAAATAAATAATTCAAATAAAAGAGACTTCAAACTTTTTTTTAAAAATTGTTTTTTTCACATAGTGTACATTTTATATACAGCTGACTCTTTTTTGAGTGTTGGCTGGTTAGAATATTAAAATCAAAATCTTCCCCAATCATTCCGTATATCCAATATTGCGTTCACTCTTTCATTAATACTGCATTTAAAATGGACCCAGATACACTATACTCTCGCCTTCACCGTCACCTTTCCACCAAAACGGAATAAACCAGGAATAGGGTGAGATCGATCACGCTGCTTCTGTAGCAAAATTACCTCTAGATACTGGCAGTTCTGAGAAAGAGCGAGTCACAGACGCTCAAGACATGTGAGACATGTGCTAGAACTCCCGATAACGGGTTAGTTCACCATATAAAGTTATTAAATGAATATATTTAGTACTAAAGGGTGTCCCAGAATTAATGCAAGATTTGAATTTGCCGCAATTTGTGCAGTAAAGTGCTGGCAACCCTAAACAAAACAAATTTGACAGCTGACAGTTTAGGGTTAGTAAAAATGGAGTGTTACACGATAGAACAACGAGTCTTTATTGCTGAACATTATCTCAAAAATGATGAAAGTTTGGCGGCTGCAGTTCGAAAATTTTGAACAAAATATGGTCGGAATAGTGTTTTGACTTCATCAACTGTGAAGAGATTAATTGAAAAACTGAGGGAGACTGGATCAGTTGGAGACACTAAACACACTGGTCGTCCAAAAACAAACCGTTCAAATGTCAATATCGAAACAGTGGGTGAGAGTGTTGTTGAAAATCCAGGAACATCAATTCGGCGTCGTAAACACAGTTCTTTGTGCCGGAATTGGATGATATTGATGTGGCCTATATGTGGTTTCAACAAGATGAGACATTTCCAGGTCGTGTACTCTCTCGTTTCAGTGATCAGAATTTGCCCCCTAGATCGTGTGATTTAACACCTTTAGATTTCTTTTTATGGGGTTATTTGAAGTCAAAGGTGTATGTCAACAAGCCCACATCTACCCGTGCATTAAAAGAAGAAATTCAACGCTGCATAAACGAAATTCAACCACATTTATGCCAAAATGGTCATGGAAAATGTCTACAAAAGATTGCGTATGTGCCAACAAAGTCGTGGAGGCCATTTGCCCGATGTGTTATTCCATAAATAACCCTATCATATTTACTTTATAATTCAATAAAAAAATAACAACAAAGATACTAAAAACTGTGTTTTCTATTTAAATCAAATCTTCCGTTAATTCTGGGACACCCTTTGTATACAACGGCAGGTTAGAAAAATGTCAACTGTTGTTATAGCGACTATAATATGAGAATAAAGGAACAATGAATGTACAAAATCCTTAGGCAAATAGGCAATTAAAAAGTTCTTTTCATTTCCCTCCGTCTAATTGTGAGAAATAAAATTTCACTGAATTGTTGGGGTCGTCGTTATTTAACGATTAAAAGCAACATTCCAACACGAGTGTTTTCATTATAGTTAGGAAGAATCATAGTGAAACAGTTTTTTATTTTAAAGTTATTTTTTTTTTTTTATTGATACTCCGTTCTATGGAGTACACGTCAAATAAATGCAATCCGATATCAACACAGAGATCAATTTCGTTATGTATTTCGGCCGACGAAGCGTGATATATGATACAATAGTATAATTTCATAACATTAGTTGAATTGAGATATGACTACCAATATCACAGAGAAACATATAGTACTTCCAATATTACATAAGTATACAATTACTTATTTAAGGCTTATAAATTTGTTGAATTGTTATGAGTTTATTGTTTTTATGGAAGATTTAGTAAAACCGTATTAATAATTATTGACCTGAAAACGCTATTGAAATCTGTTTGAACCGTAGCCATGTATATTATAATGTTGTGTTTATAACCAATGCAAATTTATGTATTAGAATTATGTTGATTTTAAGGGAGTGTGTTGAAATCATCTGTGTTGAGTGTTAAGGAGCATAACTATAACTCAGGGGTTACCTCTTGGTAGATGTTGCAAGCAAATAATAGAAAAAGGCTGTTGAAACGTTCGTCAAAGCTACAAGTGGTGCGACTTCGTTTAATTTAGATTCGAGTGTTCTATGCGAATGTGGTTTTCTAATCCCCCATCAATGCTCAACTTGCTTTCTAAACACCCTTTCAATCCAGTGACTACCACAGGAAGGAGATTAGGCTAAGAAATCAGACACTAAGGCCAGCGAATTAATTTCATAATATCTAACTGTTTCATTGTTGCATCAATTTATTTTATATTGAAATATTAAATCCTGGAATTTATAAATTTATTAAAAAGGATTTCTTTTGTAGGTTCACAAAAATTTTTGGAATTTCGTACATTCGAGAAACAAAATCAGAACCCAAAATCTTGAATACCTTCTGAGCGGTGACTTGAGTAAAACAAATGAGCTTTTTATGTTGCTAAATAATAGTTACTAAATTTTAACTAAAAAGAATACTTGGAGTTTTCTAGAGTTAAAGCTCAAAAATTTCGGGTTGGTAGATTTTTTTTTTTAAACTATCGTATTACATATACAGTGTGTAAAAGGCAGAACAAAATCTACGACCGATTCCTGACTCTTCAAAAGTATATGTTTTCTCTTCTGGTTTGGCAATCAAACATAAATAAGATTTCAAATTATCAGCCAACAATTAAGCCCAGCCTTTGTTGCCTGATATAACCAATTGTTTCAGCGTAATAATAGTTTGCTGGCTTGGTTTCGTGTTAATTTGGTTATTGCCACTCTGGCCAAAGGTTCAGCCATTCGCCATTAAATCCAATTGCATCTCGACGTGATCCGCATGCAAACGTCGAACTAGCCGACAATAATTACCCTCGGTGCGGGAAAACAGGACGTCACTGACTGCTATGTATAAGTTCATTGTCAAAATCGAATTTTATTTCTCTGGTCCAAATTGGAATATTCGGTGTGAAATAATGGAACAATTAAGACAATCGACTCAAACGCCAGATTCAATACAAATTGTATTCGGTGATGTAACGGCCTTTTTTATTTTAGGAATTTAAGAGAGTAAAGGTGAGTTGACCAATTTAAAGAATGGCGATATTTCTGTGCTGCCAATATTACTGAACATGTGTGACATCTTTATGCCGAGTTAGTTCCCCTCCCTCCGTAGATTCATACCTTTTCCAAACTATTCGGTATGATAACTCCGTGATGATACTATGGTAATATTTACAATATAATACAGTTTAAGTCCTAGTTCTTCCCCTGGAGGACAAGCTCCCGTTTTTCTGTTCTCTACACTCCTCTCAACAGAACTGCATCATTCGACAACTCCTTTTTTACTCTAGAATTCTCCCCACTCAATATTCGTTAAGCTTAATCCTTACAAACTTTAAAAACACCCTATTCCAACAACTCCTTACCAACCTATTCCAACAACTCCTTACCAACCTATTCCTACAACTCCTTACCAACCTATTCCAACAACTCCTTACCAACCTATTCCTACAACTCCTTACAACCTATTCCAACAACTCCTTACCAACCTATTCCTACAACTCCTTACCAACCTATTCCAACAACTCCTTACCAACCTATTCCTACAACTCCTTACCAACCTATTCCAACAACTCCTTACCAACCTATTCCTACAACTCCTTACCAACCTATTCCAACAACTCCTTACCAACCTATTCCTACAACTCCTTACCAACCTATTCCTACAACTCCTTACCAACCTATTCCAACAACTCCTTACCAACCTATTCCTACAACTCCTTACCAACCTATTCCAACAACTCCTTACCAACCTATTCCAACAACTCCTTACCAACCTATTCCTACAACTCCTTACCAACCTATTCCTACAACTCCTTGCCACTCAGATATACACTAGCTAGTCTATGTATTCTTTGTATTCTTATAGGTCTTTGTATTCTTGTTTGCAATTCTTTGTATCTTATTTCATTATTTGTTTTTACTATATACGATTACTACCGCTTAATTGTTCTGTAGACAAACCTTTAGCTGCTACCTAATTTTAATAGTAATGACTAACTAATATTTATGTATTTAATTTTATTAAGGGTGGGCTGAAAAGTTTCCGACCTAACAAAGCTTTTATTTCACTAGCTTTTATTTATTTTATTATCATCATGATGTTGAGGTTGGAAACTTTTCAGACCACCTGTGTATAGCTATTTTTTCTTATTTTGCATTTAAACAAATTCTTGAATGATATTTAAAATGTGAACTACACTTTTTAGTTTATTATTATTTTATTTTTTCTCCCATGTGAATTATTGTTTATCATTGCTGTATTTATTCATGGAGTGTTATTATTCGAAGGGAAAATGGTCTCAGAATGAACTTTTTTTTTCTATTCTACCCTTCATGTGAATCACTAATAAAATAAAATTACAGCGACTAATTGGATTGTTGAATGCCGATATTATTCTTATAGACAATAGTCCATAGCTCACAGCTATGGGACCAGATTAACTGCCGAGTTTGAATGCACATCCCCTCTCAAAATGGAGATAATAATTATAATATAACTCGCAATCTATAAATTTACACATTGACTATTCATCGCAGTAACAAAAAATACGATATATGATTTCGTGTTAACCTATTCATTACCGAAAATAAAACGGCATGAAGCCATTAAAGGACGATTTAAGTTCGTGTATACCCCGTTACTAAGACCGGTTAATTAAGTAGGGTTTTACACATTATCCTACCAAAAACCTGTCATATTTTCTGAATGACTCATTACCAGGAAAGTATTTGTTTTCGATGATTAATAAACGAAACCAATGGCAATTTTAAATTCAAAAAAAAGCTCGATCACAATATAATTATAAAAACACATTCACCCTTTCTGGGGTCGAAACAATAGTTTCAATTTATAAGCGTATCATGTGAACATAAGTGCATAGCTTTGAAATTTCACTTGCAGCATGGACACTTCAGATGGAGGGAAGCATAGCCCGAAGAGATCCCGCTCACTACTTGCTGTTAAATAAGAGCTGAGGAGGCTGAGGTTGGGCAAGAGCCGCAGACGCTCCTTAAGACGGTTTATGTACAGGTGATCTCGAGGCCACTTTCGCTTAAATATCCGAGGGGAATTGTGGGAATGGATGATGCTGGATAGAGAGAGGTGTAGCTTGGTGATATCGCTGGTTACGTAATGGTCCTAGTATATTAAGATATAGATCCTTCATTAAATGGGTTTAAAACAAAATTATTCGGTTATTTCCATCTCAAACAAATGAGTATTTGCATAAAGTGCTAATTTTTATAACAGACTAGTTGTATTGTTTACGTATTATTATATAATAGTACATGTCAACTTAAGTTATTTTAATGTGTAAATCTAGGTATATATGTGTAGCGAGCGCCAAACATATATGTAAATCACCCTATACTCTGGTGCAAATAATGTATTATAATATTATGTAAATCTTTGTAAGCTTCTTGTAATAAAAACCAGGGTCCACGTGACAGTTGTAGCAAGGCAGGTAAACAGAGGGGCACCGTCATAAAACGGTACCTGACTAGCCAGGTAGACATAGGGGCACCTATAGGCGGTCAAATAACCCAAGTGGGTGAGACCCTAGCAGCCATAAAAAACACACCCTTTTACCCCAACGGTCATAAAACTAAAAGGAAATGGCCACCTGTGTATCGTAAAACATACCCCTGTCAGCCGACTCCACCTTTCCCTAGGTAGGGGATATGGTATTTAAGACCAGGAGATTAAGGACTGAGCCTACTCTGTTTCCTAGTCTCCACAGCCGATTACCTCGCGATATGCCAGGGCCTCGGGGCCCTGGGAGTAAGCCCACTCAGCCTTCCGCTAAGTCTACTCTCGCTATGCCACACCTCTACGACGGCACTTTGCCTCACAGCCTCTAGCAGACCTCTGACGACTTGTAATTATTACGCTGCCGATCTCTCGCCCGAACTCTGAAAACTGGTCTTATTCTTTATGAACCTCTGAACCTCATCCTGAACACAGTGTCTTGTCGGGACACATTCCTTTAAAAAAATGGAGTCAGATATTACCGCCTACATGGAACATGGTCCATGTTATTAACTACAACAATCCGACAATTGTTGACCTCCGACAATTGTTCACCTTTTCCGACAATTGTTCACCTCCGACAATTGTTCAACCTTACCCGACATCCGGTGACCCACGACGTGCACAAGAAGTTTCCCGACAATATGTATTTACATGTGTATGTTTGAATACCCAGATGTGAAACACTGTGTGAGTGTAGATATTTTTTTACTTTTCTAACATGATTTCATTTTATTGTTTTTTATCATTTTATATGTTTAATTAAATACGTCTATTCAGTATTTTATAATACCCTCCCTGATTTTATTTTTTGATTCTAAATCGTATTTCTACGTTGCAAATTTCAGCAGGGGCTTGTACTATCAAAGATCCCACTATATGTTTAATAAATGTCTGTTCTTGAATGTCATAGTTCTAGGATAATATAGTTATTGTTATTATGCCAAGGGGTATAAAGGGGTTTCTTTGTCTAGCAAAAAGTTACATAATTTGCATAGATTTATGGAGTCACTATTCACCGCATTCTCTCTCTCTCTCCCTCTCTAAGCATATAAGCAGCAACATTACCACACAGGAGGTTCCTCGGCCGTCAAATGCCTAAGTGGACTACACACAGTGACACGAGCTAACACTTCAAGCCTGTTTTAGTCTGTGCCACACTTTCACATCCATTTTTGTTGTGATGTTGTAAGGAACCGGAAATTTCTCTTGTTTTTTTTTTTCTTATTCGATTAGTTAGGTACTGTTATGGCCGACGTATTCACCCGTGGAGTTGAGTCAGCCATGCAAAGTCATTATACCAACCCAAAATCATTATGTGATTTTTTTTTTCTTCTAAGGGTATTTCAAGCCCCCTCTCCCAACTTTGTATTCATCGCAAGGAATGCCATTCTTCCTTGAGGCAAGGCTAATGTTGGGGAAAGTTGACTAGAACTTCCAAAAGAGGCTCCAAACTTCTATTCAGGAAGTAAGTTGTTCAATTAAAAAAAAAATTGTTTATTCACAAAAAATTACATTCTGCCCTAAGAGGTGATGGAGGATCTCTTTCATGCCAAATTTACAATATTGCATTCATTATTTTATTCCTACAGTAATTACAATACGCTCACATAGTATATAAAAATATATACTGTAACATTTTATAATATGTTGTGATATGGGTCAGTCCATATTATTACAATACATAGCTCATGGATTCCATGTATATGAAAGTACATCGTTTGGTCACTCCATTTGTTTTATAAACTAGTAACGTGGTGAATTTAACGATAGTAAAACACAACCAAAACCTACAGAATTAAAATCAAATAATGAGATAAGCAAACAAAATTAATTAAGTGGAAAGAAATTTAATTAATTTAATGTTATTCTAACAATATGTTATGTACGATGGACGTTTGGTCATATTATGCTTTCTGTAAATGCCTATTTGCTTTCTAGTCACCTTCCCAACTATGGGTATTGATGCAAGGATCCCCACGCTTCTCTTGCAGTGTCATCACTGCCACGTAGGGACAGTAGAGGCTGAAAGAGAGCCACGGACACTCAGAATATGACAGGAGAAAACTGACCAGTACCAGAGCTCGCAATGACTCAATATTTACAAATGATCTCGAGGCATCTTCCACTTCCCATGTCCCCTCTACCCCCAATACCTTTTTGGCAACATTTGCAGATGACACGGCAGCCTAGTCATCCCACTCAGACCCCAATATAGCATCCCATAACCTTCAAAAACACCTTGATGAGATTGAGTATTGGTGCAACCAATGGCGGGTCAAAGTTAATGAAGCAAAATGTTCCCGCATTACCTTCGCCCTCTGTCGCAAGTCTTGTCCACTAGTTTATTTTAAATCCATTCCTCTCCCTGTATCCGTGACAGCACGGTACTTAGGCTTTCATCTCGACAAACGACTGACATGGAACCCACATACGAGGCTAAAAAGACAAAAACAAACAGGACAACTGTACAGACTACATCAAAGGACATCCCATCTCTCAATAGAAAAAAAATTACTTATCTACAAAGTTATACTTGAGCTAATCTGGAAATACGGAATAGGGCTATGGGGGACAGCAAAAAAGTCGAACATCAAGCGTATCCAATCCTTTCAATCAAAAGTCCTAAGAACAATAGTAAATGCCCCTTATTACGTCAGCAACAAAACCCTTCATAACGATCTTGATATACCCTCATCCCTTCCAAGTTCATGAAATTCCATAGTAACCTATCCAACCACCCAAATCCCGTAGCACAGACATTGCACTGCTCCACTCATTCCTATAATCCTCCTCGGAGACTGAAACGGCAGTGGCCTCGTGACCTGCTATAAATGCATGACAGTGGGAGCCTTGGCAATGGCCAGTTTCTCCAATCATGTCCTGAGGGTATGTTGCTCTCGGGCTTTTCGTCAGCCTCCACTGGCTCGTATCCGGTGACGCGGCTGACGGAGGTGCGTGGGGGACTTCCCAAGATTCCTATTTCGCATGTGAGGGAGGTGACATTCATGTGGATTTGGGAGGGCTCTGGGCTGTTTGTAAAATGAGCGAGTGAATGATGAATTGTAAATACAGTATGAATGAGAACATTTATATCAATTACTTATTGCCTAATAAGGCAGATTGTAACTTTAGTACAAGAAAGATTTATAATTAATGGAATGGTACTGTAGGAGTTACTCAATATATAAAGGAAGAGATAAGGTTATGAAGCAAACATTATGGGATGGGCGGGGATAATTAGCTTATTGCCTGGATGCTGTTGGTAGAGTTAGCTCAAAGGAACTCCGGTAGTTGAGAACAAGATAAATCGCCATCCTTTGATCATGCCTCTGCTCCCGATAGGATCTGTGGTGGATATGCTTGCAAGGACTATTCTCAGGTCCCCTCACAACACTCTGTATGAATGTTTGATTCCGGCTGGTAGGCATGTCTAAATCATTATTGGACCTCATCAGGTTTAATCGGATTTTTTTTTAGAGTAATAATACTAATTATGTAATAAAATCACTCAGTACCGCTTCTACTGGAGCACGCCAAAATTTATTTGCGAGTATCAACGCTTATTGAAATACATCCGTTGGAGTGATGGAGGTTTAGGAGTGAAATGCCGTTATCATTCCCAGTTACGCTGTGCTACGGAGCTTCAAAAATATCAGTTAGGCATGATTAATTTTCGTTCGTCATTTTGAACACAATCACTTGTTATATGCGGGATTTTCATCCCCAAGTGCTCAGACGTAGTCAGTTTGTTTGATAACCATTGATTCAAATTCATCCAATGAACATGAAACTGCTCGCTATATTAGCAGTAGATTCAGTTTATTTGTTGAACTTGGTCAGCTCAACCCTGTGTATGAAGGTTTGACGCAGGCTAGTACGCAGTTGTATTGGACATAAGCTGGTTTTTGGTATGGCGGTATATATGAATATTTTTTATTCTAGTACGGGGTGACATTTCTGTTAAGTCCAAACCGTTTGTTAGTTTTTTGTCTTTAAAGTCTCGTTGAGAGTTCCATGTTAATGTTTTGTCGAGGTATAATCCACTGTTTAGCTCAGTAACATATCTATAATATACCCTGGAAGGCGTTCACAAAAAACAATAAAAAAAATTAACGAAATAAACCTGAACTGAATTATTTTATCTTTATCGATTGCTATGGTTGAGTTCCAAACAATGAAATTACTTTCAAAAAAATTTTTATTGTAATCTTAATTGTGGGATAGATAATCATACCCAAATACATTATACGTACCAAATACGCTCTACCTACTGAGCTAACCTGCACAGTGGACAATCTTCCCGACATGAATCTTGGTTGGTTAAGCAGTGTAAGACAGCGGTAAGACGATGAAACCCATAAATTAATTTTCGGAGAGCTAGTTTGCGTGTGTTTAGGTATGATATGAAATATTTAAATATATTGATTTTGTCTTTTATCCTGGCATAATTAGTTCATCATAAAAAAAAGATAGCTGTGACTTTATAAAGCTAATATTAAAGAGCTGAGACTTTTTTTTATACATTTATTTATTTTTTTTGTTTTATACCTGCACTTCCATTTACTTTGTATCATCTTAACTTACAATTAGGCAGCGCACTTCAAGGTTTTGTGGTATATACCTTCTAAATGTCAAAATCATTTTTATATCACTATCGTATAACATAAATAAAACTATTCATTCATTCAAGAGAGAACACTGACCAGTGTAATAGCTACCATTGACTAAATATTTACAAAACATCACGGGGCCACCTTTGTTCCAATCTCCGGGTTGTGAGGATGAGTGATACTTGAAAGCGATCTTGCTTGATGATTTGGATGGACAGATAATTTTCGGTTGAACTTTAAGAAGTTTTGGGAAATGTGATCTTGGATATTGGGAATTTCAATGTCATTATAGGGAGTTTTATTTGTGGCATCAAAAAAGTGCATTAACTGATGATCTTAGGAGTTTAGACTGGAAAGTTAGGATGCCCTAGATGCTTGGGGCTTTGCTGATGACCATAGTTCAAACCCGTAAGTCCAGAATGGTTTTGGTATGGCTTCATATTGAATATTTTCTTTTCTAGATTTCTTTTTGTACGGTAGTCCAAGCCGTTTGTTAGGCTAGGCTCTTATCGTTTAAGTCTCGTTGAGGATTCCAGGTTAATTGGTCAAGCTCTAATCTAAGGCATCTCACTGTTGGGCTCAATAATAACTCTCTAATATAAGGTTCACTAACATAAACTACCCCTTCAAGTACCATGTGACCCTAGGAATAACAAAGTTATCATTATCAATCATACACGATAGATTGATCATTTAAAGTATATGACGCAAATAAAGAGTTTGAGGAGTGTATAATCTAATTAGAGTAATCAAGAGTATTGCTAAATGTTCGCTTCGAATTTGATACCAATAGTGTAATTTTAACGACCTATAAATAAGTTTTACCGGTATTATTTTTTGTTTTCTTTTGAAGCCCCGATGATTCGAACACTGGTCCATAGGACAGGGTCAAATTCAAATATTAATCAAGCTACGGTCCATTACCTAAATGTAATATGTAATCGCCAACGAATCGTTACATAAATCATATTCGGTAAATGTAGTTACATACATATGGGACAATATTCACTAATCAACACAATGTACTATAATTAATATTAAGTAATAAGAGCCAATGTGTTAATTAGGCCCTGTGGGTACTTAAACACTTAAAGGACATATTTTAAATTAAAAGCGTTGAAATTCTCAGCACTTGATACATTTAATTTATTAGGGCGTGAATATCTTTAATTTCATGCCTTACTCAATATGATAAGAAAATTTATAATTGTGAATTACTAATTAACAGGTTTTCACCTATTTAATTCTAGCCGTCATAATTATAATTCTGTTTATACAAACTAGAAGACTAGAGTTTCAGATTTCCAGAGGTTATACCAGAACCGAATTTTAAAAATCACAGGGGCTTTAAAAGAAAACAAAAAATAATACCGGTAAAACTTATTTATAGGTCGTTCAAATTACACTATTGGTATCAAATTCGAAGCGGATATTTAGCAATACTCTTGATTACTCTAATTAGATTTTGGTGTGAGAATGAGAGTATGTCAGACAAAAAAAAAACTACGTATTACACCAATAATATTCTCCTCGAGGCTTATGAATTTATTACAGAACTGTACGCTTTAGTGGAACAGGAACTCTTTCAGGATTCCACTAATTAGTGTTGATAAAGAGGAGGTGAAAATATTGCGGCCAGGCGAGTCGTTACTGCGGAGCAGCGAAATAGGACAGTAATGTTAGCAATAAATCAACCCCTCTTATCAACTTAAAAAAAGGGAGAGTCTGAAAAAATAGGGGGGGGGTTAAAAAAAAAATTATGCATATCACGTCTATGGGTGGTGGCCTTTCTCGGTTGACTTTATCCTTCACCTTCCACAATTTCAGCTCAAACAGCTGAGCACCTCAGCAGGATAATGAGAAAATTTTTATTTTATAAAGCAGAATAAAAAAAATAAAAAATGTTACAGGTATACATCAAATATATTCTCAAAAAAATCGCTCGGACGTGTTCTTGGACAAATTATTTTTTTCAAAACGAATATCAAGTCACCTAAAACTGTAAATGAGAGATCAGGAAACACATTTAACTATATCCAAAGATGTGAAAAAAACTCATTAACAATGCTAGTTATGAGAAGAAGGGGCTAACACCAATGCCCTCATTCATGATTAAGAGACAAGAGTTGAACAGAAAATTAACTGCACAGATATGTACGAGTACATACGGTTATTAAAACCAATTTGGGCATAGGAACTATAACTGTGGCCTAGCGATTTATTACATATTTATTTATATAGATAAGTATGTCACGGGGTACTGACATTGGCCACCATATAGATTTATGTGCTGAGCGTCTGTGGCTCTCATTCTCTCTGTCTGTTCATCGCGAGGGAACGATACGGTCGGCGAGTGGATACGAGCGAAGCGTCTTTTCCTCCATGCCAGAATGTGTATGTTCATATTGTATGAGTGGAATAATCTGTAGGGTATGAATGAGCTCTTAAATCATAATTATTAATGATGCATAACTAATGTGCAATTTTTCAAATAAAGAAATAAAAAAAAAACTACATCGTCGTTTTTACGACTCACCTCTGAAATATCTGCTGTATTCTCCCCAAATTTTTTTAAAGTAAGATCGTTACGTTTTTGTAGAAAATCGTTTATTATTGTAACCTGTACTAATACAGTAGGTAATTGTGCTAAGAGACTTATTTATGCCATATTTAAAATAACTCCCTTTTGTGCATGAAGTTTTTTATTTTTTAGTGTAGACACTATTAACACCCCGAGTGTCTTAATAAAAGAATACTCGGGAAGATTTTAAAACTTATCCAGAATACCAGCTACTGATTTTGAATATTTATTGATTAGAATCTGATCATTTATAGCGAGACAAGATACAAATAAGAGGGAATTTATTCCCATCGAGGAGAGACTAGCCGTTACATTCTACAAACTCAAACAGATCGTGGGAACGGCCTTGCTTGTCATCTGGCGGATGTCTTTGATGTCGGAAGCATTTACCGTCAGTTCACGAGGAAAGACGAGCCATCCCGAGTCTTTACGTGCTGAGCTAAGACAATATTTTACAAGCCACGAGTGGAGTGAACACGGGTTTACCCGCGCCACAAACCATCTCTATTCCCATCGATATTCGGCGTTTATCAATTTTTAAATCTACACTTCACCAGTTACCTTCCAGCAATCTAACAATTCATAGTTCATCATTACTACTGTTTTAATTTAGTACTCCCCAGCAGCATTTCATGATCTTTTCCCCTTCATAATAGTTCCTATAGTTTCAAGTTGTCATCGAATTCACCTCTACTCACTTATGTCTTTTGTTTCAATGCTGCTGGATCATTTTAGTCATCACATCTGTACATAGGCACTTTATTTTTATAAGGTGATCGCATCATTGTAATGATATATATATACTGTATATATATAGAAAATTATTGAAGGTGGGGTGAATAAACTGAAATTATTTCTCTGTAAACAAAGTTAGCAATTTTATTCACTATATATTATATTATAACAATTATTAATATTGATTTACACAATCTTACCTGTAAACAAAGAAACGACAATTACAGTTTATAACTATCCATTCTCTATTCACATTATTTTATTTTACACACTATTTACATGTTCTGCTACCTCACATAACCTTCTCTATCTGATAACTGCTGCTCCATCTGGTGGCAGCCAGTGGAAGCAGCACGGCAAATTCAAATTAAAGAGAGGACACTTTCATTACATCTCCGTTTCTTTGTTTACAGGTAAGATTGTGTAAATATATATTAATAATTGTTATAATATAATATATAGTGAATAAAATTGCTAACTTTGTTTACAAAGAAACTGATTTCAGTTTATTCACCCCACCTTCAATAATTGTCTTACAAAACGACAATTACAGTTTATAACTATCCATTCTCTATTCACACTATTTTATTTTACACTCTATTTACATGTTCTGCTACCTCACATAACCTTCTCTATCTGATAACTGCTGCTCCATCTGGTGGCAGCCAGTGGAAGCAGCACGGCAAATTCAAATTAAAGAGAGGACACTTTCATTACATATATATATATATATATATATATATATATATATATATATATATATATTTCATCTAAAATATAATGTGTTTGTATTTTCATTCCATTATGTGATGAGATGTCAAAAAGTTTTGACCCCGAGTCAAGCTGATCTACAGCTGGTTTATAAGCTTTTACGGAGAGAGGAATTTGCAATACACGATGATCAACACACAACCTGAGCAGAGATTTCCCTTTATTATCACTACCAATTTTCATTTTTTTCTCGAACACTTTTTTTGTCCTTAGCAACACTGCTGAAAGTTATCTTGCGGGGGGGGGGGGTTTACCAGCAGCGAAATACGCTCTGAACCCTTGCATTCAGCCCACGGACCCGGCCTAGCGTATTTTGAGAAGAGAAATTTCAGAGACTGGAAGGTTCAGAAATTTTCAAACGACCTAGAATACTCACTCGTCTAGGAGAACTTTTATTGAAACGAAGTATTTCAATTCAAGTTGCCCTATCTGATTGGAAACTAGTTCTCTTCGGCAGATAAAATACTTCTTTTTTTTTTATCTCCGAAGCGACGGGAAAGTTAATTTAACTTCTCAGATAAAAATAAAAATATATTCCCTTTCAAATGACATAACATAACAGACATAAATGCAATGTTTTGAGGCTGCAATTACACTAAAAAGTCACTTGACCTAACAAAGAGTTCAGGGCCCAGGCCACGGCAGTACTATTACATAATTTTTAAAGAGAATATGGAGTTTCGAAAAGTGCATCTATCAAAAATATTGACTTTTGATAGATAAATCTTTAAACATTAGAGAACAACAAAATGGGAAAATAAAATGTCATGAGCCTTGATGAATCTGTAAATAATATCGCGAAAGAGCTGATTCATGCTGCTTTTGCAAGAAATTGGGGAGTAAGAAGGAATATATATGGGTATGCTACATACCCATGCACAAACCCCTATTGTAAAATGATAGAGGGGGCACCCAAAGTAAATTTTGGCATTGCTCAATACAGAGATTTTCCACTCAGTACGCCAAAGACGAACTGACATCTCAACGGCCGGTTCAACCAGGGGAGCAGGAGAAAAAAACCTAATGGGGGAAAGCAACCCAGACTAAAATACTTATTTTCAATTTGTTAGTCAAGCCTAGGTTGACTTAGGCAGCACCTAGTAGGAGTTTAGTCCGTTATACCAATATCAGGAAACTTAAAATAGTACAAATAATAATTTCTTTTTACTAATATTCGACAAATCATTGTAAAGTATAATACAGTAGGTTGCAAGACGTACCCGAAGCTTATTATATTACAGACGTTTTAAATGCACGAACAATCGTATTTATAGATATATGTGAACAAAGTGAGAGTTAATTACTTGAAAATATAACTAATTACTATATAAATAGTTTTATATTTAACATAGATAATTATAAATTATATATTAATAATTAATTAATCATATCAATGACAGTGCCGAGTCTAGGACCTTATGTTTTCCGTCCAGACATTCTTCTAGGTATCGCATGTCCAGTAACGACCACTAATTATTCTCCTGAACCAATAAATAGTATTATTTAATCCAATTACCAAAATAAACCTGAAAAACACAAATTTTTCAAAAGAATGCTCTACAGCCTCTCCGAATTATTTTTTTTGTTTTTACATCGGTCAAAGTTTCACCTATTCAAGCATCCTCAGGACTAACATAGACAAATTATCAAAACATAAGCGCCTAGAGCACAATATATTGTAAAGAATTATTTTTCTATTCCTATGAAGTTTTTTTTCTCCATATTTTCTAAATTTAAATTCATGCCTACTTCATTGAAGACTTTTTAATAACCAAGAGGGACGATTTGAATTTGAATTTTGACTTCGACCTGATGTTCGCAACAGACAAAACCTGAGATGACTCACCTGTTGCACAAGGTGTGTGACCAGTTCTCGTGCGTAAGAGACAGGTTTCTCGTCTCGGTAAGATCTACTAATTGGGTCGTTCTTTAGCATTTAACGTTAAATTAACGATATCGTTCCTGTTAAGGATATAATCAGACAGAATGTTTCAATCTGTTGCGGCCAACCTTATATTATCTACATTCCTCGTCCTCTGGGTGTTTTGCCAATAACAATAACATTTTAATATTTCTGTAAAACACCGAAAATAAACAATTTAAATAATTTCCTGAGACTCTTTTCTATTTAATATTTTTTTATTTGAATGCAACAGACCATCGATGGAGTAAAAGGCATAAAAAGAATAAGTTTTTTTTTTTTCAAAATCATCAGTTGAAAAGAAAAAAAAATAGTCAGGATTAGACTTAAGGCTCTTTAAAGTAATCATTAAAACTTTTTTTTTCCGAGAACACAATTGCATTTAATAGAATTATATCAATTAAATAGTTTTATATTTAACATAGATAATTATAAATTATATATCATTAATTAATTATTAATATCAATGACAGGGCCGTGTCTAGGACCTTATGGTTTCCGTCCAGACATTCGTCTAGGTATCGCATGTCCAGTAACGACCACTAATTATTCTCCTGAACCAATAAATAGTATTATTTAATCCAATTACCAAAATAAACCTGAAAAACACAATTTTTTCAAAAGAATGCTCTACAGCCTCTCCAAATGCTTATTTTTGTTTTTACATCGGTCAAAGTTTCACCTATTCAAGCATCCACAGGACTAAGCATTATATGATATTTTTCAGACCCGTTATTATCATTCTTCGTATACTGAATAAGTGCACTCCTGATGTGACAAAATGTATATGTCAATATTTATAAAAATGTACTTTAGTTGATAGGATTTTAGATTCGCCTGAGGATCTATAATTTTAAATAATTATCTGGGGGTATGAAAAAAAAAAAAAAAAAAAAATAGGATTTGTAATTTAATTATTGTTTGAGCTTCATCATGTGTTTCTTAGGAGCACCATTTCAATTTACAAAAAATATTTCGAAATCTTACAATCTCTACAAATGCGTTGCTAGAACATTTCTTTTTTCGCATGTAAACATCAAGAGTCATTGATGCCCGCATTGTAGTAGGTGGCAGTTAAGTAAATTTTATTACATACTTACACAACAAATAAAAACTTTGGATATTAACAATTAATTTACATATACTTAGAGAGCACGATACCAAGAACATTTCTACACATGTGCGTACACAAACACTCCTTTATGATGATTTGAAAGTGAAATTATTCAGAGATCGCGAGTACTCGAACTTTACAACAAACGCTGGAGGGTGTAAGATGGCATGAATAGTTAAATAGAACTTTTGCATGTGTTTTTTGGGTCAAGGTATAACACCTTTCTTCGAGACTACGTGTTCAAGAGGAAACTCTTGGCAGTGGCCATCCTTTCAAAATGACTAAAATCCTATGCATTTTGAAGTAGACCACCCTGGTGATTACCTTATTACCTATTTAGATTTGTTTCAGATCCGTTGGGCACATTTATCTCACCTGATATCAACCCGAACATGCTGAGAAAGGTCAACCAAGAAAACTCAAGTTTCGTCTAACTTTGCGGAATAGTTGAGACGTTCTTTAACCAATGGTTTCTCATTGGCATTGTTGTAGTGTCATAGTGCAACTAGCAGGTTTTGATTTTCACCAATAGATGACCATAACGCCGGAATTCAGTTGTCATATGGCTAAATATAACTCTTATGGTCTTAAAATAAAATTGTCCATCTTCACTCGAACAAGAAATGGCAGCTCCAGGCCAAGAGCCTTATTAATATGATTTTCGGGGATTATGTATGACAAAATGTACAATAATTATTTACATGAATGTCATTAATATTCATGACGGAAGATATTTTACAACTTTATTATAATAATATTATAATCTGCCTCATTGGGCAATAAATAATTGTGATAAATGATCTCATTCATACCATATTTACAATTTTCATTCACTCGCTCATTCATACAGTATTTACAAACAGCCTAGAGACCTCCTAGATCCGCGTGGTCGTCACCTCCCTCGCATGCGAAAGAGGAAGCGGAGTCTTGGGAAGTCCCCCACGGTCCTCCGTAAGCCGCGTCATTGGATAAGAGCAAGCGGAGGCTGGCCAAGAGCGCAAGAGCCACTGACGCTCAAGACATGATTGGAGAAGCTGGCCATTGTCAGGACTCCCACTTATAGCAGGTCACGAGGCCACTGCCGTTTAGGTCTCCGAGGAGGATTGTAGGGATGAGTGGCGCAGTGTAGTAACTATGCTAGGGGATTAGGGTGGTTGGATAGGTTACTGTGGAATTTTATGAACAATTTATTTTATGAGTAATAGGCGTGGGACTGCGCATACAAATTATAATAATATAAATAATAACTGATATTATCATAAATCTGAGAAATAAATAATGATGTGTTAAAAAAATCTAAAACCATGTTCTTTTTGGAAAATGAAAGAGAACTGTAAAAATAATAAAATCCAAACATAAAAAACATTTTATGGGAAGCTCGATTTTTGAAAAACAAGGAACAAAAAGCTCCTGAAGCACGTAACAGTACAATTAAATTAGTATCAAATCACCATATTGGTGCTCATATGATCAACGGAAGTTATAAATAGGGTGATTATTTTCTAACGAACTCTGATTACTCCCAGTGACTCTTCCAGTTTTTCAGTGGCACAGATGATAATTGCGATGCTATCAATCGATTACATGCCGCGACTCTCTAATTTTGTTATTGTGTGGCCTAAAAAAACGGCTTTTGCCGGAATGTACACCAGGTGATCCCTCAAGGTAGGCTTATCCATCGATGATTTGTCAATTTTTTACTAACGTATCGCAATTAAAATCAAGTTTTGACTGAATAAATTTTATTGAATCAAAGCTCTTATAGTATATTCAGCTGCCTCCATCTTCAAAGATTCCTTTAAAGATTAAAGTTCATTCAAATCGGCCCTGTTTTAGGGTTTGTTAGTATGTTATGAAATTAATTATTATATACGTAATTGCCAGCTAATAATAATATCACGAGGAAATTATAAACAATTTACGAAGTATAGCGTGGAAACCTACCCGGCCAATGTAATGTGCCCTTGGCCAAGGTGGTCCTCAGTTCCAAATTCTATATCAAACTCACAAGTTTACAAGATTGGAAACAAGTTCTTCTCCGTACACCACAATTGTTCATTACACGAGGATGTTGGCACAGCAGTTGCAGGTGGTTTTATAAGGGAAAAGGATCAATATTTTGTTCTTATTAATGGAGTAATGATTACCTTATTGGCAGTATTTAAGCTGAGGCTGTTCAGATTTATAAAATATAAATTGTACACTTTATATTAGTTATAATAGAGTTTAAGTTTAAGAAAAGTAAAAATTATTTATAAATGGTAAATATGTTAATATATATGCTTTATTTAGATGGGCAGGTCCTATTTTCAAAAAAATTAATTTGTAACTGTGTCCTTTGTTTTGTCACACCATTATCTTGTACACTAAATAAAATTCTTATCTATCTTTGAATAGTGCTTATATCCTGTGACGTGGCTGACGAAGGAGCGTGAGGGACTTCCCAAGACTCCGCTTCCTCTTTCGCACGCGAGGGCGACAACCATGTGGACTTGGGAAGTTTCTGGGCTGTTTCTAAATACTGTATGAATGAACGAGTGAATTTAATTGTAAATATGGTATGAATGAGATCATTTATCACAATTACTTGAGGCAGATTGTAATTTTATAATAAAGTTTTTTGTTTTTTTTAAAGTATTCAATTTTACTCTTCCAAACAAGTTTCGCCCAGTCTCCTCAATGCTATTATTTATTTAATATACATACTTTTTATTTCATTTCAAATTTAGCACATACCTTATGCGACAGACGTTGTTTGAGACGTTTCTCTGTTAATTCTTGGTTCTGTAAAGGAACAAAAAAAAAAAAAAAAATGAAATGCGTTTACAATAACAATTTTTTTTAGATGCTGGTGGATGAACAAATGAAATCTATATAATATGTTATGTTATATCTGTTATATATGTTATATACATGTTATATATGTGAAGCTGCTACTGAGTGGAGTGTGCACGGGCGGTTAAATGCTTGGGGCCGGCAGTAGCTCTGTCAAGCTGGAATACCTGGCCAAAACCGGTTGCAGGCCAGACCGTGAGTCACTTGCAGCTATTCCCTTTTCTCTCTTGCACTTCTCCACTGTCTCGTGGAGTACAGGAATTCCTCAGGGGAACATACTCGTCGGTTTTGTTACAATGTCTCTCCAAAATATCGTTTATTTGACAAAAACGTTTTAGAGAGCTCATAGTCATTTTCAGTTGCTGCTGCTTCTATCTTTTACTTATGATAAAACACCAACAATTTCACCAATTGAATCATACTACATACAAAACAAGTAAAATAATACATACCTTCTTGGCCGCATTTGCAGATGACACTGCAGTCTTGTCATCCCACCCAGACCCCGACATAGCATCCCATAACCTTCAAAAACACCTTGACGAGATCGAGTATTGGTGCAATCAATGGCGGATCAAAGTTAATGAAGCAAAATTCTCCCACATTACCTTCACCCTCTGCCGCAAGTCCTCTCCGCTAGTTTTTTTAAAATTCCATCCCCCCCCTCTATCCGAGACAGTAGGTCGACAAAAGGCTGACATGGAACCAACACACGAGGTTAAAAAGACAAGAACTAAACATTAATGAAGCAAAATGTTCCCACATTACCTTCACCCTTTGTCGCAAGTCTTGTCCACTAGTTTATTTTAATTCTATTCCTCTCCCTGTATCCGAGACAGGTACCGTACTTAGGCTTCCATCTCGACAAACGACTGACCTGGAACCCACATACGAGACTAAAAAGACAAGAACTAAACAGACGCTTTGGACAACTGTACAGACTACTTCGAAGGACATTCCATCTCTCAATAGAAAATAAACTAATAATCTACAAAGTTATACTTAAACCAATCTGGACATACGGAATAGAGCTATGGGGGACAGCAAAAAAGTCGAACATCAAGCGTATGCAATCCTTTCAATCCAAAGTCCTGAGAACAATAATAAATGCCCCTTATTATGTCAGCAACAAAACCCTTCATAACGACCTTAATATACCCTACATTCTAGAACTCATCCCTTCCAAGTTTACGAAATTCCACAGTAGCCTTTCCAACCACCCTAATCCTGTAGCACAGTCATTGCACTGCGCCACTCATCCCTATAATACTCCTCGGAGACTGAAACGGCAGTGGCCTCGTGACCAGCTATAAACGCGTGACAGTGGGAGTCCTGGAAATGGCCAGTTTCTCCAATCATGTCCTGAGCGTCTGTGGCTCTCGCGCTCTTGGTCAGCCTCCACTGGCTAGTATCCGGTGACGCGGCTGACGGAGGAGCGTGGGCGAAGATTCCCAAGACTCCACTTTCTCTTCGCATGTGGATTTGGGAGTTCTCTGGGCTGTCTGTAAGTATTGTATGAATGAGATCATTTATCTATAATTATGATAGCCTTATAAAATGCAGATTGTAATTATAGCACAATAAAGGAATATATAAAAAATAAAAAAAAATAATAATACATAAGAAAGTTGGCAACAATCCAAACACCTGTATTTCAATATTCACACTGTGCGAAAGTTACTTTTTCAAAAAGCTTTCGGCGTTTCACCTATTCCAGGTATCGTCATTCAAAACAATGAAGAATGCAATTTGTAACGATGCAAAGATTAAACACACCAGGAATGATGGCGTCTTTAAATTCGTTACCCTATTCATTCATTATTGTATAGCGAACTGGTAACCTTGCTACAAAAGTTAATGACTTTTTTAAAGCGGTATGATATATGAAAAACGTTTTTGAAAGACTTAAAATATAAAACGTTTTTTGTCCAATTCATGGATTGCTGTGTTGTGGGAGGTCACACAGGCTTGGGAAGGAATATTAGCCATTACCCTTTAGTAAATATTGTTTACAATTCAGTAAACCAAACAAAAAAAAATAAATAAAAAAACCTTCTTGGTTCCAAAAACTTCATATTTCGAAATACCTTGTTACCTTAAATAGCTTCTGATCTTTGAATGTAAGAAATTTTTGTTTTTAAACTTTCCACTATAGCAATCGTACTAAGAACTGGTCGGCATATTTTGAGACTCTAGTTCCAAGTTTGGAATTAAGAAGTATATTACATAATTTTTTTAATAAATAAACTTAATGATACCCTTTATCGTGAAGAAATGATATCGAAATATTCTGACGCGATTCCGTCTATTGGTTTATCAATTATTGCTTAGCCAAATTGGTCAATGAAAATCGGCCTTTCAGTGAACGAGAACAACAGTAATAAGGTAAGGTTTTGGCAAAAAAAACACATATATTACTTGTTAATTTGTAATTAAAAAATATAATTTAGTTGATAATGTTACAACATTTTAGGCTGAGAAAAAACATGAAATTAAATTAATTTCTTTGAGATATTATGAACCATAAAATACTACTTTTTGCCAGTGATTCATCATCTAATTAGGCATTTTCTATAGTAAATAACTTTTAATTGTTTATTTTTTCTTAGAAGTTTTTGATCCGTATTTTGCAATTCAACCTGTCTAAAATGCACATAATATCCCGTTTTTTTATATAATAATATTTAGTGATATTTAATTATAAAATTATCTATTATAAATAGGATGAGGATGTAAACAATTTTTGAACAAACATTAACTGTTTCAATTTCAAGCCTTCAATAATTAAACTATAAAAAATTATATTTTTACATTGCCAATTATTTTTAAACTTTTATATATGTTGGTTTGATAATAGGAATAAACTTGTTAACAATACGCTGAAATAATTCATTAAGATCACAATCATTTCAGACATAGCGTGATAAGTTAATAATACGAAATGTTAATATATCTTAATATAATAATAAACTATTTCACAAACATCAATTTTACAATATAATCAACTACAAAAACTTTAAAAGAAAAAAAAATAACTTACTATATTCGGGACGACGAGAGTACTGACACGAGCTTTTTTTTAATTACATATTTAAGTAGACGAATTCTAGATATGTAATCTATAAAAAAACTTGTGTCAATAATCTCGTGGTCCGGAGTATAGTTATAAACGTTTCAGTTTCCTTATTATTAAAACGTCGTGATTTTCAATCCGCACCTGTTGTTGAACTTATCCAACTTTTTTTTCAATTTTGTACTTTATAGTTCAATTATATTCTCTTTATAATGAAAATTTTCTCATTTTCACAAACCAATATTAATACCGGCGCGCCATCAACTACAGGGGCTACTATTAAGGAGATGATCCGTTCAGGAAAACTTAGATGAAAACAGGAACCGACTAGGATACATAATATTATTTAACCATGTTGAGAGATTCCATTTATTTTTCAATGTGATCTAGTTTAAGACGGTATGTTTAACCTTTTTTTTTTTTTCCAAATCCTTTATCGTGTTTTTTTTTTATTTATACTCTGATCTTCGTGAGTCCTCCATTTGACCTTTGCGACTTCATCTGTTTGACTTAAGGAGTTAAAATTCTGCATGAAAGGCAATACCGCCATACTTTTTTTATGATTTAATTCCTTTATTGTGCTAAAATTACAATCTGCCTTGCTAGGCAATAAGTATTAAGATATACTATCATTCATACCATGACATACGACATACGAGACTAAAAAGACAAGAACTAAACAGACGCTTTGGACAACTATACAGACTACTTCAAAGGACATCCCATCTCTCAATAGAAAATAAACTACTAATCTACAAAGTTATACTTAAACCAATCTGGACATACGGAATAGAGCTATGGGGGACAGCAAAAAAGTCGAACATCAAGCGTATCCAACCCTTTCAATCAAAAGTCCTGAGAACAATAGTAAATGCCCCTTATTATGTCAGCAACAAAACCCTTCATAACGACCTTAATATACCCTACATTCTAGAACTCATCCCTTCCAAGTTTATGAAATTCCACAGTAGCCTTTCCAACCACCCTAATCCTGTAGCACAGTCATTGCACTGCGTCACTCATCCCTATAATCCTCTTTGGAGACTGAAACGGCAATGGCCTCGTGACCTGCTATAATCAAGTGACAGTGGGAGTCCTGGCAATGGCCAGTTTCTCCAATCATGTCCTGAATGAATGAGCGAGTGAACCGCTATACTAAAAAAACAAAATATTTTCCTACAATTTTCTATAATACATCTTGCACGGTAGTTTCATTAGCCCCGATGATGCTAAAAACCACCCCGATTAAAAATAATGATGAGACTTTAATCGATAGCTTAGTATTTAAAAAGTAAATATTTCTCCATCATACTGAGTATGATCTAAAACTGAAGACCTCCACACCCTGTTTGATAATATGCAATATATGTTGGGGCTGTAATTACGAAAACCCATTAAAACTTTCCATAAAGGTCGTTTTCTCAAGCATAATGAATCCTTTAATTGTTGATTCAACAACTGCATGTGAATAATTGACTTGAATTTTTCTCATTCAGAGTCGCCACGACAAGAGAGTTCATGGTTTATTGGATAATTAATTATCCGTTAAATTATTAATATCCTCTTCTCCTTTTGACCTATTTTTCTTGGGCCCTTGTGGCAGAGAACTCACCCCGCAGAACTCAATGAAATGAAAACTTACAAAGCCTTTTCATCGCTTATAACTCACCCTCTTGAAAAGTAGGGGGGAGGGGCGCTTCATCTGTTATTCGAAATTTAGAGCCTCTTTGTAGCACAAAAGTTTACTTCAGGCGGGGAACGATGGGTATATGCGTATATACGTTATCTCATGTAGTTACCAGCAGCTGCTGATGGTATAAACTTTGAGGTATTTAAATTACCAACTCTGCATGTATTCAGTCACTACCCTTAGGTGATTATGGTGTGATAGCGTATTTTGTATTTGTGTTCTTCGAAATCTGTCTGATCACAAGTAATATCTCGGAATCTAGGAACAGCTTCACTATTAACCTTGCCATCTTTTTAATAGGAAAATTAGCATAATATCTAAAAGTACCTCTAAAACCTGGATAGACACTACATTTATGTTGAAGTTATCATCTGAAACATTTAAACGAGTTATAAACCGTTAATCGGAAATTTATTGGAAACACGAACGTTAGCCAGTTCAAAAGAACTCAACGAACGATCCTTTCAACGAAGGCTTCTCTAGGAATGTCAGTTATAAAAGTACTAACTTCTACCAATGTGGGCACGGGAGGGTTTCTCTCTGGATGGACGTTCACGTTTGTCACGAGAGCACGATTCGCTCTTTGGACATAAGGGTGGATATACTTATATGGACATTACTATGAACGCAAAAAGTATGTAAATATCAGTGGATCGAGCTGATCCATGGAATATTGGTAGGCAATATGATTTTCACACAGTCCGCGTGTCCTTAAAATGGGAACGCATGTCCTTCCTACCAGATAGGTGTGACTAGGGCGACATCTGCTCCCTGGTCGGCATTAAGGGAGCCCATAAACTCCCCATAAAATATATGCCTCATACTAGGCTCCATAAAATATATAGTTGCTGTCTTTAATAGAGTAAAATCCCAAAAAACGTTAACAAAGTTCTTTCAAAGCAATGTAAAATAATAACAAAAGTTCAAATAATTAAAAATATGGAAAATTATTGTATATATGCGGGTCACAATGGTCATTGTGGTTGACACGTCCTAAAACAAAATAATTGGTTTCTCTGACCCGTTTTGATTGCTGTCTATCTTTCTGAACTGAAGGTCAAAAATAGCTTGGAAAGAATATATCCTTTAAAATTACGTTAAAATTAGTAACGGTCGGGAGCCTCTACTCATCTTCCTTCGAGCAACTAATTGCATCGATCCCGCCCTATTGAATTCGATGCATCCCCGGATCTCTTTCAACGTCTCAAGGATCCCATTGAAGTTCATAAAAGCGTACTCCTTGCTTCGCACCTTTTCTTTCACAAGTCTTCCGCCATTTTTAAGTAAACAATTTCACGGACATCGGGACTGTTTAAATCCTTTAGTTTCTAGTTTCTAATGTTATTATGCTGTGGTGCCGTTATAGAATTTGCATTCTGGACACCCAATCCCTCTTGTATATTATTCTTAGAGAAAATAAGTTTGGGCCCTCTCATCGGAAAGAGGAAGCGGAGTCTTGGGAACACCCCCACGCTCCTCTGTCAGCCACCGGATACGAGCCAGTGGACGCTAATAATAATATAAAATCATGACATTCACTAATCCGATCTGAAATTAAAAATGTTGACAGCATAAATGTTGGAAGAAACTTAGCACGAAAATTGTAGGAACACGCACTTACTATCGGAACCCTCTGTAGCTAGCAGTATGTAAATGTTATGCAAAACATAAATATGTCAAATGGTGCAGTCTAGAAACGGCAGCTCGCGAATGTGCAATCCTGAAAATGGACTGCTCCATTGACGGTTCACTTAACTTTTAAGGGGCGAATTGGCTGGCTTCTATTAAGGCGTTCACTGCATGACACATAATACCGTCCCCGACTCCCACTAATGGAGTTTACACATCCTTCCGTCCCCCCTCCCCCATGGGTGTGTACTAGGATTTAATATGCGTCTTCGTGTTGGGGATCGATCTGGGGCATAATATATATATAAGTTAATCTTCGGTGGTAAAGCTTAAAGAAAGAATAGGAAAGAGGTAAACGAACTACACTCTCGAACTTCTGTTAAGAGACTACTTTATTGTCTTTAGTAATCCAACCTACATAGGATCATGGGTTGTTTACCTCCCATGATCGTATTAGTTTACAACATAAACTTGCTTCTGACTTTAACTCCCCCCTGCCAGTTCCTGACCACCCGTCGAGGACTGAAACTTAACACTTATGCTAATTATATACAGTACTGACATAATAATTTCCTATGCTCGCCTAGAGCAACACAACACTGTCTTATAAACATAGAAACAGAACATAACTTTATACAATGTGGTACAAAGGTTAAAACAATAAAAAAAAAAACACGTATCTGGCAAAAGTATAGACACCAAAAACCCAATGAGATGTGTGCAGGAGTGAGAAAATTAGAGTCAATTTCCTATTTGGAGGGCATCCCCATTAGAAGCTTTAACTGCTCGAGATGGACAGTTCTCCTCTTCACGGGTTCATGAACACTTTGGATGGTCAGCAAATTGTGTTCGCGAATCGTGATCACTCGGAAGGGCCCTCATAACGGGACACCTCCTTACTCCTATTGGAACCGATCTTACGATACACCGTAGTGCCTATCGCGACGCACCCTTCTAGTGGTTTGACGCCCGCATTCTCCCTCAACACCCTCCTGGATTTTTTCGCGGTAATTTTCGCATACACCTTCCCCAGCTCCACGCGGTTAGTGGTGAGTTGTGTGGACGTCTCGTCTCCCACCACCGTTCTACTCATGTCCCAGTGACGCCCACGAAGTCCGAAAAGGATTTCAAAGGGTGGAAACCCGGTGGTCGTGTAAACAGAATGGTTATACGCAATGACCGCCCTAGGCATTGCCTCTGCCGGCTCCAACCCTTTGTCGGCATTTTAGACGCGGAGATGATCGCCCAAGGTACTGTGAAGACGCTCAATTCCTCTTCGGCTCTTTGGATGCCCTGGGGTATTGACATGCCATATCACGTCCAGAGCCTTCATCTCTTCCCACACGTCGGCGTTATCAAACTCCTTTCCACAGTCCGACGCTATCTAATCCGGGACACCGTAAAATTGGAACCACCACCTCAGCAAGCCTAGTACTGCTTCCGATCACTTTTTCCGAATGGGGTATGCCATTGCCGTTTTGCTGAAGAGATCAACCACGGTGATCCACTTGTGTCCCCGCCAAGTGAAGGTATCAACTTGAAGGTCTGTGAGCGGTGTTTGCGCCATGGGAGTCTCGACTTGTTGCCCGGTCGGTGGGTGCCTGTCATATTTGGTACGGTGACAAACATCACACGTAGTGTTAGTGTCTCCTTAATCGCCTTTCGCATCCCCCACCAGAAATACTTCCGCCTCAACGCCTGAGCCGTCTCTTGTTCTCCCCTGTGTTTTGTTTTGCCATGATGGTACGCTAGCGTGATCTGCTCCTGCGTTGCCTCATCCGTGATTGTCTCTACCATCATGGTACACCATACAAATGTTCGGTCAACCCCTATCTGCTCCACCCTCCACAGACGCTTAATTTTTTCCCATATGGTTGCGTTCCTTACGTAAAGAAAATGGGTCTTCCTTGGTGTGGAAGCATCATTGAGGGCACGACTAATTTGGTTCGTTCACCCCTGGTGCCGACCATATGGTGAATCGTGGAGAGCTATCATATGCAATTTTCATGGGGTCAAAGGTCTTCGTCTTCCAGACTATCTAACGGCGCTTATCATTGACGCTATTTCTTCCCGCTATTCCAAGTCCGCAGGCCTGTTGCCCGTTGAGCTGCCTCCTCCCGCCGACCACATCCATAGACCCTGGTTCCTGTTGGGTTTCTTCTCTCTCCGGCATTCATTTTCGCAAGAACTGCCATCCGTTCCGGGAGGATTCCCCTGATCTTGGTCGAGCGGAATCTCATGTACAGTTCTATCTGTAGCCCCAATCACTCGCCTTTTAAGCTCCCCTTTCCAATCTTCCGCTTGCCTTAGCGCCCCTACTCGCGCCCCCCCCCCCCATCTCGCCCTACTTCTCTCCCTAGTCCGAGGCTCCTATACCTTACCTTACCTATTCGAATGTCCCATCGCCCCTTTTCGTTCCTAACCTTTGCTCCTACTTTACCTAGCAAATCGCACCATATGATCCCTCCATATTCCCGGGGCATCTTTTCTACCACGTGAACTCTTAAACTCTCCTCATCGCGTTTCCCATCTCTTCGTTGGGCCTTACACACAAATTATAACTGGTTAATTTTTGATTACCTATGTATTAAATATGTGTAATACATACATCTAGTTACATTAAGAACAGTGGATATTACTGACGTATCTGTGTTAGGTGGTTTACATTGTTTTATCCACTTCCTCTGACCGGACCTCGGGTCCTAATTACTTCCACTAAGTGACATGTACCATTGGGGTGTCTCCTCACTCCTCAACTCGTGCTGGCAGTGATGGACTATCCATATCCGTTTAATACGTCAAAATAACCCCAAACGAACTAAGCAGGGTCTAATAGTTTTGAAAAATTATTTCCTTTACGAGTAAGCGATACAGTTTTAAGTGCTTAAACCGTACGATTTTTCTCGAGTATTAATTAAACACGTGAAGCGTACGGGACTGATCTGCCATATGAAGGTGGGCTAATACTTCTTAACGAGTGAACATTAATTTTCATACACTTTCGTATGAATAATGTATAGTATAAATTTGTGTACTTAAGGAGCTAAGCCCCTCTCCTCTCGGTCCCTGGTGGGCGAGCAAAACCTTCTCACCGTGAATTTTTTTCACTTTAACTTATGTATAACATTCTATGTTTTATTTATCCCTTCTTCCTAGTGCCGAAAAAGACGTGTTGTACAAGGAATAGTAATGTAGCTTGCAGGAGACATTATGGGTAAGCCATTATGTTACTTTTAAGTACTTTGATATAAGTTCGGGGATTTGAGTGCGAGAAACCAAATTTAAGTTAGCTCCGAGGTAGGGGGGGGGGTTGTTTGGAATTATCCATGCGTATGAAATGTAAACCTTTGTGAAATGTATCTAAGTTGGGTGGTTTATATAATTATGCAACAAGTAGCTTACATGAACATAACAGGTACAGTGAAACAGTGGTCACTCTTAGCAATAATACTGATCAAAAAATAAATATAAGCTACTAATATATAAACAACCATATGGAACGGGGGGTTGTCAATGATCGCTGAATACAATTATAGTATTACAAACAACAAAGGGTTTGAATGAATTTTTTTTTTAATCGTAATTATAGTCATGATGAGCACCAGAAAATGATACGCATTATTAATCGTGGTTTTGAAATCTTTATTTGTATGCACTACTCAATGCGATAGATTTTTTTTTTTTAATTTGCAAATAAATAATTAATTAAGGACCAGAATGTATTCTTGAGTTGAGAGTATCCCCCCTTCATATCCCCTTGTTATTATAAATTTTGGAAATCAATATAGACTACATAAATTAATCTATTTACAATAAGTCATTATATGTTCTGTAGCTTGTAGTTTGTATTCACACCCTCAAATCGGACCTCGTGCCCTATAAAAGAACTATCTAAAACCTGCCTGACTGTGGGACTGGGGTGCCTCCTATGCTCTGGCCGGCTCCGGGGGCCTGGGTTCTCTTCTTGTCGTCAGTTAAATAATCTTGTTTGAGGATAGTATTTTAAAAAACTTTATTATCAAAACACTGGTATATATACAAATATCAATCAATTACAGTACTAGGACATTCTTTGGCTAAAGCTAAAGCACAAGTGTTGTGTCAAAGGCCCTAGCAGGTAGCAAAGGGTTAGGATTGGGTTAAAAGACAAAGGAAGGGGAGACCATATGTCTCAACTGAAGTACATGTTTCAGCTAAAAATGAATATTATATAAATGTCGTACATGTTCGTGCTCACGGTCATCGACTATCTTAAACTTATATATACGAGTACTCCGAAATAAATCCAGCCACTCATCTTGCTTAATATTAAAAAGACAGTTACCAAACACACAAACGTTTCACCAATAATTACTCAAAATTTGTCCAGTTAATACTTATTGCAACACAATTCATTACTATTTATATTTACTAAAATTAATGCTATAGAATTAATTAATAAATGAGTCTAATTATTCTTCGTGTTTGTCATTATGTAGTTAGCACTACGAGAGCGTTATTATAAATAATATTATATAATAATGCAGTGATTAACAAATAACACATGGATCAGTATTATTTAAATTTTTATCTTATTCTCTTTTTATTTCAAATTGGTTTTTATATTTAAATGGAATGTTGTATGCACACTTTATGAGTGCACTAATTCATAAATTGAATAATTTTCAAGATGTATTTTAAAATTATATTATAATTATTAAATTATATGACACTCCCTAACCTTGCAAGATTGTCCCCTCCTTCGCAAGCAAAAGAGGAAGCAGAGGTTGGGGAGCTCCCTAACGCTCCTTCATCCCGGATTATGGAGCCAGTAGAGGCTTACTCACGGTCGTCGCGAGAATCACAGACGCTCAGTACATGATTGAGAAACTCTAACGAGAACTAACACTGTTATGAATTTGTACCACGTCACGTAGCCATTTTAATCTTCGAGGGTGTGTGAATTATAATAACTTTGCTAGGGGATTGTGATGATCGAATACATTTTTAGGGAATTCAGTGTGCTTATAAGGGATGGAATCAAGTAGGGTTCTGCTGCTAACGTAATAAGTAGTATTAACTATTGTTTTCAGGAATTTTAAAGGACTTGATCTTTGACTGATTCACCCCACAACTATAGTCAAGGGGATGCATTTTGTTCAGGTGCATTACTGTTAATTGTCCAGAACTGTCGGGAATCACTTGGAACCCATGATTACTGCCCATCAAGTTGCAATTGGTTTTGTTTGTTATTCATGAAAGTATCAACAAATGATCTTTTCCATTGCTCAAGAATTTACTGCTGGCCCGTTGAACAGGAATTATCACTACAGCATATAAGCTCTACAAAATATAAATCACAGCCGGTAACTGAGCTATTTATGCATTGGGTACATTAATGCAAGCAATAAATCTTTAATTAGCACCAATTGATTCATGAGCGTGAGTTTAATTAAGACTTGTTGATTTACGAGGTAGCAACTGCCGAAGCACGCCGTTTCCCATGCAAAGTGTCATTTTAATTGTCGAATACATTAAAAAGTTTAGTTTTGTTTTCTTCTGTATGTTGACACTAACATATAATACATATTTTGTTGTTGTTTCGGGAGAATGTTACTTAGTGAACAAGTATGTTATAAAAATATATATCAGATAAACCATTTGTGTATTTAAGTATCGATTTCTATTTATCGATCAGTTCGAGGAAAGTGAATTCGAAGTTCGCGGATTGTGGTTGAGTTCGAAGGAACTAACTCAACCGCAGAATACTTCAGCATAAGCAAATATAACTAAGCGTTATTGGATGTATAAATTATTTTGTACTTGTTGGTATAATTAATAATATTATTTAATTAGGAGGGTGTCCATCTCCCTCTTGTTTTTTTAAATGCTGCCATTTTATGTGCCTAAGGCCACTGTGGTATGAGTTCTACCATTCAGGTACGAGGTGCTCACTTTTGTATGTGTCTGTATATTTATGTATGCATGCTCTGCGAAAACGGTTGTAAAAGTTCTTACATCTAATCTATCTGAAATTTAAAACTATATTCCACTATATAGTAACTATATACACTTCAGATACTGAGATACTTTTTGTGAGGAGATTAACATAAAATAAAATGCTTAGCTGGTATAATTCCAGTTTCTCAAATCATGTCCTAAGCGTCTGTGGCTCCCAAGACTCCACTTCCTGTCGCATGCCAGGGAGGTGACAACCATGTGGATTTGGGAGGCTGCTTGTAAATGTTGTATAAATGACATAGTGAATGAAAATTGTAAATATGGTATGAATGAGAACATTTATCACAACTACTTATTGCCTAATAAGGCAGATTGTAATTTTATCACAATTAAGAAGTTTCAATAGTGTATAATAGCGAATATCAAAAACATCTCGAAATATGGTGTAGATTAAGATCTATCCGAAACGAACGGTAAGCACGTGTCATACCGTCTGTTGTAGCTTACGTTTTCATTCTAAAATTATCATTAATTAATAATGCCTGTACATTAATATAAATAAAATTTTACATCTGCAAAGTCTTTGTCAGAATAAGGGGGATTGTAATTTTATCACAACAAAGAAGTATCATTGAGATGGTATAATTAGATATTAAAATACATGATTTATATTATTGACTCTCAAAATGGTATTTTGTAGAATATCTTGAAAATTATTTTAGTTCTACCATATTTAATGTGTCACTAACCAAGTGGTAACAATTATAACTTCAAATCTTAAATAAATAATGAGACGCCAGAAATTTAACGTAAAAACGTGACGTACATTCCACGAAATTAAATGAACTAGACTGAGTAAAAGCGAAAGAGATTTATCAGTTTGGTGAAGCATGAAGTAGAAATTTTTTTAATTTATTTCATTTCTTCATGTTTTTATTTGAAATAATTTGTCTCCTTTTCTAGGAAAGAGAGTACAGTAAGTTCTTCTGATAGGAACTCGGGGGAGCGCTTCTTGGGGTCCGATACTGTGGCACTTCCCCCAAATAAGAATATATGTCCGGCCTAACAGACAGGTAGGACTGTGGTGCCACATGCGCTAAATCGGCTTCAGAGGTGCCTTGGGCTTTGCTCTCGCTGTCGTGCACACTCGCGTCCATAAAATATATAGTCCCTGCGTTTACAAAACCTTTAAATCCGTTAAAAAAATTACTTTCCGAGCACACTAAGCTAATAAATAAAGTAATAAATAATTAAAAAACCGTTATGTGAAATCAAAACCAATAAGATGGTCGCATATTTGTATACATAGTATACCTGTGGGGTTAACAATACATTTTTTTTTTGCAAGATAAATGGTTTTATGTACACTGTGTGTATAAATTAGGTCATTGCTGAACTTTTTTTGTTGTAAATTTAAAAAAAAAGATATGAAAGAAGATATCAGTAAAAAACAATTGCGGAGAACAAACGCTGTTTGTTAAAGAAAAAAAATGAATTAATTAAGTTTCCTGAACCTTTTTTATTGTTTTGCTAATATCTCTTTATTTAACCAATTATAATTCTAGTGGAATAATTATGTAGAAGTGTGTAAAAAGAAAAAGTCTGATTATTTGCTCTAATTGCTTTTCAAGTTAATAAATAAACGGTTTGGCTGGAATCTTTCAATTTTCTATGGCTGTTCCCATTTATTAATTTCTACTTTCAATCATTCTTATTAAGTAAAATAAAATAAATTACTATTCAGCTTGCCCAATCATAGTTCAGTTAGAATTTCATGACATTCAATTTTTTATTAACGTGCAGTTGCCTTAATTGGCAAATTAAAAACAAACTAATTTTACCAATTAGGAGTCAGTCAACTGAAATACTGAAAGGGTAATTAATTAAGCAGTTACTTTAGAAATACACCTTCAACCAATGTCCCTAAGTTGACAGCCAATTTAACTCGGAAAGAGTGTGCGGCTCAGTTATAACTTGCTAATTGTGAAATATGTTTAAGATCCCTTTTTTATGTTTGCTCGTTATTATAACGTATTGTATTGTCCTGTTTGTGAAAAAACATTTTACAACCATGTGAAGTATGGAGAACAAGAGCTTTGTGAACAAGAGAGCAAATAGGAAAGAAATAAGATGACAAAAAATAACAAGTACTCTACGACGCGGATCCTGCCCACCCGTCCTACTCAATGCTTATTGTCTTCCCACCATAGCAATAAATTATCCTGCAATAAACCTCACATGAGTATCATAAGACAGATACTGCATAGACTGCTCAAAAGGAGATCCCACCCCACATGAAAAATAAAAAAAAACTCTTGGAAGATCTTCAGATTGATTTGGTAAGCGGTGCTGTGTCATTATAGAGAGATGGGCCTAGTTCACAATCCCGGCATCGCAAGACCACACGCTGGCGTAGTAGCCCCTGATAGAGCAAAATAAACGATCTTATGATTGCCCGAAATAAACGGTTCTCTCATTTGTTGTGCGCAGGAATGACCTGCCTATATAAGGCAGGAATATATAAGGCAGGAATTCTGAGGACACTTGAAGTGAGCGTTGACTACAGTTCTGAGAAATATGGATTGGAAAGTTCGGATTCGTTCAATGTTCAAAGGTTTGGCCATCCCTCATAGTTCTATTCCCTAAATCCAAATTGGTTTTAGCAACTGAATGTACACGTGAAGTATGTTTTCAAGAGTGAGGTTAGATCTTATGATAAGAAGCCTGTATGACTGTTCAAACCGCCTGTTTAATTCTTGTCGGTTAAGAATGTGTACGACGGTTCCTAGTCTGAAAAAAAATCTGGACATACGGGTTTGAACTTTAAAGATAAGCAAAACACCCTTTCAATCTACAGTCGTAAGAAGATTAGTTAATGCTTTTTTCATGTCACAAATAGAACAAATTATAATGACCTTAAAATCCTCACTATCCAAGATAACATTTCATCAAACCTCTTAAAGTTCCATCCGAAATTATTTTACAACCCAAAAGCTCTGGCAAGATCACTTTCAAGGACCACCAATCCCTACAGCTTCTTCGGAGATTGGAGCGGGAATGATATTTTGTAAATATTTAGTAACTTGGATCCTGGCGCTGGTTAGTTTTCTGCCATCATGTAGTGAGCGTCTGCGGCTCTCACTTTCCAGTGATACCTAACAGTGATTGCAGACGTATCGTGGGGGTCTCCCCAATGCTTTCCATAATCTCCATAACCGGGAAGCATAGTCGCTGCGGACGATTTGTAGGATCGCTGGGCTATACATAAGTCTATAATGTGCTAATGTATGATACATTGTAAACACGTTACGGTAGCTGGAGTAAATGTAAATTTGTGATAACCGGATCTTTTATCATAATTATCTTTTGTTTTTTTACAGAAACAATTTCTTGGGCTTTCCTTTGTCAAACCTCCTACTCTTCATAATTTGATTCATTCTTTTTTCTTTATCTCTCCCTGTTTTCAAATCCCACCTTTAACAATTTATTCTGTCCTAACAATTCACCTTCGTCTAACTAGTTTGAGTTAGTATATTCCATTATCGAATTAAATTGTTTGTTTCTTAGGTTAAAAATTAAAATAAGAAGTAGAAGTAATTATATTTTTATACAAATTGATCAAGTTGTTACTTTTATGGGACTAAGTAAAATTTATTTTTTAATTTCATATTGAAGTATTGTTTTGAATAGCGAACTGTAGTTGACACCTGGCTTACGTGCAGTCAGTAGACATACCAAAGGATTTGTAGCCCGGACAAAAAAGGAGGGTTGGGCTACCCTTATGCTATCACATGTTCAGCGGCACATGTGGCTGCGAGCTGACTTCATAAGGGTGAGTTACCTGAATGTTTTTCGCCGGTTCTCCGACGGGTTCTACCCTAGTACAAAATTCATGACCGCTACGGGGGAAGCTTGACGCTCAGAGGCCCTTGCATGTTCCATTTCATTACTTTGAAAAGAAGACAGGTTTAAGGGATATCATACCTTCAGTAATCGTAATTTATTCTGGTAGTTTTTCACTCCTCTCCCCCCCTCCTTCACCTCTGCTTTGTTCTGCATCGTACAAACGATGTTTCTGAGCAAGGTGTTGGGAATATTAGAAAAAATATTTTCTATGTTCTGTTACAGCTGTGAAAATAATTTGAAAGACAGTTTTTATGTATTTTTCTTGTCTTAGTAATATTATAAAGAGCTAACACTATAAAAAAAGACACCTATAATTTAATATACACGCTGGGTGAAAATCGAATTTCTCAGAAAAGCTTATGAGTCTCTAAAATGTTTCATTTATTGCTACACTACCAGTCAACGTTTCTGCGTACATTGTCATGAAAATTAAAAATGTTAACTCATTTTACATTATAGCAGGTCACGAGGCCACAGCGCTTAAGTCTCCGAGGAGGATTATAGGGATGAGTGGCGCAGTGTAACGACTGTGCTAGTGGATTAGGGTGGTTGGATAGGTTACTATGGAATTTAATGAACTTGGAAGGGATGAGTTCAAGAATGTAAGGCAGTGTAATATCGTTATGAAGGGTTTTGTTGCTTATATAATAAGGGGCATTTACTATTGTTATCACGACTTTTGATTGAAAGGATTGGATGCGCTTGATGTTCAACTTTTTTGTTGAACCCTATAGCTCTATTCCGTATGTCCAGATTGGCTAGGTAAGCATAACTTTTACATTATAAGCTAACTTCCTTGAATACAATAATAATTCACAAACCCGAGATATATAACAAGGTAAAAGAAAAGTTAGCTTGCGATAGAGAAACCACTTATGTTGTCTTCTCATAAGAAATACTGCGTTGATCTAGCCAGTGAATGATTTTTTTTTAATGAACTAGACAACAACCTTCACTTTATCACAAAAATCCAAATACAACAAAAAAAAAATAAAAAAGAAAGATTAAAACTTTTTCGATGATTTCCCTTTTATCATTTTCATTCGATACTCTTCTTAATGGGGCAGGACAATATTTATTTTTTTATCACAATTAATTGACTACTGATTATTACCATTATTTGTCGTAGGCTTGAATTTATTTTGATCATATTTGGGGCATCAGGATAAACTTCCTATTAAAATTATTAATTTTATAGCCCTAACTAAAATATCGTATTATACTAGGGTGTTACAAAATTCCTTTGCTATGAAAATATTGTTGCCTTTAATATAATATTGGATCCTTTTGGATATAATATAATTTGGATTGTTTATATAGTTAAATATCTTCAAAGCACACAAGACTTTTTAAAAAGATTTATTTTGAATAACAAACATAAATGACATGGTAATATACAGATCTAATCTAGCATAGTGACGGGCTAATGAGATACAATAGACTGACCTCCTTCTCTGATTCTCACGGGTTTAAATAAGAGTCAGCAAAGGGGTGATTCATAGTTCTTAGAATGCTAGCACGGGTGCACTATAACTCCCCGCAGCCTTAAGTTTTGAACTCTGGTCAAAACAAACATTTAATTTTTACATTTTAAAAACTTGATTTATACAATTTACTTAAAATTACTTTATGATCATCAATAGTAATAGGTGTTGTTGAAACCTTTACATTATTTAAAGGTAAATTTGAATTTTGGATCTTTTTACAATTTCTTTTATAAATAAAAATGTTAATTAGTACAATGATTAGAATAATACATAATACAAAAGAATAATGATAAATATTAGTGTTGTCTACAAAGGACAATATTTCTAATTCTGGTATAGTATAATTATTTGTTTCTAACATAGTTGTATTTAATATTACATTTTCATAAAATGGTTGTAAAATAGTGTTAAAATCATGAGTATAAATTTTATTAAATTCTGGAAAGCAATCCTCCTTACTAATATTAATTAATCCTACATTTGGTAAAAATACAGTGTTATTATGACAATCTGATATTTTTTTAATATTTACAGTGATATATTGCTTAATATGATCTAAATATCTTATATTATTTTGATTACTTAATACTAGTTTACATTCTTTTAAATTTCCGTTATATACAATAGATGAAACACATTTTGATTCTGTTTTATTAAGATTTATACAGTAATAATTGTCAATAAAAATACAACTTCCTTGATAGAGAGTGGCTCCTTTTTGTAAGTAAAGATCAGTTTTTAAATCAATTTCGTAAATTGTCTGGTTTATAATTCTTGGTACTGATATAACAAAATATCCTTTATAGGATTCATCATGAATTGGTAATTTGATAAAAGTATGGATTATATTGTGATGAGTTGAACAAAAGATTTTACTATTTGTCCATAGAATTTCAGTATTATCTGAGATTAGTTTTATGTTACTTGGTAGATTTTTTATTACATCAATCATTAAATTGGTGTGAACAATGCCAAGCTTACAAAATTCTAAAGATAAAGTTAAATCTTTAATTTTATTTAATAAATGCATGATGTGAATATATAAGTCATAAGCTTTTTCATTTTGTCCTAGCGATTCGAAATTTTGTCTATTAATTATGAAATTTTTATTAATTGTTTTGATTTCATTCTGGTAATCCTCAATCAGACGTTTATTAATATTGACAGAATTTTCGATGTTATGTTCAATCTTATAATTATTTTGTTCTACATTTGAAATTATTTTATCGTAGTATTCCTTGTCGTCATTATTCATATTACCTGTTATCCAACTAATAACATTACCTAGACCATTTATCAAACCTCGTCTATGACGATTTTTAATATCTCTTTGTTGCATTAATTGAAATTGTTCAAAAACTTCGTTTGTTAAATCTTTTAGCAAATGATACATTTTATGTGATCTAAAGTTAGTAACATGATCTTCAATATTTATTATTTCTACTTCTAATAAACTTAAATTATAAAAATGATAAGTTTCATAATATTGATTAACTACTCTAATATTATTTACAGAATAATGGAGAATTCCTGGAGAGTTAGTGAGATCTACTACTTTTATCGTCAGAATCTTCTGAAGATGAAGTATCAGAATTATTGACATGTAGTGAATCTTCATCTGAAACAAAATGTTTCCTCTTTTTACGTTTGTTGGGTCTCCTAACGTTATCAACATGTGTTGTTAATTGCCTAGCGCCTTGGATTAACACATTTACTTTTCTGAATTTGTCTCTACTTTTAATCTTCGATTGAGTATCTTTGATAAATTCTTGATTTATTAATTCAGGTGGATCTTCCCGATTTTTATTTAATTTTTCTGTACGCTTTATCTTTTCTTCATTAATTTTTGTGTGAGCTAATTCATGCAAAAGTTGTAAATCTTTATGATACTTTTGTACGTATAGTTCTGTTATACTAATATTTTTGTTGTTGTTATTTTCATTTATAAATCCGAAAGTGATTTCATTGGGTGTTAATTTTAGATTGTTATTTAAGGTATTATTGTACGCAATAATTGCAAGTTTTAATTTTTGTTCAAATGAATAAGATTTTCTCTCATGCGAGATAAGTCTTAGTAATTCGCTTAGTGTTAAATGAACTCTATTTAATAATCCCAAAGAATTTGAGTGATTAGTGGATGTATAATGTAATAAAATATCATTGTGGTCACAAAATTGTTTAACTAAATTGTTTTTCATTTCTGTGCCTTGATCTAATGAGATCTGTACTGGCGTAGGATAATGAGATAAATAATTTTGTAAACAATCACAAATATTGATTGCATTGTGTGTTGGAATAACTTGTGCGAACAATCTTTTTGAGAAAGTATCAACAGCAGTAAATATTATTTTCCTTTCATACTTCAAAATGTCAATCATTAATTCTCGAAAGGGTTTTTCTGGTGTTGGGGTTTGTTGAAATTTAGTTTTGATAGGTTTTCTATCATACTTTGATTTTTTACAAATTTCACATTTATTAATGTATTCTGTAATTTTGTCCTTCATATTGGGGAAATAAATTTGTTTTTTTAATTTTTCAAAAGTTTCTAATATTCCACGATGTTTAGTTTTTCCTAAATGATAGTTTTCAATAGTTTCGCGTTGTTCATTTACATTTTCTACGTCATTGATAAAGTTAAAATAACGTTTTATTCTTACAGAAGGGAATTCGTTTTCTATTATATTTTGAATCTCTTTAAAGTATTCATCGTAAGTTTTTTCTAAAGCTTTTATGTTCGGTGAACAGAAAATTCCGTAAGTCTTGTCCGGTTCTACGATCTGGTAGAGTAGCGTTTGCAAGTCATCTTTCCTGTTAATGATGAGTTCGTATCTTCTCTTGTTTCCAAATGGCTTAGAGAACTTCATGTCTTCTTTGTTTCCTCTAATGATAATAATTTGATTTTTTTCTACATTTATACATTTATCTGGTTCACATATCCAAGTTTGTTCATTGCTGGATTCTTGTGAATGAATAGTTTCTAGATCTGATTGATTTTCTGCATTTTCCGCTGTAGATGGAATATTTATTAATTCCTCCATAATTGCTTCATATTCTGTTGTTTTTTCAGCAGCTTCTTCTTGATTTTGTAATATGTCATCAATAAATACATCAATATCAATATCTACATCATCAATATCCATATCCTCTGGTTCCGTGTGGTTTACTTCATTTATATTTCTTGATAAAGCATCTGCTACATAATTTGTTTTACCATTAACATGTTTTATTTCAAATTCGAACTCCTGCAACTTCCAAATCCATTTCATAATTCGGGTGTTGCCGTTCTTCATAGAAAATATCCAAGTTAGTGGTTTATGATCGGTTTGAAGTAAAAATTTAGTTCCGTATAAATAAGGCTTAAAGTGTTGAGTCGCCCATACAGCTGCTAATAATTCTTTTTCGATAGTGCTATAATTATTTTCCGCATTTTGTAGTACTCGTGAAGCGAATGCTACAGGATGTTCAATATCATCATCGTCTTTTTGGGACAATACTGCTCCAATTGCTTTATTACTAGCATCTGTAGTTAATATGAATGATTTATTCCAATCGGGGTATTTTAAAATTGGTGCATTTGCCATAAAATCTATTAATGTCTTACAAGCCCTTTTTATCTCTTCGGTTTTATAAATTTTTGTTTTAATCGAATCTGAAATAGGTTTAGTTATTTTTGCATATCCTTTAATGAATTTCCTATAGTATCCTGTCATACCTAAGAACTGTCTTGTCGACTTTTCGTCATGAGGTACTGGAAAGTTTACTATAGTTTCTATCTTTTTCGGATCTGTTTTTAAACCTTCTTCAGTTACAATATAGCCGAGAAATTTTAGTTCTTTTTTGAAAAATTCAGTTTTATCTAATTGAATTGATAACTGATGTTCTTTTAATGCTTTGAAAACTTTTTCCAAATCTCTTAAATGTTCGTTTTCATTTTTTGAATAAATAATAATATCATCAACGTAAACCATTGCATTAGGAATATTTGATATCATCATTGTCATTGCTCTCTGAAAAGTCGGCGGTCCATTACTTATTCCGAATGGCATTCGAACAAATTCGTAATGACCATTTTCAGTAGAGAATGCTGTTTTTGGAATAGATTCTTCATACATTTCTATTTGATGAAATCCCGATGTTAAGTCAATAGTCGAAAATATTTTTGCACCTCTTAATCGATTCAGCAAATCTTCGATATTGGGTAACGGGAATTTATCTTTTATGGTAGCCTGATTTAATTTTCTATAATCGATTACCATGCGAACTTTTTTTATACCCGATGCATCCATTTTTTTTGGAACAATCCACAAAGGGGAATTATACGGCGACTTACTTGGTCTAATTATTCCGTTTTTTAATAATTTTCCAACTTCTTCGTTAATTTGTTCTTTAAATTGTTCCGGATATCTATAGTTTCGTGTATAAATCGGATTTTCATTCGTAGTTATTATTCTATGTTTTAATAATTTAGTCGGTTTTAATTTTTCATTTTCTGTTTTCAATATTTCACCGTTTTCACTTAATATTTTTGTGAGTTTTTCCGTTATCTCCGAATTTATGTGTTCGTGTCTTATAACATTTTTAATTTCATTAGTATCTTCGATATGAAACATTTCGTCTCTTTCAAGTTTGTATTTTATTCCCATTATTTTTATTTCCATGTCTTCTAAATTTATATTAGTTTTTAACATTTTCATTGTTTCGTACCCAAGTAAAATATCAAACCGTGAACTAATAGGATAAACTAAGAACTTTACTTCTTGATTAATTCCTATCAGATTTTGCAGGTTGAGGTTTACACTTTGTGTTCCTTCTGCTCGTCCTGTAGGGGTTTTTATCGCGAAGTTTTCTACGTTTATTTTAGCATCTTTCGGAATTGCTTGGGGACAAATATAATTTTTTGTTGCTCCTGTGTCAATTAACCATTTATTATTTTCTTTATCTAAGAGCTGTGGTAAATTATTTAAAAAATTAACTTCGTCACTTATTTTAATTACATTCGATCCGGTGGTTCTCCTTTGTTCGGACCTTGGTCTAAAAAATTATCTTCATTAGTTTCAAGTTGTTTTACTCTTTCAGTTAATATTCTAATTTGTTCATCTCTCTCATCCTCGGCGTAATGTACGCGATTAGAAACAGTTCTCATCGAAACCGTATTTGAATCATTTTGTTGTGGTGGATCTACTTTTTGTTGATTATTTCTCCAATTTCCGGATTCATTAAAGGATATGCAAAAATAACTAAACCTATTTCAGATTCGATTAAAACAAAAATTTATAAAACCGAAGAGATAAAAAGGGCTTGTAAGACATTAATAGATTTTATGGCAAATGCACCAATTTTAAAATACCCCGATTGGAATAAATCATTCATATTAACTACAGATGCTAGTAATAAAGCAATTGGAGCAGTATTGTCCCAAAAAGACGATGATGATATTGAACATCCTGTAGCATTCGCTTCACGAGTACTACAAAATGCGGAAAATAATTATAGCACTATCGAAAAAGAATTATTAGCAGTTGTATGGGCGACTCAACACTTTAAGCCTTATTTATACGGAACTAAATTTTTACTTCAAACCGATCATAAACCACTAACTTGGATATTTTCTATGAAGAACGGCAACACCCGAATTATGAAATGGATTTGGAAGTTGCAGGAGTTCGAATTTGAAATAAAACATGTTAATGGTAAAACAAATTATGTAGCAGATGCTTTATCAAGAAATATAAATGAAGTAAACCACACGGAACCAGAGGATATGGATATTGATGATGTAGATATTGATATTGATGTATTTATTGATGACATATTACAAAATCAAGAAGAAGCTGCTGAAAAAACAACAGAATATGAAGCAATTATGGAGGAATTAATAAATATTCCATCTACAGCGGAAAATGCAGAAAATCAATCAGATCTAGAAACTATTCATTCACAAGAATCCAGCAATGAACAAACTTGGATATGTGAACCAGATAAATGTATAAATGTAGAAAAAAATCAAATTATTATCATTAGAGGAAACAAAGAAGACATGAAGTTCTCTAAGCCATTTGGAAACAAGAGAAGATACGAACTCATCATTAACAGGAAAGATGACTTGCAAACGCTACTCTACCAGATCGTAGAACCGGACAAGACTTACGGAATTTTCTGTTCACCGAACATAAAAGCTTTAGAAAAAACTTACGATGAATACTTTAAAGAGATTCAAAATATAATAGAAAACGAATTCCCTTCTGTAAGAATAAAACGTTATTTTAACTTTATCAATGACGTAGAAAATGTAAATGAACAACGCGAAACTATTGAAAACTATCATTTAGGAAAAACTAAACATCGTGGAATATTAGAAACTTTTGAAAAATTAAAAAAACAAATTTATTTCCCCAATATGAAGGACAAAATTACAGAATACATTAATAAATGTGAAATTTGTAAAAAATCAAAGTATGATAGAAAACCTATCAAAACTAAATTTCAACAAACCCCAACACCAGAAAAACCCTTTCGAGAATTAATGATTGACATTTTGAAGTATGAAAGGACAAACTGACAAATTTGAAATAAAACAAAAACTGAAGGATATGTACATCGCATTCGCCTTGACTGAAATGCTAACCTGCCGTTCGACGATAGGTCGCCGAATTCAACTTAGATCTTGAGAGAAAATCCTGATACCGAAATCATTAATATTCATTGAATATTATCGGGGCCGCATGAGCTGGCTAATTGCTACTTTTCGTCATCGCTGATAGTTACCTTGCCGTTTTCACGGGGGCTATTTAACGTCATTCCCTTCGTGTACATAATAATATCAGAGCAAAACTTCTACCTTCAAAGTCCAAGTTAACTGTGTGACCTGGGTGTTTCACGAAGTGAGAATAAACGCAGAAACTTTTTTTTTTTTATAATATATCTATTGGAAATAAAAAAAAATTATTCTGGATCATTATTCCCTGAAAATATCAATAAGATAGAAGTGAATATGTCTAGCCGATGAAAGCAAATAACATGCAATAATCTGATAACTTGCCTTATGAGCGCGCTCGCCTTATGCTGGTGTTATGACTTGGAGGTTAGTCATCTTAGCTACTGTTTAGTGTATTTGATCTTACCGGAGTCCCACATATCAGGTGGTAGTTATGGACAGTGATTTTACAGGACACTATGTGTGATCGGATGACTTAGATAAATGAACATTTAAATCACTTTAGATACATCGATACATCGGAGTTGTGTGGGATCAAGGATGCCCCCATATCTGCTGTTATTTAAATATATCCTCAAAAATTTACTTTAAGTTATATAATAATTAAAAAAAAACAATGGGATACCAATTCCGGATAAATTCTTAAGAGGTTTAGCATTTGGCACTCACGAAAAAAAAATAAAAACACTTATAAGACAAAAATTATAAATATAAATATATGTCCCAATTTTGTCTTACAAAGCAATTTTGTGTGGATCGATGGAACATAATCCGGATATTGAATAACGGGATACAATGAAGAGCTTTATTATTCGCAACAAAAATAGGATTTTAACAACATAAATATAATTTATAATTAATAAATTATTCTATATAGTTAAAAAACACAGGATTACATACAAATAGTTTTATGTACCCAACATGTCATTTACCTAGGAAAGACTTGGGGTCTAGGATATACGTATATGCGCGTTTATTTAACTCCATACTGGGCTTGTTTGTTTGACTTTTTTTTATTTTATTTATTACTTTTATTAGTTATTGACTTTGATTTTTTCCCAAAACGGGAAACCTAAATGGTTATCCACGTACGCGCCATTCTACGGACAATTGTCTCTGCCTACCTTCAGCAGAGTATTTTTCCAGATTGTTGTTCATGATCCAGTTATATGTCCAACTTTGAGCCCAGGTATTAATTTTAGGCAGGCCATTTTACCATAAAAAGGTTTTTTTTTTTCTTATTTGTTCATTTATTCGATTTTTTTTTTTGCTGCAGTTTGTTTACATATTTGTTTACGGTAGTCCAAAATTGTTTTTTTGTCAACTCTTTTGAAACCCGTTGAAAAATAATTCAAAGACTATTCTGTAACAAATTAACTTTACTATTACAGATTGATTACATTATTTTATATAGTGATTGGCTTAAATGAAATATCTAACAAATCCCAATTGAAAAACGACGTTTACAAGTGTTGAATAAGTGACTAGAACTAATACCACATACTATCTTAAAAAAGTAAGATTATTCAATATTGTTAATGTTATAATAACAACATTGTTGTTAATTATTCACAACGTCAATATTGGATTCAAAAAGATTCGTCCTGTGGCCTTTAATTATTTAACTCACCAAAAAAGGTGATACAATAGATAATGCTTGTTTATTTATGTTGTATAGGATAAATGAGTAGTTACTGGAACAAAAAAAGTAGGGAATCCGGTTAAGAAAACCGGATCTAAGATTGAGAGGTAGCATCATTGTGCCCACCACGCTATTACCTCAATGCCTACCAACTACATTATTAGTTGTTAGACCACGGATTAATTAATTAAAGTGAAGTTCAAGTGACAATAAACACAATTTAAAAAAATTCATTAAGTTGCTAAAAACACATTTTATTTTAATGTTCACTGAGCTCAAGCCGGTGGGTTTTGCGGTTTTAACTCCCGCCGGGCCGAGTTTGAATTTATTTCTGTAGCAGTTCCCTGGAAGCAATTTTGGCTGGAAAACTTAAAACAAGTGTCGTTCATCTCCTCCATTCTTAAGTCAAGACTTACGACATTGCCTTCTCTCTCCTGTGCCGGAGTGGGTTTCGAATCCGCATGTGCGTGGTTTAATTGCCAATGGAAACTGAGATTCTGTTAACAAAACAAAAAAAAAAATGGTGCTGAACAATGCTCATTTAGAGCATGAATATGAAGTGTCTCTGTATGAAGGAGGTGTACTTTCCAAAACAACACCTCCTTTCTTTTCTTGTAGTAATTGAAGGTAAGGGTGTGAATATCTTCATAACAACATAAACCGCATAACGATTTAAACTAGTTGATATTATGATCTGTTAACTTACAAGTTCGTTAAGTCAAAGACATTTTGCTAATATACATGTTTATATAGACATTAGTTTTATATATCAAATATAAATGATAATTGTATAACATGATTATATAATATAATAATAAAAAAAATGCAGCAGTAAACAAATATAATAAAATTGTCATAAAATAACAAGGTGAAACGTACTGAATACATGAATTTGATTTTTTTTAAGTATGTCCGAATCTCTTTTTGATTCCTCGTTTTTACTGTTCTTAACGATTAATAGAAAACTAAATTTTAAAACGGTCAATATTTCCTGAGCTGCTAGATACTTGGTTGTGGGTATAGTTACGATAAGGGTCATGGTTGTGGGTATAGTTACGATAAGGGTCATGGTTGTGGGTATAGTTACGATAAGGGTCATGGTTGTGGGTATAGTTACGATAAGGGTCATGGTTGTGGGTATGCTTACAAATACTATTACGGATATGATGTTTGCTGTATTTGTGGGCATGATTGCGGGTACAGGTATCGCTGTGGTTGTGGAAGCACGCAAAGTGACTGTTATGGGTATGGCTACAGGTAATGGTTTAGTTAACGGTAACGGTATGATTGCTGGTTTGGTCAAGGTTACGGTTATGAGTATGTTAGGTTATGAGTTTCGTTAGAGATAATTATGGCCATGTGTTGTTTTTTTTTACTTTAAGTGAGGTAATGGTAACTGGTACAGGTATGGTTGCAGTAATGAGTATGGATATGGTTTCGGTAAGGCCATAATAAATAATATTGGTATGGTTACTGGTAGTCCATAATACAGGTATGGTTAAGGTTACTGGCATAGTCACGGCTATAGTTAGGAGTATGGTTATGGTCACAGTTATTGGCATTATTATGGTTGCGTTATACTTATGGATAGTTATACTTACATGTAACACTGTTACTGTAACGCCCCAAGTTTTTTTTTTCATTTAATGTTATTTCGTACCGTATCGTTTTAACGATCACTATAGCTGATCATATTTAGAGCTAGAAATACGGCTACCTAGGACCTAAATGAAAGAGAGATTCTTCCTGCTCGGGAATCAATCCCTTAAAAGTACGGGTGTAGTTTCAGTAAGGTCCATAATACGGGTATGGGTACCGTTAAGATTCCAGTCAACAACAATTTATTAAGATAAAATTACAATCTGCCTTTTATTAGGCAATGAGTAATTGAGATAAGTGTCATCATTCATACCATATTTACAATTCATCATTCACTCGCTCATTCATACAATATTTACAAACAGCCCAGAGGCCCCCCAAGTCCACATGGTTGTCACCTCCCTCGCATGCGAAGGAGGAAGCGGAGTTCCGGGGAGTCCCCCACGCCCCTACGTCAGCCGCGTCACTGGATAAGAGCCAGCGGAGGCTGACCAAGAGCGCGAGAGCCACAGTCGCTCAGGACATGATTAGAAAAACTGGCCATTGCCAGGACTCCCACTGTCACTTATTTATAGCAGGTCACGAGGCCACTGCCGTTTAAGTCTCCGAGGAGGATTATAGGGATGAGTGGTGCAGTGCAATGACTGTGCTAGGGAATTAGGGTGGTTGGATAGGTTACCATGGAATTTCATGAACTTGGAAGGGATGAGTTCAAGAATATAGGGTATATTCAGATCATTGTGAAGGGTTTTGTAGCTGACGTAATAAGGGGCATTTACTATTGTTCTTAGGACTTTTGATTGAAAGGATTGGATGCGCTTGATATTCGACTTTTTTGCTGTCCCCCATAGCTCTATTCCGTATGTCCAGATTGGCTTAAGTATAACCTTGTAAATAAGTAGTTTGTTTTCTATTGAGAGGTGGGATGTCCTTCGAAGTAGTCTGTACAGTTGTCCAAAGCGTCTGTTTAGTTCTCGTCTTTTTATTCTCGTGTGTGGGTTCCATGTCAGTCTTTTGTCGAGATGGAAGCCTAAATACCGTACTGTCTCAGACACAGGGAGAGGAATTGAATTTAAAAAGACTGGCGGACAAGACTTGCGGCAGAGGGTATGTGGGAACATTTTCCTTCATTGACTTTGATTCGCCATTGGTTGCACCAATACTCGATCTCGTCAAGGTGTTTTTTAAGGTTTTGGGATGCTATATCAGGGTCTGGATGGGTTGACAGGACTGCAGTGTCGTCTGCAAATGTTGCCAAGAAGGCATTGGTAGTAGAGGGGACATCAGCAGTGTATAGATTATAGAGGATGGGACCCAGGACGCTGCCCTGTGGAACTCCTGCTTTAATGGGATAGTAGTTAGAATATTCCAAACCACAGCGGACTTGGAAGAAGCGGTTTGAAAGGTAGGATTGTAGGATTACGAATAGGGTTTGCGGTGAATTTCCTTTGAGTTTGTAAAGCAAACCTGCGTGCCAGACCCTGTCAAAAGCTTGAGCTATGTCCAGAAAGGCAGCAGTGCAATACTGTTTGGTTTCAAGGGTATGTGAACCGTTAAGATTATGGTAACTTTTATGAATCTACGTTAATGCTCTTCCTTTATTTTGAAAATTTATAAAATAAATTACCCCTATTACATGTTACATTATTACATTTCAAAAGGTTCGCTAGGTGTTACTCTAACAGAATTTAGTCAATGGAACTTGTAAAGGGCGTACATACAACAATAAACAGTTCAGTGCCTTTATAAATGAAAATCCTATTCGTATCATGTTACTGTACGCGGGGCGCTGCATGATAAAAAGTATATTTCTTCAACCACGTAACACAAAAACTTTTGTTAAGTAAGGGAACTTTTCGGCCGGGCATCGGCTTATTTCGACGAGAAAGGGAAGAAAAACTTTTCATCTACACATTTATCAATCTTGCTCAAAAATATGTATGAAACTCTTTTTGTTTTCTCTTAAATCCCGAATTATAACTTACACGATTAAATGCCTGGCGCAAACTAGTTTTCATTATTAGGCAGCGAATTCAAATTTACCGAATAAAGATAAAATTTATTAGCCTGAACTTCGCCCAATAAACTGGTATCTTAGTAAATTTATTTTAGCACATTTGGTGTTGTCTAATTACCTTTGTTAGTAATCCTATTGGAGGAAATTTTAATTGTTATCGAACACAGTAGTAACTAGGCCAGGATATTTTATCTCATTCAATGATGATTATTTAAATTTTCACAATACACGTTACATCCAATTCTGTTAGAATAGTTTTTGTACATACAACTAGTGTATTATAAAAAATAATAACTTATATATATATAATGAGCTTTATTATGATAAAATTACAATCTGCTTCATTGGGCAATAAGTAATTGTGATAAATGTTTTCATTCATACCATATTTACAATTTTCATTCACTCGTTCATTCATACAGTATTTACAAATAGCCCAGAGACCTCCCGAATCCACATGGTTGTCACCTCCCTCGCATGCGAAAGAGGAAGCGGAGTCTTGGGAAGTCCCCCACGCTCCTCCGTCAGCCGGATAGTAACTTAAACGATACTCCTAAAAAATATTTCATATAAAGGAGGGTAAACTTTATACGAGTACTTAAAATTGTTGGCATGTTGTGTCAAGCTTTCAGCGTTGAAGCGTTTAAACCAAAGCGCTAACATATTTTGATTAAGCGCCCCTTTACAGTCCACAGAAGGAATTCCTTCAGCCGCCTACAAACTCGATACTTTTTTCTGTTAGTGTCTTGAAAAAGTCTAGTGTCTTGAAGTCCTAGAATCAAAAATATTTTTAAAAGAGGGTTCGGGTACATAATTGGTTATAGATTAATCCATATAGTTATAGTGCACCCGTGCTAGCATTCTAAGAACTATGAATCACCCCTTTGCTGACTCTTATTTAAACCCGTGAGAATCAGAGAAGGAGGTCAGTCTATTGTATCTCATTAGCCCGTCACTATGCTAGATTAGATCTGTATATTACCATGTCATTTATGTTTGTTATTCAAAATAAATCTTTTTAAAAAGTCTTGTGTGCTTTGAAGATATTTAACTGGCGCCCGAACGAGGTACTTGGGAGGAATTTTGAAGGTATTTAAAGTAACTTTGCGGAGCTTAGAATCGTGTGTAATACCGAAATCAAGCAGCATAACTACTTCTCTCCGTCTTGAGGAAGATTGCCACTGCGTATACAAGTATAGCAAGCATTCTCCACGACTACAGAGGTATCTTTCAACTTTCTGAAGATTTTCAAATCTTATCACCCGAGTTTCAAAACTATTTGTTGAGACTTCGCAGCACCAAGGAAGAAGATTTTTCCACTGAAGACAACATACTTGATGGTAATTATAAGTAATTATAAGTTTATTTTATGTCAAATTTACAGGATAGATTAAACCAATTAAGACAAGTACATACAACTTTTAATCTAGATAATATTGATCAATTACTATTAGAAAATACAAATTCAGAGATGGCTATGGAAATAAAAGATCATGATTTTAAATTAATTCCGGAATATGATGGTGATCCTTTACAATTAGTAGATTTTATTAGAAATACAAAATTTGTGTATGACTTATATTGTAAAGATGATAACCAATATAAAGATATAAACCATTCAAAATTAGTATTAACTTTATTAACTAACCTAAAAGGAAAAGCAAAAATTGCAACCTATGATAAGGAATTCACTAGTGTGACAGAAATTTTAACATTCCTTAAACGTAAATATCAAGATACGCGAACGAGAGAGCAATTAATATCAGAATTACTCAATACTAAATCGTACCATAACGAAAACCCACATGATTACTTAGAAAGATTAGGTAAGAAAAGATGCGATTTATATGCTCGCGTGTATGCCGACTCGGAAATAGTAGGAAATTCCATGGTAACCTATCCAACCACCCTAATTCCCTAGCACAGTCATTGCACTGCACCACTCATCCCTATAATCCTCCTCGGAGACTTAAACGGCAGTGGCCTCGTGACCTGCTATAAATAAGTGACAGTGGGAGTCCTGGCAATGGCCAGTTTTTCTAATCATGTCCTGAGCGACTGTGGCTCTCGCGCTCTTGGTCAGCCTCCGCTGGCTCTTATCCAGTGACGCGGCTGACGTAGGGGCGTGGGGGACTCCCCGGAACTCCGCTTCCTCCTTCGCATGCGAGGGAGGTGACAACCATGTGGACTTGGGGGGCCTCTGGGCTGTTTGTAAATATTGTATGAATGAGCGAGTGAATGATGAATTGTAAATATGGTATGAATGATGACACTTATCTCAATTACTCATTGCCTAATAAAAGGCAGATTGTAATTTTATCTTAATAAATTGTTGTTGACTGGAATCTTAACGGTACCCATACCCGTATTATGGACCTTACTGAAACTACACCCGTACTTTTAAGGGATTGATTCCCGAGCAGGAAGAATCTCTCTTTCATTTAGGTCCTAGGTAGCCGTATTTCTAGCTCTAAATATGATCAGCTATAGTGATCGTTAAAACGATACGGTACGAAATAACATTAAATGAAAAAAAAAACTTGGGGCGTTACAGTAACAGTGTTACATGTAAGTATAACTATCCATAAGTATAACGCAACCATAATAATGCCAATAACTGTGACCATAACCATACTCCTAACTGTAGCCGTGACTATGCCAGTAACCTTAACCATACCTGTATTATGGACTACCAGTAACCATACCAATATTATTTATTATGGCCTTACCGAAACCATATCCATACTCATTACTGCAACCATACCTGTACCAGTTACCATTACCTCACTTAAAGTAAAAAAAAACAACACATGGCCATAATTATCTCTAACGAAACTCATAACCTAACATACTCATAACCGTAACCTTGACCAAACCAGCAATCATACCGTTACCGTTAACTAAACCATTACCTGTAGCCATACCCATAACAGTCACTTTGCGTGCTTCCACAACCACAGCGATACCTGTACCCGCAATCATGCCCACAAATACAGCAAACATCATATCCGTAATAGTATTTGTAAGCATACCCACAACCATGACCCTTATCGTAACTATACCCACAACCATGACCCTTATCGTAACTATACCCACAACCATGACCCTTATCGTAACTATACCCACAACCATGACCCTTATCGTAACTATACCCACAACCAAGTATCTAGCAGCTCAGGAAATATTGACCGTTTTAAAATTTAGTTTTCTATTAATCGTTAAGAACAGTAAAAACGAGGAATCAAAAAGAGATTCGGACATACTTAAAAAAAATCAAATTCATGTATTCAGTACGTTTCACCTTGTTATTTTATGACAATTTTATTATATTTGTTTACTGCTGCATTTTTTTTATTATTATATTATATAATCATGTTATACAATTATCATTTATATTTGATATATAAAACTAATGTCTATATAAACATGTATATTAGCAAAATGTCTTTGACTTAACGAACTTGTAAGTTAACAGATCATAATATCAACTAGTTTAAATCGTTATGCGGTTTATGTTGTTATGAAGATATTCACACCCTTACCTTCAATTACTACAAGAAAAGAAAGGAGGTGTTGTTTTGGAAAGTACACCTCCTTCATACAGAGACACTTCATATTCATGCTCTAAATGAGCATTGTTCAGCACCATTTTTTTTTTGTTTTGTTAACAGAATCTCAGTTTCCATTGGCAATTAAACCACGCACATGCGGATTCGAAACCCACTCCGGCACAGGAGAGAGAAGGCAATGTCGTAAGTCTTGACTTAAGAATGGAGGAGATGAACGACACTTGTTTTAAGTTTTCCAGCCAAAATTGCTTCCAGGGAACTGCTACAGAAATAAATTCAAACTCGGCCCGGCGGGAGTTAAAACCGCAAAACCCACCGGCTTGAGCTCAGTGAACATTAAAATAAAATGTGTTTTTAGCAACTTAATGAATTTTTTTAAATTGTGTTTATTGTCACTTGAACTTCACTTTAATTAATTAATCCGTGGTCTAACAACTAATAATGTAGTTGGTAGGCATTGAGGTAATAGCGTGGTGGGCACAATGATGCTACCTCTCAATCTTAGATCCGGTTTTCTTAACCGGATTCCCTACTTTTTTTGTTCCAGTAACTACTCATTTATCCTATACAACATAAATAAACAAGCATTATCTATTGTATCACCTTTTTTGGTGAGTTAAATAATTAAAGGCCACAGGACGAATCTTTTTGAATCCAATATTGACGTTGTGAATAATTAACAACAATGTTGTTATTATAACATTAACAATATTGAATAATCTTACTTTTTTAAGATAGTATGTGGTATTAGTTCTAGTCACTTATTCAACACTTGTAAACGTCGTTTTTCAATTGGGATTTGTTAGATATTTCATTTAAGCCAATCACTATATAAAACAATGTAATCAATCTGTAATAGTAAAGTTAATTTGTTACAGAATATTCTTTGAATTATTTTTCAACGGGTTTCAAAAGAGTTGACAAAAAAACAATTTTGGACTACCGTAAACAAATATGTAAACAAACTGCAGCAAAAAAAAAAATCGAATAAATGAACAAATAAGAAAAAAAAAAACCTTTTTATGGTAAAATGGCCTGCCTAAAATTAATACCTGGGCTCAAAGTTGGACATATAACTGGATCATGAACAACAATCTGGAAAAATACTCTGCGTAGAATGGCGTGTATGTGGATAACCATTTAGGTTTCCCGTTTTGGGAAAAAATCAAAGTCAATAACTAATAAAAGTAATAAATAAAATAAAAAAAAGTCAAACAAACAAGCCCAGTATGGAGTTAAATAAACGCGCATATACGTATATCCTAGACCCCAAGTCTTTCCTAGGTAAATGACATGTTGGGTACATAAAACTATTTGTATGTAATCCTGTTTTTTTTAACTATATAGAATAATTTATTAATTATAAATTATATTTATGTTGTTTAAATCCTATTTTTATTGCGAATAATAAAGCTGTTCATTGTATCCCGTTTATATTCAGTTATTCAATATCCGGATTATGTTCCATCGATCCACACAAAATAGCTTTGTAAGACAAAATTGGGACATATATGAATATATTTATAATTTTTGTCTTATAAGTGTTTATTTTTTTTTTCGTGAGTGCCAAATGCAAAACCTCTTAAGAATTTATCCGGAATTGGTATCCCATTGTTTTTTTTTAAATTATTATATACCTTAAAGTAAATTTTTGAGGATATATTTCAATAACAGCAGATATGGGGGCATCCCTGATCCCACACAACTCCGATGTATCGATGTATCTAAAGTGATTTAAATGTTCATTTATCTAAGTCATCCGATCACACATAGTGTCCTGTAAAATCACTGTCCATAACTACCACCTGATATGTGGGACTCGGGTAAGATCAAATACATTAAACAGTAGCTATGACGACTAACCTCCAAGTCATAACACCAACATAAGGCAAGTTATCAGATTATTTGCTTTCATCGGCTAGACATATTCACTTCTATCTTATTGATATTTTCAGGGAACAATGATCCAGAATAATTTTTTTTTATTTCCAATAGATATATTATAAAAAAAAAAAAAAGTTTCTGCGTTTATTCTCACTTCGTGAAACACCCGGGTCACACAGTTAACTTGGACTTAGAAGGTAGAAGTTTTGCTCTGATATTATTATGTACACGAAGGGAATGACGTTAAATAGCCCCCGTGAAAACGGCAAGGTAACTATCAGCGATGACGAAAAGTAGCAATTAGCCAGCTCATGCGGCCCCGATAATATTCAATGAATATTAATGATTTCGGTATCAGTATTTTCTCTCAAGATCTAAGTTGAATTCGGCGACCTATCGTCGAAGGGCTGGTTAGCATTTCAGTCAAGGCAAATGCGATGTACATATCCTTCAGTTTTTGTTTTATTTCAATGTTTGTTAGATTTGGGCTTGAGTTGAACTGATCGCTTTTTAAACCTCTGCAGGAGGCTAATAATTGACTATGTTTAAGTACAATCAACAAACAAGTTTTATTCACTTTATAAGAGTTCACTCTTACAGGTCGGTTCTGAGAACAATAGTAAATGCCCCTCATTACGTCAGCAATAAAACCCTTCATAACGATCTTAATATACCTTACATTATTAAACTCATCCCTTCCATGTCCATGAAATTCTATAGTAACCTATCCCGTAGCACATTGATTGCAATGCACCACTCATCGCTATAATCCTCCGCGGAGACTGAAACGACAGTGGCCTCGTGACCTGCTATAAATGCGTGACAGTGGAAGTCCTGGCAATGGCCAATTCTCCAATCATGTCCTGAGCGTATGTGGCTCTCGCGCTCTTCGTCAGCCTCCACTGGCTTGTATCTGGTGACGCAGCTGACGGAGGAGCGTGGGGGGCTTCCCAAGACTCCGCTTCCTCTTTCACATAGCGAGGGAGATGACAACCATGTGGATTTGGGAGGCCTCTGGGCTGTTTGTAATTATTGTAGGAATGAGCGAGTGAATGATGAATTGTAAATATGGTATGAATGAGAACATTTATCTCATCCATTTATTGCCTAATAAGGTATATTGTAATTTTAGCACAATAAAGAAATAATATAATTATTACAACAACGGGTGCTTGTATCAGCAGGATACATTCCCACTTATAACATAACTATATTTTTTCTAATTTTACAAATTTGTAAACATTATTCACAATTAAGACATAGTAATTAATTTTACTTATTTAATTTAAAAAGACGATGGTAATAAAAAGCGGGGGCAAGTATCTGTCGGATACAAAAACAGCTAACGGAAGCGAAGACTGCCTGATATTCATTGAGTAGACAACAGGAAGAAGATAAACGGGAGGGGGCAGGTTCAAGTTCATGACTTTGATGGGTATCGCAAAAAACTAAGTCGATGTATCTATCGGGTACACACGAGGAGAATTAAATCAAACTGATAGTATCTTCTCTGGAAAAGTTTTAAAAAAGCGACACATTTTTCCATTTGTAATTGGACATTTACAATCAAAAATTGTGTAAATATGTATATTTAAATAGTGCTAGTCAGTGAATAGGTATTTTTATCGTGGGTACAATGACAAACAGCATCCCTTTGTAAATTTTCAGTCCAATGAGAAGTTGTATTTAATTTAATTCAATAAATGTACACTTAAAACATGACTACTTAGAATTATTTAACAGTTCAGATATACTTCGATTAATATTGTCTGTGAATCTGTTTACTTCCTACGAAACTGTTTAAAACTTACTAACTCTGCCTGAGTTTGAAGTATTACTTTTATAATAAATAAAATTATGGAAACAAGTCAGTCTCCGGAAAAATGTGCACAGGGCTAGTTTATGAAACCTCTTTGGCCCAGCTCTTACAATGACAATGAATTATCGTACCGCTTTTCTTTGGCTAATAATTATAAATAATAGTAGGAAATACATCATACAACAATTGACCATATGAAATAAATTATTGCTTATATTTATCTGACGACAAATCAGTTTAGTATGAAATGCAACTACTGAGTACCTATCAACGAAAACTGTCAACTAGGTCATGTACCCCCCATTCAACACAAACACCGTTCGCGGACGGGACTCCCCGCGTGACGGTTTTCTGCCCAATATACTTCCCACAAAACGTATTGAACTCGAACAGTCAAAAACATACCAGGACAGTAACAAATCAGACAGATTTTTTTGACAAAAAAGGGACTACTCAATGGGAAACTCCAGCCCATCGACTCGTTGCGGATGGTGTGTTAGTCCCGATACAGTGTCACTGTTAACGTCCATTACACATGCTAATGAACCGTCGAAGGCCAGCCGACAATGGGGAATAGGGAATCAGTTCTAATGACCGCTCCTGAGCCACTTCAACTCCACGAACTTTATCGCCGATATTAACTCTCTTCAAATGCTCAGGGACCTAAAGGAGTGGGTCGGTCTCTCTTTGGAGTGCTAACGTTGGGCGAAGAGGTCAGAACTCACTGCATGTTCGCAAAACTTAGGCGCCCAATACACTCCGTACTCAGCTGGATGTTCGGTATTCGGGTAGTAGCAAGACCAGCTGGGTGCGTTGTACTACCTGAGCTGCAGCAAAAGACTAGAGTAACCAGTGTCTAGGCGACAGTTGAATAGACGAATCTACTGTGACCTGCTGACGATTGTGCATAAGTGTGCCCCTATTGAAAAAAGTCATATACAGTGCAATTTTGGTAATCCGTGTTCAGTTAATCCGTAAATCCCGCTTATTCATAACGTATTGTTGGAACAATCGCAGATATTCGTACAAAAATCAATGAATTTTTTTTTTATCAAGAATAAGTTAGTAGATACATATTTTGTTGTTTTTTAATCCTCAATAATTCGTAATGCCGCTATTTAGAAAATTTCGATAATTCGTAATATACCGAAATACGAATTATCAGGATTGTACCGAATAAGCTTGCAAATAAGAACCCCCCCCCTCTCTCTCTATTATTGCCTCATTCATGTATAGTTTGATGAATGAATATCATAAATTCAAATTACGAATTGCAATGATGATTGCATACAAGGCAGAAATTTCATCATATTCTTCTAACTAGAATGACATCCCCAATGAAGTGCAGAGCCAATCATCATATTGACTTTGCGATTTATAATTTTTACAATGAATTTTTTCACCATTCATACTTAATAAAATGTTTTTTTTTTTCAGCCTGTATATGTTTAATGTTCCATTTTGTAGAGTGTTAGCCTAATAAAAGTTTTTAAAAACATCTCTTGCTGATTTGGTCATTTGACTGCCTTGGTCCAAGTATACCAACCAGACCCCAACTATTTTGTTTCATCTAAGAACAAATTATAGAATATCGAGTGGCAGTCCCGTATTTGTTGTTCATGGTAAATTTATAGTTAGAAACAGTTACAATTCAAAACTGATTTTACATCGGCAGGACACTTAAATCGGTGGAGGGCTGCCATGGTTTCCACGGGCTAAGGATTGGGGACCCCTGAACTAGACGATCCTATTCAGTTAAAAAAAAATGTATTCACATTTTTAATGATATTCATGTACTAGTCCACCAAAGTACGACAAAAAAAATCAAATTTCGTTAATCAAGGCGCCGAGATTTTTTATTAATTCAACTAAACCTAAACGGAACTAATATTCAAAAATCAGCGAAAAGCTCAAAAATATTGCTATTCATCATGATATTGTAATTGTGAAATAACAGATCATTGATCTTCAGTATAAATAAGACACTCAAGGATGGAGATGAAAGGAAACGCCGGGAAAGTCTTTTCTTATTAGCCATAAAGATGATCGCCAGTTTTATCAGACCCCCCTCGCCCCCCCAACATTCGTTTGCATCGGAGCAGTGCAAGAGAGGTCTTATTATTGTTTAGTCAAGGGACAATTGTTCCTCAGAATTTATTCGGGATATTATTATTCATAAAATTCAGTTTAGAGGCCATTTGAAGTCAAGAGGGGGAGGAGATAAAGGAGGAAGGGCCGGAAATACATAAGCCTAATAAATTGTCATCTGGCAGTTCGTTAAGGCGGGCAATTATCGTAATCGGAGGTTCCCCGAAAGGAATAAGGGTGTACTCAGCGCCGCCCCTAGCTACTAGCCCCAACCCCTCCACCCCTTGGAGTCGAAGGCGGATGAATATTTTAGCAGCGGTATGGCCGGAATTTCATCCGCTGTTTTAAATAAAAAGTTGCAGGAGCTGTTTGTTCAAAAATTAACGAAGTATTTTTCTTAGCTTTCAGATAAGGACGGAAAAGGTAAACGTACCTACCCCCTCCCCCTCATGCTGCCCCTCTTTCTTTAAATATTTGATCTTCGTCAGCACTGTATCACATTAAATATCCCGGAATACTCTTTTATTTTTTTGAAACGAAAGTAGGAACGGACGGCCATTCCTACTTTGTCTGTTCATAACTTGTGTATTTTTTTTTCCTCTTTCCCTTGTAGTTTTCTCTGAGAAGAGAATAAAACTGGAAAAGTCTCCTCCCGTCTCTGAAACTTTAAGCTTTTCGAATCTGAATCATTGCTTAATATTTACTTTCCACATTTATATTTTATACAATCCTAAAACAAGAAAAAAGATTTATCAAAATAAAAGCTTATTATTATTAATTACCAGCCGTGGTATGAAATTTCACTGCTTTTAAAATTATTTTAGATCAAAAAGTCCCGGAAAAGTTCGTTAAATTTATCTGAAATATCGCACTTAAAAAAACATGTAACTACTTCTTTTATTTCATAGGTTATGATTTATATACCATTTCGTGAACATGTATTAACTACAAGACAAAGGGCGTATAAAGCAAAGAAAATAGCTCAAGAGATAGACTTAAAAACTTATGATTTTAGATAAAAAATAATTCATTTCATTTGTTAATACTCAACAAATAAAAACAATGAAAAAACTAAAACACTAACATTTTTGGAATATCATCCTAATTGTTAGGAGTACATTCCCTCCTGCTCTTTCCAAAAACTGTTTTACGAAATAATTGAAATATAATTGAGGTTTTTGTTTCAGTATAAATGAATAAAACAAGCAATAATTACAGTAATTATGATTAACTTAAACCTTAAATTGTTGCAATAGTATTGGAGTCCCTGACTGTAATCTTACACATTCCGCTTAATAGTTTTTAATCTATAATAATTTTTATGAATAAAAATTTAATAAAGACTCACTTAAGGGAAACAATTTTTTATGTATGAACTAAAGTGCTGTAATAAACTAGTTTATATTTTCAACTTGACGAATTTTATTATTATTGTATTCTAGTTGTTGAGTGTAATATGTGATAATGGAAGGATAGTCACTTAGGAAGCAACGAGTGGAAAGGAGCCTCTCTCAACCCTTTCAAATACATCATTGAATATTATATTGGCGGGGAGAGAATACAGATGCTCAATAAATTACCAGCTCTAAGCGCCTGTTTCAAAGAAAGGCCCAATTAATGATTTAAAAACCGCAAAAATGATGTGTAAATAACAGTAGCTACCAATTTAAAATAAGTTGTAAATATTGTCTAACATGTTCTCAAACGTGGTGGTAAATTGTTTTTTTAGAGTCGAGGCGTTCAGGAAGATAGTTAGCTTAAAACGATTTGTTTATGTCAATAAGTATCATATAGGGCATATATTACACATAGACGGAATCGTATGGCATGTATTTGTGCAAATAAATGTCCAACGTTCGTTAATAGCCATGGCAGTTGATATTCATCCCACATTGCTCACCCTAACAAATGGGTGTAAATTTATTTCGACCCGGGATCTGGAATGCGGTTATATATGGACCAAGCACACCTCCTGGGATCAGAAGAGATGCAGCCATGTTTTTGACACGTCCTGTACTAATATTAGAACTGATAAAGGGCTAAAAAAAGAGTACTTGAAGGACGGTTCGGCTTGTTTGTAAAGGGCGAGGGAGTGCGGCCTGCTCATGAGAATTTTCATTCTCAATTCTCACTCCGAAATATGCTGACACTAACAGATATTCAGATGTAAGAAGTATACATGTAGTTGTTAATAATTTTTTTTTTTGAAAGTTCTTTATTTATTAAATTACAATTTGCTTTTCCAGAATTCGTAATTGTGTTTTAAGAGCTCGTGCATACTTTATACACTATTCCACTCTCTAAGTATGTACAGTAGACACTTATACCAAAATCTGCATCGGAGCCCCCTGTTGAAGAATTTTGGGGGTAACGAAATCCCCTCTCACTCTTTGACCGTTTCGCTACAGAACTAGTTAATATATCTTATTCTATCCGATTAGTTCATTCGAGACTAAGTCTTTGTTAGATTCAAGGAATTTGATTTTCCGAAGCCTTTCAATTTCAGTAAATTATAATTAATTAACTTTTGACGTTAACAGTATCAGTTATAGGTTCTATTGTGGGTAACAACAATCAATTCTTTCAAAAATTAAGGTTAAAGTTGAATCTATGAAGTGATTTTGTCTGTTGAACTCATTGTGCCAACTTCTTCACTACGGACAAATAGAAGTTACCTTCTTCGCGGACCAAAAAACACCCGCCTACTTTATATAAATAAATCTTCGGCGTCAGTTTAGAGACGCTAGCAAACTAGTAAACTAGCAGTTTACGATCCGGCCACCACATGAGCTCACTAGGGGCGATGGCGAAAGGTACTCTCAAAGGCTGGGCCCAGGAATGATGATCTGCCTATATAAGTCAGACATTCTGAGGTTTACATTATCTGCTTAGCATGCGTTGTATGGCAGTAACATAAGCCATCTGCAGCTTAATTTATATTAGTGTTATATAGATTTAATTTTTTTTTAATATATTAAATTAGGGGTGGATCTGTCTGCCTCCACGGTCATCCTAGTGGAGTTCCCTGGCCTTTCCCAGGTAAACTAGCATATCCCCTTCCACGCAGACGACGACCTCTGTGGCCCTATAAAATGTACCAAGTAGCGTCTCCCCTAGCGGCCCAGTCTGCCTCTTTCCGGTTCACACTCGCCTTTGTGATCCGGAGGGTTTTCGCCTACCCTCAGATACCGAGTGTGAACATGTGGTCATTCCAAGACCGCGTAAACTACCTATAGTACCTGTTAGGTCCCAAATATTTTTTTTATTATTTTTTTCCCTCACGTAATTATAACAATTAATTTTATTTATTTGTTAAAAGAAAAACCAAGATTGTAATATTTTGTTGTATTCAGATGTATAATTAGGAATTAAGGTTGTTTACGTCTAAGCAAGTTATAAGGTGAACTCTAATGCGATCAGCATCGACTTTGTTTTGGCATTGCGGATCAACTCCGATCGTCAGCGAATTACCGGCTCAGTTCCATGAGATTTGCGAATGAAGAAGGACCCTCGGAAATTTTTTGATTGATGATGACCCCACATTCACACTACTTCTTCATCGCTGACTGTACACCGGATATCCACCACCCCACCCACGCTACCAATTGTTTGGAGAGTGAACATTGTGAAGAATTTTTTCTTCTCCACTTTGGGATCACCGGTAAGAAGTTATTTTGCTATTACACACACCAACTATCTCCAGATTCAGCTCACACCATTCTTCTACATGCAAGAATAGAAGGCTATTGACTTTTGGTGATTGACACTATTAAATTTAGTAAATATAGAATTTAAATCATTTTTATTTTTATTAAAGCAAAAAGACATTTATATTTTTGTTATCTAAGTTTCTTTCATATTATATTTAGATTACTAACCCAGTTGCTAACATTACTTTTTTTTTTTATATATTCGATTTTGAAAACAAAGTGTACTTTTAATGTTCATTACATATGTATTGCCATTTTATAATTTTAGTTTTTTTGTATAATCTTTCCTCGATTATATTTTATGTACACAATCTTGTTTTGTTTTTTTTCTCTCTCTCTCTCTCTAGATAAACAAAGTTTTTTTGTTTTTTTTCCCTTTGTTTTTTGTTGTTTTTTTGGGAAAATGCAGGCACCCATTCTTGAACTTTTTTGCTGAATTTCACAGCCGGTAATTTGCAAGGGACAGAAGTTCGGCGACGTAATTTTACTAGCCCCTTCTTCCACAGTACCTATCCTGTACATCTTCCACTGAACATAGTACACTGTCGGGGCAAACCTTTTATGATCTTATGGGGTAAGATCAACAAATAAATACGATTAAAGCTGCCCACCGACTAGGCTACCAGCTAAGGTCAAAGGCCACAGGTTTATCTCTTCCCAACACCCACCGGCCAGTGACTGGTCGACGAGACCACCCCCTGCTGGCACTACCGACAAACTGAATGTAAACGTTGTTTCACCAAATTTTTATTTGTTGAGGTTTCCGACCTTCCATCTCATACTAGTTAGGACCTAATGCAAACATTTGAAAATCTCTCCTTCATCAGGTTATGTCGATAACCCAAACAAATTCGTCTACTTATTTTAAAATTTTGTTTTCTTTTAAGATATTATGACGCATGTGATACAAGGTGAAAAATTGAAGCCAGGAAGCCTTGTGGTCCCGATGTTGGAGTTCGGCCAAATCCGCTTAATAATAAAAAACATTTTCGTAGACAATTTAATGTATATAAGGCCATTAGAATGAATCTAATATATCTACAGACGACGAAAATAGACAACAGATTTTTTTTCAGCATACGTTAACACTGTCATCATTAAAGCCTCTTCTATTATTGCTGTTTATTTATATAAAGTAACCGTAAAATATTTATTTTTTTAATTACTATTGCGATTGTTTAAGACTTCACGAAACACATTGATAGAAATGGCACAAGCTTGTAAACCATTCATTTCTTCTGTCTCTCAAATTAATTTTTTTCTTACATGGAAATCGATGAATTTTGTGTTCAAAATGTTTTTTATTTGGACTTCAATTATAATTTAATGGCTCTATTGTGTGGGGTAACTTTTTAGAAATTTTACAGAAATTAGGTAATTTTCGTTGTTCAATAGTGGTAGACATACAAACGGATGAAGAAGAAGCATGTCAGAACAATATTAAAAATTACACGATTAGTGCCGGTTGTAAAAGGGTATAATTAAATATTGTTCCTCAGTTGTTTTTATTAGATTAAAATTGTGTTTAAGCAGTACCAATAGTTTAATATTTAAAAGTAAAGCTAACCAGTAACGTTTCTTATAATCCCATTTTGCTATAAAATAATAAATGTTTTTTTTTCTGGTGACGTGACGTGACATCGGGAAATAACTTCTTGCGAGATGAAGGAGTTTATTCGAAGTCCAAACGACGGTGAAAATAAACGATAAAGGAACTGGTCTGTATCATTTAATACATTATTACCTGACAAAATAGCTGTAAGAACAATTTACTCCCTTAAATATACATTTTCCCCTATACAGCTTTATTTTTTTTTTACTATTTATTTTTGTTCTAGGAACCAAGTGTGTTATACTTTTTTTTCGTATCTCAATAAATTTTTGAATGATATTTTCTAATTTGAGATATTTTTTTATTTCTTACCCCTGTGTAATGTATTGTTTCTTTTTTGTTAGCCAAAAGATGGAATATCTCTTCTACATCTAAATACCTAATTATCTCAAATTATTGGTTGAAATTGGGATGTTTTCAGTTTAGATGTGCTAAAAAATACTACTATATACCTAATCTGAAAATTAGTTGCAATTGACTCCAAAAGTTTGCACTTTTTCGTTCCTTTTCGAAACGATATGTGAACAAGCAATCAAGCCGGAAACACGCCTATAATGGTCAATAAAATAGAATAATTTAAACGTTTTATTCTAACAAGAAAAAATCTATTTATTGAAGAGTTATAGATCAATTGTATGATCAATGTGAGGCTCGTAGTGTATTACATAAATTGCCGAAAATACAAAACTTGCAGATCATGTTGGTACTAAATACAGTTTTCGCCTCACTACCAGGCTTGAGTAAGGCCCTTCAGCTGTTGGTTTCTTTGGCAGGCTTAGTACACCAGTGTAATCGAACCAACACAATTACTGAAAACGTGTCCACTAAAGGGATCAAGGGGAGGAACTGAACTCGAAACTCCACTTAAATTCACAGGGTGTTGCTCATCGAAACCATAAGGTAAATTCAGAATATCATTAAACGGTAGAATATACATATTTGCATGCCTAAACGCATTAATAGTATAAAACAGGATAATGATACCCAATCTGGGTTCCATAACACGTAATAAATATAGCATTATTAATGAAATTGAAAGGAACATCTACATTGAATTAAATTGTTACAATCACCGGGGCAGCATTCGCTGTGTTTAACGGGCTATGGCATTGCCCTAGTACATAAAACTATTTACAATTCTACCTTAAAAATAAACAAAGATAAACTGAATGGGTAACATAGCTAGTCTGCGTTTTAAAATTTTAGCTTATGGCTTAAAACACTATTTACCCGTTAAATTTACAAGCATGTAAATTACAGTGGCTCCATTCTCTTTTTATAAACTATACACGAGTACTTAGCATAATAATATCTATAAGTAATATCAACAAGACTAAACAACAACAAATATATAACAAAAAAAATATCCTTTTTAATGTCGTCCATTACCTCTACCCCTCTTCAAAACAAAAGTAGTTCTCTCCTTGAGCCACAAGTTGGCGGTGTGGATTTACCTTTGTTCTATCTCTATGGTACACGAGGCAAAATGCAGACCATCCAAGAACGGACAAATACGACATCTACTGAACATTTCGTTGTGTGTGGTGGTCCTACTTTGGCTATGATTTATTATGATTACTCATTTATACGATTTTGGTATCAATGTTTTATTAAAATTACCGTCTATTGTGAAATCTATATTTTTATACAGATTCCCGTACTGGATTCTTCGTCTCAGAGGAGAGAAACAAAATTTGTTTTGTATAGGAATACAGAAAAACAAATTAGTAAAAGTATGGGTTGTTAGACGAAACCTTGAAAACGCAGGAAAAAGGCAGGAGAATATCTGGAAACTGTCGGGGGAGAGGGGGGTCAGAAACACTCTCATCGGATCTACCGGAACTAACAGCCTCAACCCCAAGACGATTATGGTTCCACTGAAAGAGGAAAATTCCCCAAAACAAAACCACAGTCTTGTTATAACGGAATGAAGTTTTTTTCTTTTTATTTCACTCTTTCCTGGCATTTATTAGTATAATGAGGTGACCATAATTGGAAATCTGAGGGCATGGTAGGCTTTCCTTCCTAATGCGCTCTGTTCAATATGGTTGGCCACTTAGTCCATTCAACCAGTTTGAATCTAATAATTAACTTATTTATTGAAATATCATGTCTGCAGGTGGCTTCGTTACTTCCTCCAAAACAATTAACATTTTGTTTATATTGAGGGTTGAGCTGATTACTAAAGTCTGACAAATGAAGTGGTTTTGGCTAATGACCCCCACCGAAATAAAGTATAACAACTACCGTGTAAAATACTTGTGCATTAATTGCCTGTGAACGTTTCGATAAAGAACTATATTACGCATCATTACAGCACCTGTAAACAAATGAATGTAAATTTTTTTTTTTTTTCATAGCTCTCAAACTTATAAAATTAGGATGTGGGAAAAATAAAAGGAAATATGTATATGATCGCATAATATGTATATATGTGCGATCGATCAAAGAAAGGTAATGGGATGGAGCATTTAGTTAGTCTGGACGGGATCTCTTAAAGAAGAAATAAATTAAATACGGAAATATAACAAAGTTGTTCAATTTCGGTCACGTTTTCTTAAATAACCATTGAGCGTAGTTAATGCGGTTCGGATTGGCCCAGGACCCGTGTTAAAGAGACGGCAGGAAGGAGGCCTGTGGTGTCGAGCATACTCAAACAGGATCGGGAAAATCCGACGTTTCCGTCTCAATATTCCGTATTTTCATTCAGCGTTCCGATATTGCGCAGTGGTTTTCCACCGTCTTGCGCGAGGATATTTACTTTTTTTTTTAACCGCACTCTAGCAGTTATTTATGGCCACTTGTGGCCCACTTTCCGATCCGTTTCTATTAAATTATGTTATTAACGCTTGCAGACATCCACGAGGGTCTTCTGCACCCATGAACCAATAAAAAATTATTAAATCGAAATTTAACATTTTCTGAAGTTATGTAAATCCAAATCAAGAGTACGATTTAAAACTTTTGCGAAATTTCTTACTAAACATCTGAAATTTCTTTTATATAGTTAAATGCTGACACAGTTCGCTATCAGCTCACTATCGCTATGCTTACCACCGTTCATTCCCTATCCTATATATGAGCTCCTCGCTTAGAGATAAGCAATTCCCTTCAGTACATTCATGTAGTAGCTTAGCCATTTAATATTTTATTTCGACTTAGTGTATTGCAAATCAATAAAGTTCTTTTTAAAAAGTTCTACTGCTTTATAGTTGCTTTAATTATATATTTATATAATAAATACAATATATATTTAAAATTATAATAGTATATTCCTTAACACCTCTAAGCTTGCTTATTACTTTTTAGTTATAACATAAACAGTCGGACCCGCGTCGCTATTACCAGTAACTATTAAAATTAATCAAATCCCGGCTCAGAGCAATATACAGTAAAGTGCCTTTTTTATAGGCTGTATCTCTCTAATGGAACAATCTACACGTTGAGTTTGTAATAAATATTACATAAGGCTAGATATCATATTTAAAAGGATATTTTTTTTTGTTCTTTTGTGAACATGCTGTTTTAATGTAACTATCTATGTCTTGTAGGCTCGTATTGTGTTTATGATTTTCCTGATGGTTTGTTGGGTTGGGACACTTTTAAAAAATGTTTTTTTAATTGCCATCTTTAATCTTTCATGTATATCTGTAATTTTTTTAGTGTGGTAGTCTATGTTTGATGCACTCCTCAGTGGTTCAGGAGAACATAAAGATTTTTGAAGTGCTCATCAAGCTTCACAAACGTGCGTGTCTCAGAAATTATTGATTGTATACACTGTTGAATGAATATGTTAATAGTTTATTTTTAGGATGTGATGTCATTCGTTCAATACTTACATTACTGACTGGCTGTTTTTTATTCCCAATGCTTTTCTCTTGCGCACCTTACTTATATTCTAAGCTAAACTTAGCGTAAGAAGAAATGAGGAGCCTGCCTTTGGAACACTTTTCAATAACGAAGGAAACCTATTACGGCCGGTTTTGCAAAAAAGGAGTCCCCATATAAAGGGGATCGTAAAAATGTTTTACAAGTGACAAGTTGTCACTGAACGTGAGGGCGATGGCTAAAGGCGCAGGAGGCTGGGAAACGATATAAAAACGTTTTAAAAGGAAAGTGCTACAGGGGTGATGGTTTGTCACTTTTCGAAAGGTACTGCCTCCACCTTAATTGGGGGGTGGATTTAAGATGGCGTCGAGTGGCATAGCTTGTTATTTAATTTTTTTTGGATACTTAAAAATTCAAATGTTTCACACCGGAAGGCCTTCATAATAATAATTTATATGGTAGAGTTCTAATTGGCCGCCTCCTTCGTGTGTTTCCTTCCTCTCTCCAGTTGGGATCTCTTCTGAGTGGAAAAGGTTTTTTTCTAGTTATGCCAACATTTACCTTGGGTGTCCCCCATCATTTTATAAAAGTTCTTTCTATAAAGCTTACCCACTTCCCTTCTTCCTTATTCCTCGATACGTTTCAAAAGCCAAATTTCAACCCTTTTACCAGGTACATCAAGGTAAGAGTTATTACTTTAATCGATTTGTTCTTCTTATCTGAGCTTACCAGAAATGTCATTAAATTTCACGGATATCTCAGAGGGTTTTGAAGAATAGTTATCGACCTTACATGGTCTCACAATGTCAAAACACTGTCAATGACACGATGTCCAAAAAAACCGACAGTTCATCAAGTAATTTCTTATGTCATCTTTAAAACTGGTCACCATACATTTCCATTTAATGTTCTACATAAATTCATTTAAATGTCCTTGCAACTTTTGTTACCGACTGTGGTTTAAGAAGAATGCAAAGGTATCCAATGTAATCCTTAACCTTTCCCGGGAGTTTCTTCAATTTAAATTTTTTCCAGTGGTGCCGCAACTGCAGGGTTTTTTTTTTGACACTACTACTGTTATGATAAAATGGTATCAAATATCAACCCGGGTTTTTACCTGCATTATCATATATCCAATTCCGGCTAGGAGACGTCCGGGACAAACAACTTAGCACTTGAGACCGGATTTCTGTGCGATCCACAGAAATGAAACTTATCCATCCGTTTCATGACCTAAGGAAGCTAATCAAAAGCGTTTTGGACGAATCTGGTTTTTATTGCACAATTGATCCAATTTAATATAATTATTTTTTTTTTAAATTTTAAATCAAAAAACGAAAAAAATTAACTAAATTAAATTTATATTAAGAAATAAAATTATTACATTTATATTAAATTGGTTTGTATTAATCGATAGTTAAATAATCTTTGTAGAGAAGAGTCTTTTAAAAGAAAAGAAAGAAAAGCTTTATTATGAAGTACAAGCAAAACACTGGTATATACAAATATTAAGAGTTACGTTCCTACATACTACTGGGTGGAATGTGTGGGAACAAGTGGGGTCTGGGTGTGAAGCTGAGGGTAGTTCCGGGAATAAGAAGGGAGGTCTTGAAGGGATGCGGTCGCTTACTTAAAAAATAACAGGAAACATCAGTGACTTCCATGAAGTCACGAGGCAGGTATACACTAGAAGGGGCTTGCTTCTACTTAGCATTATGTATAATGTTAGAATTATATAACTGATCATAAAAGTAAAAAATAAATCGTAATTCACCATTTATTACATCAAATTTAACATTTATTAAATCACAGCTCACCCTAACAACTCACACTTGTACAAGGTTGTAATTCAGAAATCTCAACTAAAGTTTACGGATTGAAATTCTTGAAACTGTCCGAGAGAGCCTAAGAAAAATGAGAAATGACAGTGCAAAATTTGAAAAAACAAATACAAAAAACGCTGGCTAGATTCACTTAAAACAATTCGACGACTGGATTAAGAGAAACAAAAAATAAGATGACGCCATTCAGCAGGAACCTCTTATAATCACCAGCTACAAAAATTGCCCGATAAATTCAGTAGATGTTCCTTTTCAATGTTAAAAAAAATCTTAAGTGAGACGGACGACACAATTTTGTGGAACACAGTATATTTTTATGGAAGTCTTAAAAATTAAATATTTTTTATAAATAGTTTATTATTTTTTAAATATTTTGTACTTGATATACCAACAAAATGTAAACCATATTTATAATATTATTTCTTGGATTTATATTCTTGGATCAATTATCATTTATGTATTACACAAAAAAGAAAAATTTTTTTTTTCACATTTACTCTCATTCAAACAATGTTAAGTAAGATCTCACTGTATTATTATTTTAAATTAAGAAAAACAACATGTTTTAGGTGTTATATACACAATTTAACACATTTTGGGGTTTTTATTACACAATCTTGCAGATTTTGAGTTTTTTACTGCGGGAAAATCCTCTACTTATCACAAACCTATGTAAGATAGTGTGTTGTGTATATGTATGTTACTGTATTACGTACGCACGGTTTGGAACACAATTAACACTACAAATTCATTTCTCAGGACACATGTATAATTTAAAAAAATCACGAAGAGTTTCATATGCAATAAATATTTTGTTTTTTTGAATTTCCCCACACCTGCAAATCTAAATAGCAATTTAGATGTTAAAGATTACAAAAAAAAAATGATTTATTAAAACAATATGTTCATAAAATAACAAAACACATATTTCTGCAATTAACCTTACCTTATACAAATATTTATCACCAACCAACACTACATATAGAATGTATTATTATATGTGACAAGGGGCCAAATATTGAGACACATTTTCATATTTGATTGAATAACACAATATAATTTATTTACATAAGACACGAGACATAGGTATCGAAAACTGTACGCAAACTCTCTAACTGAAACCTTCTGAACACATGCCAGGTGTGTCGTAACACACTGTTATTTATAACAGTTTCTTACAAGTTATTTATAACGGTTCTTCACTACAAGGGCTAAAAACAAATAGTATTTTACTAAATTTTATGCAAAAGGTTTTTTCGTTTAAATTATCATATTTAAATATTTATCTGTTGTAAATGTTAATTAGAAGTAAATATATAATATATTTGATCTATTCTATTTTTTTTTTACATTCACGTATGAAATGAAATTTGCAATAAATACATCTCTCTCCGTCACACACTTTCTTCAATATGCGTAACTTTCCTTAGCATTAAGAAATAAACCCATACTATCTTCATATATTTATTTATTTTTTATTTCAGATATTTTATTTTTGTTTTACAGTAAGCATTCAATGCCCCAAAATAATTGCTGCCAAGAAACAGACAGGGCCACTTTCATTAAGCAAATATATTCATAAATAATTCTCCTAAATTCGTATTATAACATTCACAGGGGCGGGGGGGGGGGGGGAGAACTAAGAAAAGGTGTGCTTTGCTACAGAAGGAAAAGTAATTTCTAAGAGTTGAAGGCTCTCTTCATACCGGGGCCTTAAAGGGCTGAAGTAATCGCCAAAAAACTTTGAAAAGCACGTCCTTAGATCCGGTCGGGGCTTTAAGATATAGGCAAACCCTGTAAAGCTAAACAACAGACAAATCATTAAAATAAACTATCCTTGTCAGATTCTCTAAAAGACGAAATTGTTTCTTATGTTTGCTTTCTGACCATGAAGGGTCATAGTAATATCTAATCGACAAATCAAAAATATGTGTCATTACATTCATACAGTTCTGTTTATTCTACGATTGTAATAGGGAAAATAATACATTTTACTTGAAAACCGAAAAGTATAATCGACAACAGATAAATATTGGTTGGTATTGGTTAAAAAAAAAGTAACATAAGTAAAAATAATAATTTATTCTTCACAGTTATAGGCTAATTATTAAAAATACTCCAAATGTTTTGACAACCATCAATAAGCTGTCTTTCAATCCGAAGTTTTCCGTCCGCATTTTAATTTATTTTTGGAAAGTTGATTTTCAGTGACTGGTGCATGAAATACAAAAATAAGCATCGTTTTTATTAAATACCGATTGCAATTATAATGAGCGTTTGACGTCAATAACAATTGATATTGTTCTACGTCGATTGGGGGTAGCTCTGCGATTGATGTTATACCAATTAATAATGAACGTTTTATTAAACTTTAAACTTTAATACAACTTCATGGGCTTTTATACAGAGAAGGAGGAGGAGTAGGATGATGAAATTACCTATGATATACGTTTATTATTGATTGAAAATAATTGTACTTTCAATTTTGGTATCGTTATTTTTCTCGTATATGTGTAGAAATTAAGCAGTTATAATTTTTTCATAATCCTTGCTTCATACTTCTTTGCTGGGGAGGTGACATTACTGGGCTTTCTATATTCGTATAAATTGTATGTATGTTTAGTGTAAAATCTGTACTATTGAAAATGCAAATACAATATTGTAAAGTTTGTCTGAATGATAACTATTATGAAAATTACACGTTGCCTTATTCAGGCCAGATTGTAATGCTTCATGCCCTCCTTAAATGCTTAAAAAAGTTATTTTATAAAAAATTTTTTCTGGAAAATCTACCATTAAACGTGTCAATTTGAATGAGAAAAAATTGGATTTCAAACAGAAGAAAGTGTTTGATGTTCTGCACACGTATTTTGTAAATTTAAACTTAATCGATCGAACTTTACCTCAGGACCCTACCCGCAATTCAAAAAACCTTAGAACAAACATAGCATAGGCTAATACGCTAAAATGACCACAACACACTTTTTGTAACAAAGATGGCAAGTAGTTTGCGAGAAAGATGTGTTCAGTCTTCTGGGGACTTTCTCCTACTTCGACCACGAAGACTGGAAAAAGGGCAAGAGAGCCACAGGAGCCACAGACGCTCAGAGCATGTGTGGGATGGTAGCCGGTGCTAGTACCCCAATACATACTTAGTTATTTACAATAGATCGTGAAGCGACCGCCACTTAAGGTGACGAGGAGGATTGTATAAATGATTATTACTGCATAAGGATTTGGATGCATGGATAAGTTCTCATGAAATCTTGAGTATATAAGATCAAGGACTGAGGGTGCGTTGCCAAGGGATGTGTTTGACTTAGAGGGGAGCGTTGACTGTAATTGTGAGGGCTTGGGATAAATGTTTGAATTCCTTCAATGATGGAAGGTATGGCTGTACCCCTATTTTTTATTTAAATAGAAATTTACATTAGGCACACTTTTCTATAACTATAGCGCACCAAAAAAACAAAAACAAAAAAAAAAACTGAAAATGAATCGTTAGATAACATCCAAATCCCAGTCAAAACTTCGTTTACGTTCCCAAAATACTCAAAGAAATGGAGGAATAACGACTAAAAACTTCTACCTCGCTTCCTCAAACAAATCAAGCAATGGACATCATGAGTGCTTAGAAGTGATAAATATCATCATCAGTGATTTATAAACCCAAATAGGTGATAGATTGATTATAGTGTTTTTTTAAACAATAAAACAAGAAACAACTTAGTCCAATTTCACTAAAGCTTACGCGACATTAAATATAAGCAAATAAAAGAAAAAATTGTTTTTCTCAAACATGAATTTAATGGGGGAGTTCAAGATCTATTTTCTTTTCTTGGAAATTGTAATCCACTGATTTTTGAATCCAATTTAGGTTGATATCATTTTATTTAACCATAAATGAATTTGTAAACATAATGACTTCGTCTTGTTTTCAGTTTTGTCTTAGTATTCGGTTAAACAACATGACAGTAAAATTTGAAATACTGGCAATATTACACCATTATAGGTAACGTAAGTTTTCCGCCACAAAAACAACTCGTTTTCTGCAGAGATTCGAAGGAGAGGGTGCTCATTCTAAACGGACAGTGAGTAGATTGTTCCAGAAATTTAAAACTGGTGACATCAGCCTCGAGAGGAAAGATAGTTCTGGACGGATCAGGAAGCTCTGTAGGACAACGAGAGGTATTCGGGAACTGACAATAAAGCCTGGAGTTTCCCAGTATACCATAAATCATGGGCTGTATAACTTCAGAAAAGTGGATCGCTCATCAAGAGTGGTTCCCCATCGGTTGATCACTGAGCAGGCAGGATGCAGAACGTTTGAAAAACCCAAGTGACCATCGTTTTATGAAAAGAATTTTTACTTGCGAAGTGGATGCATTGTAGAATCCCTAAGACCAAGAAACTATGGTTAGACTGCAATCACCAAGCAAGGCCAGTTTAAAAATGATAATGCTCTCTGTATTTTGAAATTAATTATTCATTATTAGTTCATTTCAAAATCGACCCTTGATTCAGAGCTTCTTAGTGATCAGTTCCAAAGATTATATGATGTGACCTAGCGTTTACCAAGGATTAGTAAACAGAAATCGGGTTTTGTTGCAACACAATAACGTCCACAAACTCGTTACACAAAACCAAAATTTCATAACTCGATGGGATTGAGCTTCTCCCTCAGTCCGGATTTAGTACCTTTTGACTATTATCTGTTCCACCCAATGGCTCTCTATCTTCAAGGAAAATGCTTGAATTCTCTGGACGAGGCTCAAAATGGAGTGGCAGAATTCTTCCGTTTGATCCTAAAGAGTGGTATTGTGAAAGAATCCAACAGCTAACCTCGAGTTGGCAACAAACCATAGAACACAAGGGTTCTTCAATGGAATTAGAATATTAAAAAGAAATGTGATGAAATAAAATTATTTTTAAATTAGCAGAATGGTTTTTATGACTCGTCCCATTAGTCACTCACCACAGGTCCCAAATCGGCCGAATTGACTTATCAACAGTAATTGAACAACAAAACATAATTGAACGCCCTATCAATAGAGGAAAGGATTTTTCGGCAGGCGTTTGTAGCGTATTAACAGTACAGCGGTGGAACGGACCGGTGGGGGCAGATAGAGGGTGAACGATGCCGCCAACTGATTAGAGCTGTTAGTCCCAGCTTGGATTGCATGTAGCACAGCAGTCGTCACGTCCATGGAACAAATCAGATCCCTATCCTATTGATGGCGTGCAAATCATATGAAAATCCTGCCCACAATACACTATTAGCTGTCACTATCGAAAATTATAATTATCTCGTGTGATAATAGATCTTCTTTCGTGAATAATTCAGTTTCGTTTAAAGAGGTGATTTTTTTTTCTGGCGTCTTATGAAATACCAAAGGGAGTGTTTTGCTTTATTATTTTTTTTTTTTAAATATATATTGACACTATATTAGTAATAAGTGTATAAATCTGGATCAAGTATATTATTACACAGTCATTACACTACTCCACTCATCCCTATAATCCTCCTCGGAGACGCGGCAGTGGTCTTGTTTCCTGCTATAAATACGCAACAATGAGAGTACTGGTAATGGCCAGTTTCTCCAATCTTGTCCTGAGCGTCTGTGGCTCTCGCGATCTTAGTCAGCCTCCACTACCTCGTATCCAGTAGCGCGGCTGGCGAAGGAGCGTGAGAGACTTCCCAAGACTACGCTTTCTCTTTTGTATGCGAGGGAGGTTACAACCATATGGAGCTGTTTGTAAATATTGTTCGAATCAGCGAGTGAATACAAATTGTAAATATGGGATGGATGAGAACATTAATCACAATTACTTACTGTTCAATAAGGCAGATTGTAATTCTATCACAATAAAAAAGTTAATACAAGTATTTATTGTTACATTTTCTACAAATCTACGCTCCCTATAACAGCCGGACTACAACAAGGATCTTATTTAGGATGTTTTTTTACGATTTCCCAACACACCCGAAAGTAATTAGATACTCAGAAGGCACAGCTTTGTTGATAACCGATAATAAAAAATTGTTTTTGGGTAAGGAAAAAAAATGCAAATGTGAAAACTAATGGTAAAAATGAAGATCAAACCTACACAAATTAAGTTAAATCCATGCAAAATTTGTGAATAACTGATCTCGTTATAAGCTACATGGTGGTTTAGAACAAAAATTCATTAAACATGTAAAAAGCTGAGTTAAATGAAACCGATAAAAAAAACTAATATTAACACCAATAATGAATGTCAAACTATTATTGAGTGAAACATTAGGAATGCATCTGTTTGATTTTGAATTTTTCCGCCCTCCGCGTAGGAGGAATAAAGGCCGCTTTAAACTAAGAAAAAACTAAAATTAGGGAAAAAATAAGATTAAGAAAAATCGTGTGTTGCGTTAATGTAATCATGTGTGATATGCAAGTTCTTTGAAAGTTAAATAATAAAAATGGATTGAAATATTGAATAATAAACTTTTAATGCCATTTCTTTGTTTACAGTTAGTTAGTAAATAGTAAATCAGCGTAAATATAACTTGTAACTAATGATATAAAATCTTGTTAGCAGAGCAACACATTATCGTTTATTTGTCAAGCCTGATCAAGAAAAATAATTAAACTTATATATATGAATATAGACATATTATTATGATTTCGCCAATACAATCAGTCATAGAACGAAAACAGGAACATGTAATAACAATATAGTAACTGAATTATAAATTAAATTGTAAATAAAGTTGTCTTATTCATATTCCATTCTTCATATATATGGGTACGTACATAATAACTTTGTGGCAATATTTACACATAAAATACAAATAAATCCAGAATACAAATACTATAGGTATTAAGATAAGTATTAGGATAACATATCGCGGCTACAGTTTTAGACGTATATATGTA